>CM067322.1:10224163-10824163 GCA_034231615.1 Meghimatium bilineatum | reverse complement strand
ACTCGGCATGGCACTTGACTGATTAATCTTCTGTTCTAGAGAAAATTTTATTTTCCTACACACACATTTGTAACGTCATGATTGTATGTAGTTTCTAGTGATAGTACCTTTGACTAGAACAAGTGTACGCAATATCTCGGACATTCGCTACAAATATTTACATCCGCCTTTTAAAAATATACTTGTCCTACAACTAACATCGAGAGATGTTTTAAAATTCTCAAATTGTTTTAGGCAACTCCCAGAGTACACCATAATTTACCATCCACTCTTCACCAGAAGAAAATAACATTCTAAAGTGTTTACCCTCCTTTTTGTTGGTTCTCGAGATATTTATTTCACGTGCAAAATGAGAATATTTAACATTTCAGAAACTTCAACCACGTGTTTATTGTCCGTGCCATGTAAATCTTCAAAAGCACGGTCAGTTTTTGTCAAAGGTTGTTGACCTAACGTACACACGGTCAGACCGATAACAATGTTCTAGAAATGTCTAAAACTTTTATTTTTAGGTTCTGGAATGAATGGATACAACATAACTCTTCCATGGAATGTAGTTGCCACTTGTTGCTAAAGGCGCAGTTTTGTTTTGACAGTGCAATGAATTTCTAGAACGGGGCACTATTTTTGTTCCACTGTGAGACATTGTTTCAGAAATTCCATAAAATCATTCGTTTGAACGCTTGTAGAAACAAAACAAAGGAAATGTTTGAGTAGACGAATTGTTAGTTTGACCTATAATTGAAAATGTACAATTTGGCTGTCAGTGTTTGAGAAATCGGGCTTTGAATGGCAAGGAACTAAAAATATCTAAGATTCAACTATCTTCATATCCATTTCTGGCTTGTTTTTGTGTGCGTTTAATTTTTGCTTATTGTCTGAGTAAAGTTGTGTGATGAATTTAGAAGCAGGACAAACTCAAACAGAACGTATTTGGGAGGGTCCGTTGTTGAATATTGGACCATGGAACATTGGTAGCTAAAACTCGTGTCGGCTGCAGGTATAAAAGCAGGCTGAATCTTCTGATCTGTATGAGACACCTTTAGACAGTCTTTAACTGATGTCTTGACAGTGAAACTACTGCATCCTGTGACATACTTTTATTTCATTCGATTAAGGGGTGATAATCTGGTGACAACTTGCGACTAATCTGATATTTTCTTTGTTTAAATATCAGCGACTCACTTTGCCTTCACTGATCAAGTTACTAGAATATATTAAATATATCCTAGCATAAGATAATCATATATCACTACCTGAATTTGTTATAGATTAAAGTGATATAGTACAGACGCCATCATGTGGTGTTGCAGCTAATCACAGAGTGTATCTAATGATACGAAATCTTTATTAAATAATACCTTTCAGGCGGCAATATTTCATCGTGTCACTTCCGATCGTATTCGTGGAATGGTGACAAGATCCACATCATAACAGATAAAACGATTGGATGATACTTACTAAGATACATTTTCTACAGCAAGTAAGAAAGAATATTGTCTGAGAAAAATATCAACATCTGTCAAGAGAAATAACCTAGACCAATCTCGTGAGGAAAAGACTATTCTCATATTGTAAAAAAGGCGGCATTCTTTCTTCAGTGTTTGTTTCGTTGGTTGAGCCAAACCTGATACAGTTTTAAGTTGGAAGACTTTAAACATTGGATGCCCAGGATGGGAAATTTCAAGGTGAGATTGATTCATCGTTATGTATTATTGATTATCTTCAACCATGTTAGATAGATCTTGTAGAACATATGGTTACAATTGCTTGTGCATCGGTTTCTAATAACTTCGAGGGTCGTTGTGACTGGATTACCAGAACTGCGACTTCCACTATTTTTGGAGAAATTAGAAGACTGCAGTAAAACTGTGCACCGTATGATAAGTAAAAGTGGTTAAAATATTTCTTTTTAAATATTTATTTATTATTTTCTTGATGCATAAAGAAAATAACCAAACTGGACTAACGCTGGCGGTTGAAAGGAGTTTATCTGACAATAAGAGGTTCTCTATTAAGTTAACCAAGGTCAAGTTCTACTGCATGTGTATACCGACCCTGTAAATATCTTCTCATGTAGCTTGCTCTTTTATTATTTCACTAGGAACTCCTCGCCTTTCCACATTTCTCCACGGGAATTGCAATTCAGCACACATGTTGTTGCATTTTTAAGATATTTTCTAACGCCCACTGTGCATCACTTTCCATTATGAATCACAAGTTGTCTTTAACTATCTTGTATGTATGTACCATGTAACAAATAGTTCAATTGAAAGGCAAACACATACACTTCAACGTGACATCCTATATTGTGGCTGTGTTAAACTTGTCATCTTTTCATGTGGTATTATTACAGTAGAGTTATTTAATGTCGAAGTATTCAAATGTTCACTATCTAATGTCGTAATATTCAACTTTTGCACTATCTAATGTCGTAATATTCAAGTTTTGCACTATCTAATGTCGTAATATTCAACTTGGCATTCCTTAATGTCGTAATATTCAACTTGGCATCCCTTAGCGTCGTAGTATTCAATTTGGCATTCTTTAACGTCGTAATATTCAGCTTGACATTCTCAAATGTCCTAATATTAAACTTGGCAATCTCGAATGTCGTAAATTGAACTTAACAGCCTCGAATGTCGCGATACGTCGTTGTAATATAAATCACATTTCTAAAATAAATGCTAATTATAAAACACTGACATATCATTTCACACATTATATCATGTCTAAATTAGCTGTCACCTTCAGTACGTAACATTCCATACTTGTTTGCTCGCTCTTAAAGTTTGTTTATTCATTTTCCAATACTACTTCTCTTACATATCAGTCTACCTACCTCTTACGCTTTGTAATTATATTTTTATCTCACTTTCTTTGATTATATTTTTTAACCTCACATTCTCTGTGATTATATTATATTTCTCCCACAAGCTCTCCCATAAGCTACATCTTAACTCACTTTATCTCAAGAGACATATTGATAAATGAACACAATCTCCGCAACACGGCAGTTCATAAAAATGTCCTAATATCATCAGCTAAATGCGCTGTTTTAACGCTCATCCTTTATGTGACAACTATAATACACACATAATACACAGTTTTAATGAAAAGCAATTCACAAATTAACAGCTTCATCTTAGCGCTGCCAGCTATCCAGATCTTACTACTGCCAGTTATCCAGATCTTAGCGCTGCTAGTTATGCAGATCTTAGCGCTGTCAGCTGTCCAGATCTTTATGCTGCCAGCTATTCAGATCTTAATGCTGCCAGTTATCCAGATCTTTACGCTGACAGATATCCATATCTTATCGCTGCTAACTATTCAGATCTTTACGCTGCCAGCTATTCAGATCTTAGCGCTGCCGGCTATTCAGATCTTAGCGCTGCCAACTATTCATATAGTTCCAGATAGTAACTGTTCTACGTTACTTCGTTTTACATTCATCTCGGTCTATATCTGGATTTTGTTCCTTGTGCATTATTTGTATAAAACTGTTCTATATTCATCTCGGTCTATATCTGGATTTTCTTCCTTATACTTAATGTGTATAGAACTGTTTTATCACTTTGATGTCCGCTTTCTTCTACATGTCTCAATAAGATGAATTTCTTTTATTCACAGAATATTATGTGGATAGTTACCACAATGATTCTGCTGCATAGCTTCAAACTGTCGGCAGCAAGATCTGCAGACAGTTCAACAAGCAGCACTTTGACTACAGATTACTTGACTTTGCATGACATCATAGGAAAGAAATTGGTGGGAACGGAGAAAGGTGAGTATTTTCTGCTAGTTGTTACTCTGTTAGTTTTAAAAATACGATTAACAAGACGGATAGTTACAGTGACTTAAATATATCAGATACAATAAACAAGCACAAACTAGTAAATGAAGCATATTATCTTAACTAGAATAGGAGTCTGAGATACTCGTCGTGAGCTCTATTCTTGCAAAAGGGCTTTTGGTCGAAACGTAGATTTTGTGTATATTTTCCTCTGCTCAGCACTGCTACGGAGAGGCATTAGTTTCAATTTTTATCTCAGACAATTGTACATCTTGATCTTTCAAAAAGCAATAGCAGCCTACTGAACGTAATATATTGCAATAGAAAATTACTACAGCCAACAAAACCTGGATTGACCGCAATATCCTGAATAAAATATACGAGATTGTGGTTTTTTTTCGGTGTGAGTCAAATGATTCGTAAATCTTCATTGCCCTGTGTTCACTTTTCGCACGTCGGATTAATTTTGCTACAGTTTAACCTTTTATATAATTGTTAAAACCATTTTTGTAATTTGAATTTCTGCGCCCCTGTTGTTTTGAGTTTCTTAGAATATATATCGCAAATAGTTCAACAAAATTAAGGGCACTGTACGGGCTAATGTGTCCACACTTCTAACGAAACAAAATATACATTATATAATGAAACGAACTTTCGCTAAAGGTGAAATCGCAGTATTCATCGATCTGTTCACAACGAACTGAGAGTCCCTCCTTCTCCCTCACCTAGAATATCCGCGCTCAGATCGAAAGATAGTAGATGTGTAGTAGACGAGTGGTTTTTTTTTTGGGGGGGGGGGGGGTTGGGTAATCTACGCGTACCGGAAGCTGTATGTTATGCAATCCTAATATTAAAAAGTTGGATGAAATCACCTGATATGGATACATTCGATCGTCTTATCTTGCTTTGTATTATCCATGTGTGCTGCTTGGCGCCATAGGGAGCCGAAGTCATCTTTCTTTTGCTAACTCTGATACCGCTGCCAGAGTGCAGCCTTGGTGTTCTAGTATTTCTCAGATGTCATCTATCCATCTTCGTCTGGGTCTTTCCGTTTCTCTTTTCAGATGATCTTTTATTGAAGGCTACAAATGGAATGCGATCTGGTTCTATTCTGATTAGGTAGCAAATTATTTGATCTTCTGCGTGTCTATATATTCTTTGTACGATATTGTTTTTATTCGGTTTCTTATAGTGTCGTTGTTTATTCTCTCTTTTTGTCACCCTCAATGCAGTTTTCATGCACTTCATTTCGCATACAGCGAGTTTTTGTTCTAGTTTCTCTGTCAATGTCCAAGTCTGACAATTGGTAACACGGTGTCAGCATGAACACTGTCTTTATTAACGTTCTCTTGAATATCATGTCGATGTTCTGGTGTTTCAGCATGGATGCTAATTGATATAAAACTGCATCTGTATTCTGACATCATATCTCTATTTCTCCATCTTCAAGAAAACGCTGCATAGATACTTAAATTCCTTTACTTGGTTGAGTTTTGTGCCGTATATGTATATTTCTAGTGGGGATTAATTTCTGCATATCTTCAATGTTTCTGATTTTAGTTTGTTGATTCTCATGTTGTTGTTTTCACAATGGGCATGTCGTGCGTCTGGGTGTTTTTGCAGCTCAGTTATATCGTTGTATATCAACGAGTGATCGTCTGCGAATAACAATTTGTTAATGTTACTGTCTTACATTCGTTGCTGACGTTACATTAGGCAGTAATGAACCACAATAAGGACAAATGAAACATCACGTAAATGCTATACAAGAGTAAAACACAAAAAGTACCAACAAAATTCACAGTACTAAAATAGTGCGCATTCACAGATTCCATAATTTAAGTACAAGATGACTAGAAAATGCACTAAATTTTAGTGCGAAAAGTGTTAAAATGGCAATATTGAACAAAGTGTAATACTATTCATGAAACGGATTATTTTGTGGTATTTGCTTTTAGGGCACCCTCTTTTAATCGGTAAGAGCTTGCTAACAAAATCATATCTGCTTGTGTCTATTGTTTCTCAAATGTAAAAGCATCTATTTTTTTTTTATCCAACAGAAAAAGCCAAGGTTGTGGACCTTTTGCTACAGTTGCTAGAAGAAATCGATCTGCCAACTTTGTGTGAAGTCATAGTCAACGATACCAAAGGAAACAACAATATAATTTCTCAGGTCCCAATTAAATCTACAAAGATCGATTCTGACTTCTTGGACGAATTGAAATCTGAAATGTCCGAAAGTCAAGATGAAAAGATAACTCTTCAACCTTTAAAAAATATGGATGTGTTTGGCCACGAAACAACACTTGCAGATTTAAAGATTAAGTTGGCACTTTCTAATAGTCAGGAACATACACATAGTCAGGATGATGTCATAGAAAACAGACAGGTTCCAGCAACATTCAAGTACCACACAAATAAATTATGGAAAGCTGGAAGCAATCGCCATGGAAACGGACGATCCTTAAACAACGAATTAGTTTTTAATGATGTCACAAACATGAAAGAGATGGCCATATCTAACAACATGCAGGGCCACATCGATAACAGAGAAGAGTTCCTTAATGATAAATACAGTTTGCTGAAACAAGAAATATTTAACTCGGCTCAGTCACCAAAAAAACTGAAATCAATGAATTTACGCTCGATTTACAACCAATTTACTGAAAATGATGATACTAATAAAGTATCAGCAAATAAACCAAGAGCTCAAATATTCTCTCAGCCATTAGTGCTCAGTGACTTGATGATCAACAGCGATAAACTTAATAAAAATCTGGTAAATAGTTATACGAAAAAGGAAGCAAACCAAAAGAGAGAGGAAAATTTTGCAGATAACGGCAATAACTGGTTAAGCTTCGACAAATATGAAAATAAAGAAGGATTCAATCCTACAATACCCAGCAACAAATACAACCAACAAGAATATATGTATAGTGATAAAGATCATCAAGATGTTGATAGAATAATGTTCCAGAAGACTCAACAAAAGTCGGATCAGTTGAGAGAAACATCAGGCGAAGACAATACTCATAAAGACATATATTTGAAAACAGTATCAAATAACCAGCACGAAGTCGATTATCTCACAGAACTACGGTCAACTTTTCACACTAACAAACATATCACAAATCTACCTATACAATCTGCCATCGTGGAAAACAATGGAACAGCGTACCCGGATATGAACGCAAATACCGTGGCAAAAGAATACAAACGTATTAGTACTGGAATCTTCAACAAAGCAGCAGATAGTCAAACCAAACTAACAACACCTTCCAAATATGACCATGTTAAGCAATTTGTGAGCAACAAAGATGGAGTAATAAAAACTAGTTATAATAATGCTGCACCAGAAACAATAAACTGGATCTATAATAGCGATTCAACAATTCACAGAACCAGACCCGACATTAAATCAAATGAAACACCAAACAAAGATCAAGTTACTTTGACTGTTAACGGAAACATTTATGAAAATTTACAAACAGAAAGCTCGTATTTGAGTACAGCTTCTCCAATAGCAGGTGACCCTGAAACAAGTTACGAGAACCGCGTTGTATCACCGACATGGACAGCAAACCCCAAACTTGATTCCAGTAAAACTGTCAGACAGGGGCAAGACAACTTTTATCTTAGAGGGTACTCTACAGGGTTAAATGGTAATAGTGAAGGACCACATGGACCATCAGCTCGTATTCAACATACATTAACAAGACCACAAGGACCAAACAGTGACAGTATAGTTTATAGCGAATCGTCAGCATTTTTAAACCCAACTAGTCAACATAGCAAACTAACCAGGAGACACTACCAGACAACACAAGACTACAACATGGTGGATATGTATATCCCTGTCCATAAAATTACAGGTCACACAACTTACAGTCAGAGCTTACCCTTGACCACAGAAACACAAGTTTACGGTAACGTCAGACGTGCACCAGACTCACGAACATCAATAGGAGACTCAGAGACCACAACTGTGCACCCTACAAGAAGCCCTGTTAACTTAACTACAGCAATAGATTTCCAAGCTAATATGAAAGCGGCCAATCCTAGCGCAACGAGCATCTCAGTTGTTCAAGAAATCCCGCATCTGTATGACATCGATTTACAGACTGATGAACTTACAAACACACAAACTCATAATCGTCTCACATCCACTATGGGTCGTATAATTGATGCTGCTGGTACAAACAAAGCAACGGACAGTATAGTTGATGTAACCACTGGTACAAACAAAGCAACGGACAGTATAGTTGATGTAACCACTGGTACAGACAAAGCAACGGACAGTATAGTTGATGTAACCACTGGTACAGACAAAGCAACGGACAGTATAGTTGATGTAACCACTGGTACAAACAAAGAAACGGACAGTATAATCGATGTAACCACTGGTACAAGCAAAGCTACTGACAGTATAATCGATGTAACCACTGGTACAAGCAAAGCTACTGACAGTATAATCGATGTAACCACTGGTACAAACAAAGTAATGGACAGTACAACCGATGTTACCACTGGTATAAACAAAGCTATGGACAGTATAATCGATGTAACCACTGGTACAAACAAAGCTACTGACAGTATAATCGATGTTACCACTGGTACAAACAAAGCTATGGACAGTATAGTTGATGTAACTACTGGTACAAACAAAGCTATGGACAGTATAGTTGATGTAACCACTGGTACAAACAAAGCTATGGACAGTATAATCGATGATACCACTGGTACAAACAAAGCTATGGACAGTATAATCGATGTTACCACCGGTACAAACAAAGCTATGGACAGTATAATCGATGTTACCACTGGTACAAACAAAGCTACTGACAGTATAGTTGATGTAACCACTGGTACAAACAAAGCTATGGACAGTATAATCGATGATACCACTGGTACAAACAAAGCTATGGACAGTATAATCGATGTTACCACCGGTACAAACAAAGCTATGGACAGTATAATCGATGTTACCACTGGTATAAACAAAGATATGGACAATATAACCGATGTTACCACTGGTATAAACAAAGCTATGGACAGTACAACCGATGTTACCACTGGTATAAACAAAGCTATGGACAGTACAACCGATGTTACCACTGGTATAAACAAAGATATGGACAGTACAACCGATGCTACCACTGGTATAAACAAAGCTATGGACAGTACAACCGATGTTACCACTGGTATAAACAAAGCTATGGACAGTACAACCGATGTTACCACTGGTATAAACAAAGCTATGGACAGTACAACCGATGTTACAGTTGGCACGAGCAAAGGTCTGAGCAGTATAGTTGATGCTACTACTAACACGGACAAAGAAACTTACCTTATAAATGATATTACAACTGCAACTTCTGGAGATGTTAACACGGCAGTGTCTGATAATGACCTCAAATTGACAAGTATGGAAAATCATCAGATAAACTTTGACGACAGATCTAGCACACATGACATCACAGATAATGAAAACATCATTTCACATGCTCCTAAAAATGTACACCAACGAACCACATATTCTAACAATCTTATACAACCTGCATTTATCAACTATGGAAACAACATGATAGACAGCAGAATGTCAACATTAAAGAATGGTGCTAACAAGAAAATACCAGAAGTAAGAACAATGCCTACCTTTAACATGGATTTGACGTCATCAAACCTGCCGTATGACCAGAAACTCTCCACTCAAATACCAGTTACCGAACCTCAAACAGACAAAGTACATGAAAGCGATCGGGTAACATTTAGTCCCAGGAACTCTAAGAACTTATATGTCGACAGACATGTCAATGAAAACGGACACGCAGAAGGTGTTAACGCAAACTTAGCAATCCCGGCTATTATCAGCACTCGATCAAATGTTTCCAAGCTGTTACGCCAACTGTCAGATCACAACATCACAGTTGATAGTTTAAGAAAGATTGCTTCTAGGATCGCTCAAACAAAAGCGAATATTTCGGAAACAAACGTCAAGCTGCTGAAAAAAGCCGCAAGTAGAGTACAATACGATCAGAAAACTGATACAACTCCCTCAAACCTACCCATGACTGATAGAGGCATGGAAGTCACAAGTGTTACAGAAGGTAAACAAACGTCGACAGTTTCATTCATCCAGCATGTACCACTCGTTAGTAATCAGCTGACATCTTTTGCAATGTCACATGACAAGTTAGATGTGAATATTCTTTCAAACCATGACGTCACAACAGACAAAACTTCCATTGAAACAAGCACACAACCGAATAAATTATTTGCAACTGAGTTCACAACTATTGCACCCAAAGTGTCAGCTACTGCCGACAGTAACAATCCGATGACACCAAGTTCAAAGCAATCTATCGTTGCGGATTTAGTTACAACACCCTTGGCAACAGTTACCGTAGTCAAGACTGATGATACTCCCGTAATCAATTTAATTGCTAGACCTGACAAATTTAAAAATGACCTGTCTACCCAAGAAAGAGAGCTAACACAGAATACATTGCTCCATTTATCTAAATCAGTTGAACAAAATAATAAAGTAACTGGGCACAAGAACACGCCGCGGTTAAACAATATCAGGCTTACAGACTCTTCCAGTAGGAAACTTTTTTTGAGACCTGGCACAAGGAACGAACACTATGACGTTTTCAAAAACGCACAAAAAATCAGCAATCACTATAAGTCAAATGAAAACTCAGATATTTCGAAATTATCGGACTCAAATGGTGAGAATGTTTCGTCGAAGATGGCCCCACTAATAGATCCTTGGAAATCTTACAATATTGCACTTGCTAAGTTAAAGGCGAAACAGCACAGAGAAACAAAAGAAAACATGACACCTGAGATACACCTGTATTCTGATTATAATTATGCTGCTGTACCGACGAATAACAACATGGCCAATAACTATCTATGGAAAGCAAGACCTTGGCTACGTGTAACAGGCCACAACGAGCAAGCCGATAGCAACTTATCATCTGAACAATCTAAACTACTCAAGAACATCGATATGAGCAAGTCTATAAATTACCAAACCAAAAAATTAAACAAAGTAAACATTCCAACAAATCAGATAAATAAAAACAAACACGCAGACATCTGGGGTAATCGCTTCAGTCAAGGTTTCTACGGTAGAGTTTTGGAAGATGAAAATAGTTTCAAGGAGTCAAGTGGCTCAGATTCTTGGCTACCATTCAATTCTCAAGATATGGTCAACTTTGATATAATCGATTCAAATCAAAGGGACTTCAAAGATTATGCAGCATCGCAAATTTTGAAGAATAAACACAGAATATCCAATCAATACAAAAAATCGAAGCCATCAGACAATTTGGAACTAAACAGTTATCCAAGATATGCTTACTTGAATGACAAATCTCCACTCCACACTAGTGGTCACGCTGGTCAAATTGATTTGACGAACAGCGAGAAAGAAAAACTAGATGAGACGATCAACAGATTTGAAAATGACATAGCTTCACCCTTGACAAAAGTGGATGTGAATCAATGGATCAATGCCTTGGATACTTCTCACGGAGTGCCAGCTCATGATGGTAAGATTTACTGTGTCGTGTTAGGCAGACTTAAGATTAGTGTATAAGTTGTTATGTATTTTGACTTCACTATTCTATGAGGCTGGCTTTCTCGTTCTGCGTTTGTTCTCAAGCTCCTACTGGTTATCATGGTGTAGTCAGGAGAACGGAATACTTTGTGTCATAGTTTACAGCACGGCTGAAATAGTACCCACTATAAAACAATATTGCTTAGAAAATCACAAAATATAAAAATGTTGGGAGTGATTGCTATGTAAGTAGGATATGCTAGCAATCGTAGATTGTACTGCTTTCTGAGCAGCAGCCATATGCTAGGAATCGTAGATTGTACTGCTTTCTGAGCGGCAGCCATATGCTAGCAATCGTAGATTGTACTGCTTTCTGAGCGGCAGCCATATGCTAGCAATCGTAGATTGTACTGCTTTCTGAGCGGCAGCCATATGCTAGCAATCGTAGATTGTACTGCTTTCTGAGCGGCAGCCATATGCTAGCAATCGTAGATTGTACTGCTTTCTGAGCAGCAGCCATATGCTAGCAATCGTAGATTGTACTGCTTTCTGAGCAGCAGCCATATGCTAGCAATCGTAGATTGTACTGCTTTCTGAGCAGCAGCCATATGCTAGCAATCGTAGATTGTACTGCTTTCTGAGCGGCAGCCATATTGCACGGAGTTCTATTTGAACTCTGACCTTCTGTCTCGCTTACTACCTCTCGATCTGAGAGCAAGAACATAGTATCAAGAGATAATAACATTTTAGTTCAGAAGACTAGCATATCTCATCATTATCAAGTGCCGTTTCCGTAAAAAAGGTTGGCTGCAACTACAGTGAACTATAGAGAAGGCGAAAACTATATGACGAAACGTAAAAATCCGCTAATGGGAGGCTTGTTTTGACCTATCAACAGAAACACGCCAGGACACTTCCAATACTGCACGACACTACTAGAGGCTATTCGCGTGTCTCCAATCAATGAAAAGAAAGAAGCAGCCTCTCATAGTGACGCACAATATGGTAGTTTGTGGAATGTTGTTCCCGATAGGTCAAGAATTGTCACCAATGAGCGGATGTTTACAAATTATCTGCAACGCCTTCTCTATAGTTTGCTGTAGCTGCAAGAAACTTCCAACATTTTCTGTCTCTTGCTTTGGTGGTGCACTCTGATAGATTGTATTCTGTCCATCTCATGATGTTTCCCTCCAACTTGTATTTCTTGCTCCCTCAAAGTAAGGTCTTCAACAAGGTTCATCATCATCATGTGACATATTCTTTCCAGAACGCGGTCTTCCTTATGGATTCTCAGAACACTGCGCGGTTCTGGGCGAGTTGACCAGCCACAATCTCTAAACAATCTGTACATGTACATATTTAAACAATCTGATGTATCACTACAACCATTGTCGTCTTGTGCGCCCTCTTCCCCTGTTTCCTTTAACTCTGCCTTCAGCTATTAATCTTTCTATGCTCTTATGTCTCGTTATTTGATCGACCCCCACCCCCCCCCCCCAACTTTCTTCAACAAGTATCATATCAATTAATATGCTCAAAATATTGTATTTATTTCCTTTAATAATTCTTCTTTTCATATGTAGTGTTATCAGAAGTTCTTTGTTTTCTTCTCTTTCCATGAAGTTTTCCCAATTCTTTTATATATCCACATCTCAAATTCATCGTTTGTTGCCTTCTAGTTATATGTTCATTATCCTTGTTTCTGTGCCTTACATTAATGTAGAATAGATGAAGTATTTTATATGTTCATTATCCTTGTTTCTGTGCCTTACATTAATGTAGAATAGATGAAGTATTTTATATGTTCATTATCCTTGTTTCTGTGCCTTACATTAATGTAGAATAGATGAAGTATTTTATATGTTCATTATCCTTGTTTCTGTGCCTTACATTAATGTAGAATAGATGAAGTATTTTATATGTTCATTATCCTTGTTTCTGTGCCTTACATTAATGTAGAATAGATGAAGTATTTTATATGTTCATTATCCTTGTTTATGTGCCTTACATTAATGTAGAATAGATGAAGTATTTTATATGTTCATTATCCTTGTTTATGTGCCTTACATTAATGTAGAATAGATGAAGTATTTTATAATTCTAATCTTTAGTTTAGATGTTAATATTTTCCTCATGTTATTGAAAGTACCTTTCACCATTCCTATTCTTCTTTTAACTTCTGTTTCACATCGACCATTGATATCTAGAGCAAATTAAACTTCAATGCAGAAGAGTATAATACCAAGAGCTAAATATAACTGATAACTAATATTCATATTAGTTTGTTTGTTTTGTTTTTCGTTCGCTCCATTGTAACCATCACGGATATCCGTGCGATTTCTGCCGGGAGCGTGATTACGTTGTGCCACTGTTATGCGCCTTGTAGGCCTAGCACATCCGATTTCGGCATGATTCATATTAGTTATTATAAAAGAACTCTGCACAGAATTAATTAGGACTTAATATGTTACATTTGTTATTATTGTCATGATTTTTGTTGGTCACTATTTGTATACTTGGAGACACATGTCAAAAATAACCTAGCCACTCCATGTATATAAATAGTGTGCAGAAGAAGAGGCAAATCTACAGGGATTGTTTCTTTATTTGCAACAAAAGTAACTGCATAAATACAACAAATGTTGCATTCTTTATTAATAATGTCTTTATAAAAATCTAGCTTCAACAATGACTGTATCAACATTTTTAAAACTACAACATTCTTACTCACCACTATCATGTGTAGCTTCAGTGTTTATTCCTCTTCCACAGATTACAAGTGCCCAGGATTATTTGGATACCACAAAGACATAAGAAACTGTCAGGCATTCTTCATCTGCAGTTGGGGCATGGCACATCGAGTTGTATGCCCCAAGGGAACTTTGTATAACTCTAAAGAGGCAGTGTGTGACTGGGCCGTCAATGTCAGATGTGCTGGTCCACATGATGATACAGTGTCTCATGGATTTTAGATCACATTTGTAATGTAGCAGATTTATTGGACTTTGCCAACACATTATGTCATATTATAGTACTTGACATTAGTATATATAGTATATAACATTACTATACAGACACAATAGATACAAAGTCAGGGGCAGACCATGAAAAAGATTTATTACAGAAACAAAAGAATCAATGAAAACAAATATATATGAGGAACACAAAAAGGCCATCTCCAGAGAACTCTTCTACCCTTGACACTGCAAGGCATAAAGGGGTATAAAGCGAAAAGAAAGATAGTACTCGACTGTGCAGCAGTAAGTTCTTCAATAATTTTACTTTGGTACATTCATATACACAACTGTTTAGAAAGACAAATAATGAAAGACAGAGCACCTGGGAGGAGGAGAAAGGGCAGACCAAGGAGACTGATGACATTAAAGATAACATGAATACATCGTTTGAAAATTCAAGCCGCATGGCCCAAGACAGAGAAGGGCTCAGGGAGTTCATTGGGAAGACAATATTCTGGAGAGAATACGTCACATGACACATTTGTATTGCCTATAATTATTATCTTTCATATGACCGCAGTCAAATCCAGTTATAACAACTTGGTCCGAACTGAAAAAATATGCATGTAATAACAGAAATTTGCTATACAGTGGCCTACACTATAAACAACAAAGAATAAGTATAATTGGGATTTTTCTTCTTCTTCTTTAAGGTTCATTCTCAAATTCCCACTGGATTTCTCTTGTAACAGGACAATGGTCCTACAAGATTTTTAGTTGGATGTAGTCCAGAGAATGGACTATTCAGGACATGCTATCAACCCAGAATTTGTTGGCTGTTGTGATTTCTAGACAATATAAATATGTTCAGTAGTTTGCCAGTGCTTTCTGAACGGTCTGAATGCACAATTTCCTGTGGTGGGGATCAAATTCAGTACCTTGGCCGTCACAGATGGGCCTTTTACCACTCCGCCACAGAACCTGACTTATATTGTTATTGGTCAATATTATTATTAGTGTTCACTAATATGTGTGAACTTTGGAAACTATTCTTTCACATTCATGCAGACTTCGCTTCATGTTTGGTTAACCAGCATACTTTTTGGCACTAAGTGAAACAAAATGATAAGTTTTTAAGTGATTATTTCCTTTAGCTATAATTACCCATAAGTGGATGAAGGTGAATATACTGTTTAGAAGGCTTGTAAGGGTCCACAATGAGTGGAGCTCTTGGTGTGCGACGCACACATCTATGCATCTGACACCAGTCCTCACAACTGTAACAGACGTACTACATGTTTTATCGGCCGCTGGCAAGCTATATAAACTTATAATTAAGTTGTATCTTTAGCCACTTTGCATCAACCAGCAGTTAGTGATGTCACAGAATTACAAAAAATGTTTAATCACCACAGATTTTATAAAAAGCTGGAAGGTTAACCAAACATGAACCCAGAATTCTTATATTGATATTTACAAATCTGTAACTGGTTACACAACCAGTTAAATGGTTATAATACTGGTTACAATATCAGTTACTGGTTATAATAACACTTACTAAAGTAGCCTGAAGCTGATATTATTGCTAAGATATTGCACACCAATAAGCATGCACAAAAAATGTCTGATCGCCATTTCTCACATTGACACGAGAGTTGACGAGAGACTTGTGTTTTTTATAGTTACACAATCGTTCATTTTATGAGTTTTCATATGAATGATGAATTTTTTTACGCCATTTTGTGACAATCGATAATTTGTGACTGTAGTAAAACTGTTTACCAATAGGTATTAGTGGCAAACACAAGGTAATCAGTTTTACAGTACACAATGTACAGACTACATCAATGTAGTCCTTCACACAATAGTTTTGTTTACTGTAATACTTATTACTTTGTGTTTTCTTTGAATATCTATTGTAATTTTGTGAGCATGTTTTATTTTCAAAGTTTTATAAGATTTTCTACTTACATTTTTGTACTTTCTTATTGAGAATACATATGTTTTCTACGAATTAATTATGTCAATAAATACAATGAAACAATACACAACCTGGACTTTGTTTGATATTTCATTGATCTAATTTCATATTAGAAAATTGTAGATAAAAGGAGACTTGGGTAATTTCTAAAGATGAAGAAAATTGTAGATAAAGGGAGACTTGGGTAACTGCTGAAGACTGAAGTGTCAGAATGGAATTGCTCATCGTGAGTTATTAGCCTCATTCTATTTACTATGTTTTCTTCTTTTAATTTGTACAAGTATACTTTGCTGAGGCTTCTGCCTATTTCTCTGAATCTCTACAAGCCCAGTGTCTGGAGCATGACTTCTGCCTCTTTCTCTGAATCTCTACAAGCCCAGTGTCTGGAGCAAGAATACAAGCTGATTGTCTGCATCAAGACTTCTCTACAGCCCGTTGTCTGCAGCATGACTTCTGCCTCTCACTGAATCTTTACAAGCTGATTGTCTGTAGCAAGACTTCTTGACAAGCCCATTTTCTGCAGAAAAACTTCTCTACAAGCCCATGGTCTGCAGCAAGACCACCTCAAGTAGTTCCTTAATTCTTTACAAGCCTATTGTCTGCAGCAAGACTTCTCGACAAGACCATTTTCTGCAACAAGACTTCTCTACAAGCCCATTGTCTACAATAAGACTTCTGCCACAACTGGCTCCTTAAATCTTTACAAGCCCATTGTCTACAACAAGACTTCTGCTACAACTGGCTCCTTAAATCTTTACAAGCCCATTGTCTATAACAAGACTTCTGCTACAACTGGCTCCTTAAATCTTTACAAGCCCATTGTCTACAACAAGACTTCTGCTACAACTGGCTCCTTAAATCTTTACAAGCCCATTGTCTGCAGCAAGACTTCTGCTACAACTGGCTCCTTAAATCTTTACAAGCCCATTGTCTGCAGCAAGACTTCTGCCTCAACTCGCTCTTTCACTTCCTCATCAACCTCCAAATCATCTATTCCAAGTGATTTCCACCATGGCTGTTGAAGCTTCTTCATCATCTGATTGTGCTGCTGTTTAGCTGCTGTAGCCACAGGCAAAGACCTACTTGAGTACATCTGGACATCATCTTCTGTTACCTCTTTCAAACTTGGAGCCACTAAAAGTATACATATAATTATATTTAGCTATAACTACTTTCTTACATGAACAATACAAAACTAACTAAATCTTACATGGAAAACACATAATTAACTCAACCTTACATTGAAAACACATAATTAACTAAAGTTTACATTGAAAACACATAATTAACTAAAGCTTACATTGAAAACACATAATTAACTAAAGCTTACATTGAAAACACATAATTAACTAAATCTTACATTGAAAACACAAAATTTACTAAATTTTACATTGTAAACACATAACTAACTAAATCTTACATGGAAAACACATAATTAACTAAATCTTACATTGAAAACACATAATTAACTAAATCTTACATTGAAAACACATAATTAACTAAATCTTACATTGAAAACACATAATTAACTAAATCTTACATTGAAAACACATAATTAACTAAATCTTACATGGAAAACACATAATTAACTAAATCTTACATTGAAAACACATAATTAACTAAATCTTACATTGAAAACACATAATTAACTAAATCTTACATGGAAAACACATAATTAACTAAATCTTACATTGAAAACACATAATTAACTAAAGCTTACATTGAAAACACATAATTAACTAAAGCTTACATTGAAAACACATAATTAACTAAAGCTTACATTGAAAACACATAGTTAACTGAATATCATACAAACAACTACCCCCTTTGAGTAGAAGGCTTCTTCAATCAGCATTGCACTAAGCTGACAGCTGAAGTCTAGAAGGTATAAAAGAAAGCTCTGGGAAACCATCCTACTGTACATAGGAAGTAAGAGCAAGTTGGTCGCAATTTCTGGGATAGTAAACAAACAAACACACAAACAACTAACTGAATCTTACAGTGGCAACAAATATAAAATCACCTGCTTTGAAAAAACTGTCACTCTGTGAGCTCTAGTACATAATGGAAATACAATGACAGTGGAATCCCTCTATAGTGCATTCTTTTATAGCAAATTGTCCATATATAACAACACTTCAAAATCTTCAATTATATTTATTCTATATTGTTTGTACTGTATATAGTGAATATCTGTTATTACACACATATTTGTCTGTCCGGACCGAGTTGTTGTAACGGGAATCTACAGCAGAGGTTGTCTCTAATAAACAATGGACTGATGGAATAGTTGACGATAAGAACAATGCCACGAATGAAGCACACACACACACACACATGCATGCACACACATACACAAGGTTGTCTCAGCTTCTTAACCTGATGCTTATAGACAAATAATCTTGTTCTTCTTCCAGTTTGCAGTTTAACATGTCTACACAGCAAGTAGACAAATAATAATAATAATAATAATAAGACCCATAATTCATTAGGTGTACCACACTGAATAAAACAGGAAAAAAATTTCTCCATGCAGTGTTATCCTCTTCCATTCAGAGGAAAGTAGAAAAATCACACCCAGACCTTGCCCCCAGACCTTGACCATGCCCCTGACCTTGCGTCCCAGACCATGCCCCAAGACCTTGCCCCCAGTCCATGCCCCCAGACCTAGCCCCAAGACCATGCCCCCAGACCATGCCCCCCCACCAGACCTTGCCCCCAAACCATGCTTCCAGACCTTGCCCCCAGACCATGCCCCCCAGACCATGCTTCCAGACCTTGCTCCCAGACCATGCCCCCAGACCATTGATGTTATCAATCCAGAATTTTCTGTTACCGCTCTTCTTCTTCCACCCTCGACTGCTCCTTGCTAAATATTTTTAGAAAGTGAGTCATGTCCAAACCAAACATGTTTACACCATTTCACGACTGCTAGAAGTGGTTCTTGATAACCTGCAAATTTGCTGACGGACAATTATATTTGTCTTGTGTTCTATATAGCTAATTCGTAAAAACATCTGAAGAACTTTTTTAAAGACAAAACAGAACTAGAGAAAAGAGGAAAAAAAGAAAACAAGAATGCATGTAATCAAACTTTACACTTACATGCAACCAACTCCATATCTGTATCCAATCTGGCTAGCAAATTCTCCACTTGGTACTGAAGCTTTCTGTATGGGCGCACATTGGAGTAATGCCTGGATAAAAGTCCCTGAGCTCTCTTTATGGATTGTTCCAATTCTTCTCTGCTCGTTTCTTTAGTCTGAAAAATATATTTACAGTATAGGCACACACATCAACAGGCATAAGTTTAGATGTCTATAGGCATAAGTTTAGATGTCTATAGGCATAAGTTTAGATGTCTATAGGCATAAGTTTAGATGTCTATAGGCATAAGTTTAGATGTCTATAGGCATAAGTTTAGATGTCTATAGGCATAAGTTTAGATGTCTATAGGCATAAGTTTAGATGTCTATAGGCATAAGTTTAGATGTCTATAGGCATAAGTTTAGATGTCTATAGGCATAAGTTTATTCTTTTTTAAGTTTTTTATCCAATTTAGTATCCATATGTAGTATCCCTGATCATTCCCTGATGGATTCTGGATTGTGTGGCATGAGTAACATGCTTTTGAGTGGCATAACAAAATAAAGATAGATGATTAATTACTGAAACAGCTGCCAGAATTTAAATATCTTAGGATAATTTTTATTTACACTAGCTGTAGGCCTACTTCTGTGTGTCGCCATGACTTTCATCTTGGAAGAATAATGTGGTAGTTTCCCGTTGCTTTCCACATCCATATGGGGGATATCCATTTGTATCCGCTCCCTTTGACAATATTTTATGTCGGGACAAATGGGTGCCCCGCCCTGCCCAGTTGCAGAGCTACCACTTATATACCGGTGGCTATCGGTCGCTTCCTTGTTCGCGCCTAGCGAACATCATGACGGCACGATCAACGACTAAACTCCAGGAATCCCTCCAGGAAAATTCAACTATCCACACTAGAAAACACACAAGGAATTTTCTGCACATTACAGTTATTAGTCATTCACTTAAAAAACACATAATACAATCAAAATAATCCTCAAGTGACGACTGAGCGAATAACGTTCAAACTTGCGCCATGTTGACACCGGAAGTTTTTTTTTTTTAGGAGTCAGACAGGGATGCGTGCTCTCACCAGACCTGTTCTCTCTATACAGTGAAAACATAATGCGTGCAATAGTAGATATCCCAGGAATATCAGTGGGAGGACATAACATAAATAATTTGAGATATGCGGATGACACTGTTCTGATTGCAAAAAGTGAGGAAGACCTTCAAAAATTAATTAAAGTAGTAGTCACAGAAAGCAAAGAGAAAGGCCTCTTCCTAAATATCAAGAAAACAGAAGTAATGGTTATTTCAAAGAAAGAAAATAACACACCTTGCAAGATCATAGTGAATGATATAGTATTAAAACAGGTCCACCAATTCAAATATCTAGGTACAATTATAACAGCAGATGGAAGAAGTTCAACAGAAATAAGATGCAGAATAGGACAGGCAAAAACAACATTCAGAAAAATGAAAAATATACTGTGTAATATGACCTTGTCATTAGAGGTGAGAAAGAGAGTTCTGCAGTGCTATATAACCCCTATACTAACATATGGGTGCGAGTCTTGGACAATAAACAAACTGGAAAGTGGGAGATTGGAGGCAACGGAGATGTGGTTCTACAGAAGAATGCTGAGAATACCATGGACTGCCAGAAAAACTAATGTAGAGGTGTTAAAAGAGTTAAATGCGAAACGGACCTTAATCAACAATATAAGAAAAAGGCAATCTTCTTTTTTTGGCCACTTCATGAGACAGGCAGGTTTAGAGAACATAATTACAACAGGCAAGATTGAAGGCACCAGAGACAGAGGGCGACAACGTGAGAAAATATTAGACAGTTTGACAACCTGGCACGGCAAAGAAACAACAACGACTTTGATACATAATACTGTGGACAGAGAGCTGTGGAGAGCCATGACCGCCTACGCCACCCGGCATGGCACCTGATGATGATGATGAGGATAATTTTTATGTGAATTAATTACAGACATATACAGCCACATACATCTTAATGAATCATGGACAGATACAGTCAGATATATCTTATGTGAATGAATCACGGACAGATACAGCCAGATATATCTTATGTGAATGAATCACAGACAGATACAGCCAGATATATCTTATGTGAATAAATCACAGACAGATACAGCAGATATATCTTATGTGAATGAATCACGGACAGATACAGCCAGATATATCTTATGTGAATGAATCATGGACTGATACAGTCAGATACAACCTATGTAAATGAATCATGGACACATATAGTCAGATACATGTGAATGAATCATGGAAAGAAATTGTCAGATAATCTTATGTGAATGAATCATGGACAGATACAGCTAGACACATCTTATGTGAATGAATCATAGACAGATACAGCCAGATACATTTTATGTGAATGAATCATAACCAGATACATTTAAGAGCATATATTACAATCACATCCACATGTAGGTTTAAAAGAAAATCAAGAATATGCTGGATAAACAACATTAAAGATGCTTAAAGATTAAAGACATGAATTCAGTGTGTTCCACTTCAGCATAACTTCTCCCACTCTAATGCTAATGGCAAGTGTAGATAACACAACAAAATCATGCAACTGGGATTACCAAATAGATAGATCACTGTTTTATGTTATTATATTTGAAGTCATGTCATGTTGTATAATGTCTGTACAATGTTAGCTATATATAATGCACTGAAATAACACAACAAACTGTAAATGTAGGGGCAGCTACTGCTGAATATATAAAACTATACATACTGGATTTAGCTCCCTCCAATTAAAAATCTGTTTGCTAAGTTCCACTCTTCTGTCATCAGTCAGACCTGTTGGTTTCAGGTGGGTAGGGAATTGTTGACGAGCCAATTCGGACTTTTCTAGCCACTTACGGAACTATAAGGAAGATACATTTTAGAAAATACTTTTGATTTATTCAGCAATCAATGAATTTATTCAGTAAGAAATGACAATTCAGCAAGAAATGACAATTCAGCAAGAAATGACAATTCAGCAAAAAATGACTTTATTTAACAAAAAACTATTCTGCAAGAAATGACTATTCAGACAGAAATGACTATTCAGAAAGAAATGACTTTATTTAGCAAGAAATGACTTTATTCTGAAAAAAAAGACTATTCAGCAAGAATGACTTCATTCAGCAAGAAATTACTGTATTCAGCAAATAATGACTTTATTCAGCAAGAAATGACTTTCTTCAGCAAGAAATGACTTTATTTGGCAAATAATTACCACTGTATTTCTAGTTATAATTTTAAGTAAATTGTAATATTTTCAAAAAATGTACACATTTATTTCTAAGTGTGCATGTGGATCTTCTACAACATAGAAAAGAATATACAAATATAGAAGAAGTATTTGAAGCATACATGCTGAAATTTAAAGTACCAAATGTTTCCTGTGGCTTACTGGTTGATCATGCTTCTCAAGTTGGTTTCATGAAATATACATTTGGTTTCATGTAATCTTTAGTTGATTTCATGAAATATGCAGTTGGTTTCACGAAATATGCAGTTGGTTTCATGAAATATGCAGTTGGTTTCATGAAATATGCAGGTGGTTTCATGAAATATGCAGTTGGTTTCAAGCAATTAATTCTCAAATAATTTAACATCTAATAAAAAAACATCTATCATCAAAAAATAATCCAGTGGCAGGAGGAAAGTTGTTTTCTTTTTGTTTACAGCATGCTAAAGGTTAATAGCAGCATGCAAACACACATATCATGTAATTTCAAAGAAAAATACACTTTAATGTGTTATGTCAACATTATAAGTACATAAAGTGATTGCATGTAAGCACAGAAAAATGTAAAAATGTAAATACATACAGCTGTATGTATGTACATTTTTAAACAAGTAAACACATCTATAGACAGCTACAAACAAATACATGTATATACAAAGTGTGTGTCATGTGGCGTATTCTCTCCAGAACGTTGTCTTCCCAATGAACTCCCTGAACCCATCTTTGTGTTGGGCCATGCGGCTTGCCTTTTTCAGCGACATATTCATGTTAACTTTAATGTCGTCAGTCCATCGTCTTCTTGGTCTGCCTTTCCTCCTCCTTCCACACTCTCTGTCCTCCATTATTTGTCTTTCTAAACAGTTGTGTCTCCCTACATGAGTACTCTTTATACTTTATATAAACAAAGTACATCCTAAAAATACATTTGATCAATTGAAAATGTACAAAGGTTAGGCCTGTACTTTTCTGAGTCCAATGTTATGGTAGGAACAATGAAATAAGTTGAAAAGACATAAAGGATTGACTTCGTTGTACATGGGTTGTACATTCTCCCATTTACATTATATTTCACTATATTTTGCTTCACATCCCACAAAATGTGTAGGCCCTGCTCCTAGGAAAGAACCGTTTAATGTTCCCTCTAAGTTGCAAGGCCACGCATCTTATCATAGAGTGTGATGCTCTGTATAAAAAAAATTAGAACTGTGAACATTAAAATCAGTCCTCACGTACTGACTCAAGAGTGATATGCAAAAGCAGTTCTGCAGATAACCAAACTGTGGTCTAATCTAGACATGTAGGAAAAAGGTTCGAGAAAATTTAGGTTAGAAATGATTTGGTCAGATCATGCTGGAAGCATTTTACATACCCAAATTTTCTCTTAGAAGCTGTTTGTGGCAAAAACACACCTGTTTAACTTGGGAACTGTACCACTTATCAGAGGGTTAGGAAACCAGTGGACTAACCACTACACTGCTGAAGCTTACAAGAAAAGAATATATATCAACGGTGAAATAGAATACATGAAAGGGGAAATTGTCAAATTTCAGCAGTGTAGTGGTTAATCCACTGGTACTACAGTACAAAAGAAGACACAATATTGGTTTTAACCACAAGGTCTTTATCTAGGAACAAATACATATCTTTAGATATAAACATGGATTAGATATAACACACATCACAATTATTATCCATCTTACAGCTCTCTGAATCTTGATAGCAGCCCAGACTTGTCTAGCCACAGACTGTCGGTCTGTCAGTTTTGTTCTCTCCCTGTGTCCTCTCCACAAGGTTTGGATCCTTGTTGCCGCCACTGCTTTCTCCTTCTTCAAGAAGTCTTCTATACGGGCTTCAAAATTAATAAATAGCAAAATGTCACAATTGTATAAAATGTGACTTACTTTAGTCATATTATTGACATTCTGATTCTCTTCAATGTGACATGCCATCTAGTTTAGATGACCATAGATGACACATATATTGCACCATACACTTTACCAGAAGCATGTTCCCATTAGATACATTGAATCATTTGTGTCTGTGTTTTCATTCATCAGATTTCAAGGAACATTGATTCATTTGTGTCTGTGTTTTTATTCATCAAATTTCTGGGAACATTGGATCATTTGTGACAGTCTTTTCATTCATCAGACTCAGGGAACATTGGTTCATTTGTGACTGTGTTTTCATTCATCTGATTTCTGGGGAACATTGGATGACTTTTGCCGGTGTTTTCATTAATCTGATTTCTGACCCTATCATCACCATCACGTGCTGTCTACATATCGAAGTTTGACTTTAACAGATCTCCAACATTTTTTGCCTCTTGCTTTGGTAATGCACTCTGCTGTATTGTATCCTTTTAGCGTCATGATATTTCCCTCCCACTCGTATCTCTATCAACCACTTGGTCACCTCCTTTCAACTTTACCCTCAAGTAAGGTATTTATTGAGGTGTCATGTCTTTTAATATGTTTGAAGTATTTTATTTGTTTCATTTTTATTTTTTTTAATAGTTCTATTTTCATTTGCAGTGTAGTCAGAATATAACACTGACCTTATAAAGCTGATCCTATAATACTAACCTTATAACACTGACCCTTTAACAGTGACCTTATTACATTGACCATATAACACTGACCCTAAAACATTGACCCTATAACACTGACCTAATAACACTGACCTTATAACAGTGACATTATAACACTGATCATATAATACTGACCTATAATAGTGACCCTATTACACTGACCCTATAGTGGTGGTCCTATAAGCTCTCCCTATAACCCTGACCCTATGACATTGACCATGTAACATTTACCCAATAACATTGATCCTATAACCCTGAGATAAAACACTGGTAGTGCCTACTAAGAATATCTCACATGACACAAATCATATGACATAACCGGTGAGGTGGCTGTTCAGATATTTCTTCAGTGGATACACTTCTTTTGTGTTGCGAGGTGACGTTATTTGTCTAGTAAACATACACATCTTTTGTGTTGCTAGGTGACATTTGTCTAGTAAACTTACACATCTTTTGTGGTGCTAGGTGACGTTATTTGTCTAGTAAACATTACACATCTTTTGTGTTGCTACGTGACATTTGTCTAGTAAACATACACATCTTTTGTGTTGCTAGGTGATGTTATTTGTCTAGTAAACATACACATCTTTTGTGTTGCTAGGTGATGTTATTTGTCTAGTAAACATACACTTCTTTTGTGTTGCTAGGTGATGTTATTTGTCTAGTAAACATACACTTCTTTTGTGTTGCTAGGTGACGTTATTTGTCTAGTAAACATTACACTTCTTTTGTGTTGCTAGGTGACGTTATTTGTCTAGTAAACATTACACTTCTTTTGTGTTGCTAGGTGACGTTATTTGTCTAGTAAACATTACACTTCTTTTGTGTTGCTAGGTGACGTTATTTGTCTAGTAAACATTACACTTCTTTTGTGTTGCTAGGTGACGTTATTTGTCTAGTAAACATTACACTTCTTTTGTGTTGCTAGGTGACGTTATTTGTCTAGTAAACATTACACTTCTTTTGTGTTGCTAGGTGACGTTATTTGTCTAGTAAACATTACACTTCTTTTGTGTTGCTAGGTGACGTTATTTGTCTAGTAAACATTACACTTCTTTTGTGTTGCTAGGTGACGTTATTTGTCTAGTAAACATTACACTTCTTTTGTGTTGCTAGGTGACGTTATTTGTCTAGTAAACATTACACTTCTTTTGTGTTGCTAGGTGACGTTATTTGTCTAGTAAACATTACACTTCTTTTGTGTTGCTAGGTGACGTTATTTGTCTAGTAAACATTACACTTCTTTTGTGTTGCTAGGTGACGTTATTTGTCTAGTAAACATTACATTTCTTTTGTGTTGCTAGGTGACGTTATTTGTCTAGTAAACATACTAAACTTCCTCCACATCAACAGCTGTAGCTCATCCTTGACCCCTTACCTACAACTACTGATTGTATCAGGGAGGATGGTTCTGTTTTCAGATGTCATACTGCCTCTCTGTCCTCTTTCTTATCTATAAACGCATTCTATATCCAGATGTCACACTACTTCTCTGGCCTCTATCTCCTCTATAAACGCATTCTATATCCAGATGTCACACTACTTCTCTGGCCTCTATCTCCTCTATAAACGCATTCTATATCCAGATGTCACACTACTTCTCTGGCCTCTATCTCCTCTATAAACGTATTCTGTCTCCAGATGTCACACTACTTCTTTGTTCTCTATCTCCTCTATAAACTCGTTTTGTAAAGTACTGTGAATCTTATTTGGAAACCAGCATTGTGTCACACTGGATGTTCCCATAAGTGATGTGCCCTCCTTTCCAGCAGCCATCCAAGAGTATGTAGACTTAAAGTCCCAGTCTGGTGTTGATTATGTGATCTTCAGATCTTTCAAAAAAGGACACACTTTCTCCCGTCACCCTGGTAATCCCCATTTCTGTCATCAGGCACTAGGAGCTATCACTGAAACTTCTGCCTACTCTGAGACCTCATTCAAAGTAAGAAACTAAAATATTTCAACACAGATTTTGAATACCACATATGAGAAATTGAGCATTGAAAGAAAGGTAATACTATAGGGGATGTTAAAGATATGTTAAACTGTATGAGAGTCTTGAGAAGTTTTCAAATACAGCAACATTTATCAAGAAAACCGAACTTGTCATGTAGACATGTATTCTAAACTGCAAATGAGAAGACTATTGTATGCACTAAAAACTTACAAGCTGGTAAAATCTCCAGTGTGTGCAGCCGTTTCTCATTGAACTTGCGCATTAACTGCTGGCGTCTACGCTTCATCTGATAGTATAGCTCAGACTGGTATTGTGTCTGGAGTTTAACTTGTTCTTCTTCTGCTTTCTTCAACCTGTACAGAGAACAACATCAATAATAGGTAGAATTGAAGCAACACTATAATCAAACAAGCAATACCGGTAATTGAAAACACTGTGTAATATAATTTTGTGAATACAGGAAACACTCATGACAACACATAATTTGACGTTCGGACTGTAACATATTCAACGAGAATACACACATAGCACACTTTTCATTCAACATTTTCATATGATCAGAGTCAGTGCCATCCTTTACTTGTCACTGGCTACATTGTGTTCTTAAAAAAGGAATTTTGATCAAAACACCAATTTGTGTATTTTCCTGTTTGTGTCCACTATTAACAAAACTTCATTAACTTGTATTTTCCTGTTTGTGTCCACTATTAACAAAACTTCATTAACCCTCATATTTTCCTGTTTGTGTCCACTATTAACAAAACTTCATTAACTTGTATTTTCCTGTTTGTGTCCACTATTAACAAAACTTCATTAATCATCGTATTTTCCTGTTTGTGTCCACTATTAACAAAACTTCATTAATCATCGTATTTTCCTGTTTGTGTCCACTATTAACAAAACTTCATTAACCCTCATATTTTCAATTTTCTTAGAGAAGAACACTATTCAAGAAAACAATGTTTAGAATATATGGCAATGGGGAAAGGGTAAATGTGACTGTACAATGGGGAAAGGGTAAATGTGACTGTACAATGGGGAAAGGGTAAATGTGACTGTACAATGGGGAAAGGGTAAATGTGACTGTACAATGGGGAAAGGGTAAATGTGACTGTACAATGGGGAAAGGTTAAATGTGACTGTACAATGGGGAAAGGGTAAATGTGACTGTACAATGGGGAAAGGGTAAATGTGACTGTACAATGGGGAAAGGGTAAATGTGACTGTACAATGGGGAAAGGGTAAATGTGACTGTACAATGGGGAAAGGGTAAATGTGACTGTACAATGGGGAAAGGGTAAATGTGACTGTACAATGGGGAAAGGGTAAATGTGACTGTACAATGGGGAAAGGTTAAATGTGACTGTACAATGGGGAAAGGGTAAATGTGACTGTACAATGGGGAAAGGATAAATGTGACTGTACAATGGGGAAAGGGTAAATGTGACTGTACAATAGGGAAAAGGTGAATGTACAATGGAGAAAGGGTGAATGTGACTATGCAATGGGGAAAGTGTGAATGTGACTGTACAATACAGAGGGTTATGTGTCAGAAATTTGAACATAAAGGAATACATATCATATCAGTGTGTCTGAAGCTCAGAATGAACAACAAGTATCAACTAGTATGGATTTTTCGTATTGATAAGAATTTCTGACCCAGGAATAATAAGATGTTTTTTTTTTTAAAAGGTCTTTTGGTGTAAAGTTTCAGTAATTATTGCTAATGTGGCCTTCTTTTTTAATCTCACACGCACATATTGAACGTATTAATGGGGAAAAATTATTTTATTTAAATAATTTTTTATGGTAAATACAGACGTTTTTATTGGAATTAAATTGGTAGAATATCCTATTCAGGACGTGGCTATCAATCCAGCATTTTTTTTTATTGTAGTAATTTTCTAGGCAATATAAATACATTCAATAGTTTGCCAGTGCTTTCTGAACGGGCCAGATGCACAACTGCCTGTGACGGAGATCGAACTCGGTACCTCGGCCATCACCAACGGGCCCTGTACCACTCCGCCATAGAGTTGGACAGTTTATTGGAATACAGAAATAAATTGGTAAAAATATTGATTTATAAAAAAAAATTAGTTGACAGCTAAGGAATGAACTGACATAACTGTCATTTTCTTCATCATTCACAATGATACAGGAATTTTGTCACACTGTGTCAGTTTACAATGTTGCCACGATCACATACAGGAATTTTGTCACACTGTGTCAGTTTACAATGTTGCCATGAACACATACAGGGATTTTGTCACACTGTGTCAGTTTACAATGTTGCCACGAACACATACAGGAATTTTGTCACACTGTTGTCAGTTTACAATGTTGCCACGAACACATACAGGGATTTTGTCACACTGTGTCAGTTTACAATGTTGCCACGAACACATACAGGAATTTTGTCACACTGTGTCAGTTTACAATGTTGCCACGAACACATACAGGGATTTTGTCACACTGTGTCAGTTTACAATGTTGCCACGAACACATACAGGGATTTTGTCTCACTGTGTCACCCGTGTGTTGCCGGGCTCAAAAGGGGAGCAAAGAATAGCAACACTGTTTACCTTCCACGCATGTTGTAAAAGGCGACTAAGGAGGTTATGGGATGGAGTTGGCTGTCCCATCCCATATAGGGTCAGTGACCCAAAGCCTTGCTGAAGTCGGATGTGTCAGGCCGAAAGGCGCAGATATAGCAGCAATGCTGTAAACCATGACACAACGCATTCCGTTCTCCGGACTACATCCTGCTATGCAGGAGTTTGAGAACGAACGCAGAAGAAGAAGTCACACTGTGTCAGTTTACAATGTTGCCACGAACACATACAGGAATTTTGTCACACTGTGTCAGTTTACAATGTTGCCACAAACACATACAGGAATTTTGTCACACTGTGTCAGTTTACAATGTTGCCACGAACACATACAGGAATTTTGTCACACTGTGTCAGTTTACAGAGTTGCCATGGTCCTATAAACCAGAATTCAATCTTCGCAGTGATTTTAGAGTTTGTACCATTCTTATGCCCTTAAGATCACAATTATTCTGATGAAGTGAGAAATAATGAGAACTTACTTTAATACTTACAAAAGAAATGACATAGAATTTAACATTGCCTGTGTGTTGATGGGTCTGAAAGGGAACAAAGAATAGCACTACTGTTACTTGCCGGGCACGTTATAAGAGGTGACTAAAGGAGGTTCAGGAGATTGATTTGACTATCCCATACAATAGAGGGTCAAATTGACCCATAGGCAATGCTGAAATCTGGTGTGTCATGCCGAAGGGATGAATATCAATGCTAAGTTGTAAATCATAAATTCTGTTAACCTGTAGAAGTTTGAGAATGAATACAGAAAAAGAAGAAATTAACATAGAGCAATGCAAGATAATGACAGACAGATATAATAACCAGGCTCTGGTTAATATTTGGATGAATGGGCAGAATCTGGAAGTTAATTAACTTTAAATAGGCAAAGCTAGGAACAGAGTAATGAAGTTTTGTTAATCACTGGAAACACACATAATTACACACAGAAATTGACATTTCAACCAAATGGCCTTTATCAAGACTACATACACAACAAAAAAACTTTAAATACTTGTCATGACTTACCTATAAGACTTATGAAATTTAGCAAAGGCCTTGTTTGCATTACGCAGCTTCTTTCTAGCTGAAAAACCTCTCCATATAGCTTGTATGTATCTAGCACATTCAAAGTTTCTCTGATGGAAAATAGGAACCATTAAAGAGATGCGGAGCGAAGTCAATGTTTAGTATGTAATGGCAGATGAAAAGAAGCTGATGGTTCTAGACAATGGCAAGCACAAATTATGTAACAGAATTTGGTTCGTGTTTGTTCTAGTATCTTTCTTTTTCTTTTCGCTTTATACCCCAATGTGCCTTGCAGTGTCAGGGGTAGAAGAGTTCTCTGGAGATGGCTTTTATGTGCGCTTCATATATGTTTGTTTTCATTGAGTCCTTTATTTCTGTAATCTGTCATTTGCATGGTCTGTCCCTGGCTTTGTAACCATTGTGCCTGTATTTTTTTATGGCTAGCATATCCTATTCAGGACGTGGCTATCAACCCAGTATTTTTTGGCTGTAGTGATTTTCAGGCAATATAAATATGTTCAGTAGTTTGCCAGTACTTTCTGAATGGTCCAGATACACAACTGCCTGTGGCAGGGATCGAACTCGGTACTTTAGCCGCCACAGACAGGACTTGCACCACTCCGCCACAGAACAGGACATGTGCCTGTATAGTAATGATTTTTTAGGGTTGATGATAGTTTGGAAGCATGCAAAATCATTTAAACTGTTGTCGTCTGATGTAATCCAGGATTAGTATTGTGTTTGTTAGTCTTCTGATGTTTTCGTTTCCGATTTTATCTCTTATTGTTACTCCGAGAATTCAACATAGACAAGTCATTTCTGTTGTAACATGTTTTCTTGTGGCTTCTATAATTAATGTCCATATTTGACATTGATTGCATAGTGATTGTGTGATGGTTTTATATAGTGCAGTTTTGGTGTTCATGCTCACATATTTGTTTTTGAATATAGGAGACATCTCCCCCTAGATCTGGTATGCTATGTTGCATCTATGTTGGATTTCTTTGGTGTTTTTCCCATTTAATGATACAATGCTTACAATTGATTGTTCTAGTATATTACATAGAAAATCACTACAGCCAACAAATGCTGTGTTGATGGCTACGTTCTAAATAGGATATGCTACCAATTGTTCTAGTATAGCCATGCCAATTTTTCCTGTTATTTGAGACAAAGAGTATTAATAGTCTGCAGTTGTGGGTCATCATTAGATCTTTTCTCATGCTCATTGTTGACTCTTTGCCATGCCACGAAGTCAGACTGATATTTTCTCATGTTATCAACATTTTTTATGCAGCCTCTCTTGCCTGTTGTAACCATATTCTCAGACTTCCCCATCTCATAAGGTGTCAATCAATCAATTAATGAACCCCTAACCCTCCAGGGTCGTAGGGGTACCACATTGGATGCTTCAGCACACAGTCCTCCAGCGAATTCTATCCTCAGCAATGCGGACGAGTGTGGAAATATCTTGTCCTGTCCATTCCTTGATGTTGTCTGTCCATGCCTTTATTTGTCCTCCTCTTCTTCTTCCTCCTTCGACAGTTCCTTGCAGTATTGTTTTTGACAAGGAATCATGCCTGCATACATGTCCACACCATGCTAGTTTTCGTTGTTTCACTATTGAAAGCAATGGTTAACACAAGGTGTACACAAAAATAGATTGCCTCTTTCTGATATTATTAAGTAATCCCCATCTCAGATTCGACTCAGCACCTTCTTGCTACTTTCTAGCTGTCCATGATGCTTTCAGCATTCTTCTGTATAAACACAACTCTGTTACTTCTAATTTTCCACTATCCTGTCTATTTGCAACTGTTAGTAACATATCCTATTTACGATGTAATTATTAATACAGCATTTTTTTGGGTTGTAATGATTGAGGCATTATTTTATGTTAACTAGATTGCCTGCACCAGCCTGAAAACATAATTGCCTGAAGCAAGATTTACACTTATATTTTATACTACTAGTCCCCAATTCTTGTAATCTTATCTCTAACCTCCCTTCTTGAGTTGATTATGGCCTACCATGAATTCTTTTATGACATCACACACTTTTCCACATCTGTACTTCTGTCTGTGATGTCACAACATGTTTCCACCAACCAAGCTGTTTAAGTTTGAGATTACATGTTTTGTAAAAAAAAAACAGTTTGAAATTTCTGCAAGAATATGGTATTATATATTCATTTTGTTTGACTTCAAAATGCCACATATGGTATTGTCACTAATATATAACACTGATAGTTTATACACCTACTTTGATAGTACACTTTTCAAAACATCTACTTTGACATTACATGTATCCAAACATCTACTTTGACTGTACACATTTTGAAATATATACTTTGGCAGCACACATTTCAAAATATCTACTTTGATAGCCCACATTTCAAAATATCTACTTTGACAGCACACATTTCAAAATATCTACTTTGACAGCACACATTTCAAAATATCTACTTTGACAGCACACATTTCAAAACTTTCATCTATTGTGATTAAACTACAAAACAATACACTCAACCTAACAGGTGAAAGTTGCAAAACTTCAAATTTTAGAATATTTAAGAAGTTTATATTTTAAAACTGCCATTACTTGTGATTTGGCTTTGCTAGCAGAGCCAGAGTCTAACATCATGGCCACATGTCTCAGATTTCTATCAAATCCTTGACCTTCCCATCTTCTAAGTAACGGTCGGAGACCCCTGTTTGAAGAAATTGGCAACATGATGTGAGATATAAACAACAAACTCATCAGCAACATGATTTGAGATGATTGATTAAAAACCCCAGGAATTGTGAGCAATTAGCTCTTACCTCCTATGTGCATTGGGGTGGCTTTTCTGAGTTTTCTTTCATACCCAGGAGACATTTCCCTATTAGTGCAAAATTTGAGATCAACTATAAACCAATCAGCAATATGATTTGAGATTAACTATAAACCAATCAGCAATATGATTTGAGATTAACTATAAACCAATCAGCAACATGATTTTATAATTTTCTTTCTTTTCCATTGTGGATGTCATTGCCCTTTTCTGCTAAAGAGGTAGGGTCATTGTCCTGCTACATGAGAGATCCAGCAGGAGTCTGAGAATGAACACAGATGAAGAATTTCATTACTCAGGTTTCACTGCCATATGTTACCACTGGAAAATATAGCTTTCCACCTCTTTTAGTGACATGAGCAGGCACGCTTGAATGTTTTTTGTCCAACAGCGTTTTAGGCGGCTTTTACCCCTTTTGCCTTCTATCATTCCCTTCAATAAAACTCTATCCATGTCATCGTTTCTCTTAATGTGACTGAAAAAACTAGCTTTTTCCTTAATATTTTTGTCTTGTTCAAAAACCAGCCTTCCTGGATGTTAATTGTTCTTAACACCTCCTGGTTTGTTTTCCTTACTGTCCATGGTATTCTCAAAACTCTTCTATAGCATTTTAATTCAAATGATGTTATTCTAATGTTATGCTGTGGTAAATGATGGCCACTGTTTTATTTAGTGTCTATGCTTCACATCCATATGTCACCACAGGAAACACACATGTTCATAGTAAACACAACTTGGTTCTTATGTTAGTACCCTGCTATAGTATCTTTAGCTGTTTTATTTTTGACACCACCATTGCTGTTCTTTTCTCAAGATCCATATGGAATTATCCAAAAGTAGATCTTCAATATTTAAAGTGTAATCAAATGTCAGTCCAAAGTATAATTTATACAAGTCAATACATTTGATCAAACTCCTGCAGATGATCAGATTTAGCATGCGGTCTGAAAAATGAAATGCATTGTGTCATGGTGTACAGCTCTGCTGCGATGTCTGCGCTTTTCGGCCTGACACAACTCACTTCAGAATTTCTAGGCCATTTTGATCCCATATGGGAGGGGACAGCCAGCACTATCCCATAACCTCATTAGTCACCTGTTATGACATGCATGGAAGGTAAACAGTGCTGTTATTCTGGACTCCCCTTTCGGGCCCCAAAAATGAATAAAGTTAATTTTACATACATTGTGTATATATATATAAGGTGTCTTTAAAAAAAGCTGTTGAGTACTGAAATCATACATATTCACACAAAACACTCATAATTCATATGACATAGTGTCACCACCAATGTAAATGAATGAACAGTAACTTTATAGACATCCATACATAAAATAGAAGTATATATAAATATCAAGTGACATATTATTTCCAGAATGTTGTCTTCATTGTGGATACTCTGAACGCCTCTCTGTTCCGGACAAGCAGACCTGCATTGGCCGAAGACATGCATACATTCTTCGATGTCGCTGGTCCATTGTTTTCTTGTTCCTCCTTTTCTTCTCTCACCTGGCACTCTGCCCTCTAGAATCAGCCTTTCGATACCATCCTGTCACTTTAAGTGTCCCAAATACTGTAGCTTCCTTCTTATGAAGGTATTTAGAAGCCATCCTTCGTTTAGTTTCAGTAATTTCAAAATTTCAATGTTCTTTTTCTCTGTCCATGATATTCGTAGGATCTATCTGTAGCACTTCATTTAAATGAATTTATTCTTTTGGACATTGTCTTGTTTAAAGTCCAAGTTTTGCATTCATATGTTGCCACTGGGAAAATGTATGAATTTAAAAGGGTTACTTAAGTGTCATTATTACTACTTTGCCCTAGTTTTCTCATTATAAAACAGAAATACTTATTGTTATGTATACAATTATTAGCGTCCATATTTCATGAATAAAGTAAATTGCGAGTACATTGTGTTACAATAAAAACATATATACATATAATGATTATTTCTAAAATATTTTCCAAAAAAATGTGATCAAATGCAATAAATTAAAATGTAACAGTGAACAATAACAGAATAGGAAAACCAGGGATAAAACAATAATGATAAAACAAACATAAAAATGATAATTTCCTATGAGAATATTTTTTTCCTATTATTCCATAGAGATAATTATAGCAACGTGTTTACCTAAGAATAGGTCACAGAAAGATAGCCTATTAATGAGTCTTGCACATTGAGATAGGACCTTTGTTTCAATCTCCAGCAAATATGAGCAATGAAGCTCATTGTCTATGTGCAATTTGAGGTTGCTACAGTGCTATTTTTTCATATCAAGAAGACCTAAACTTTGAGTCATATGCATTTCTTTTGAAGGAATCTTCAAGGTAGAAGAAGCAGAGGAGAACAAATAAAAGCAGGGACAGACAACATCAAGGAATGGACAAGACAAGATTTTTCCTCACTCATCTGCATTGTTGAAGACAGAAATCACTGGAGGACTCTGTGTGTTCAACCACCCAATGTGGTATTGCTATGACCTTAATTGATTATGGGATTTATAAATAGAAAGATTGCTTTTAGTAGAAGTCTTCGAGTTATAGGGAAAAATGTGTGTACGTAGAAGATACATTCCACCATCTTATATGCAGATGTCCAAACACAAGAAAATTTGCAAACATTTAGTTGTATCAATAGTGGTTACTTATGACAGACCAAACAGTCAATGTGTCTGCATGACTCAATAAGGTAATTCCTAGATTCAGTAAAAGTGTATTGGAACATAATTTTTAAATGGTGGATTGAAGGAGTTGCATATAAGCTACCAAACATGCCATAGTCCAAAAACTAACCGTTATTAAATCCAGCAATGCCTAACAGCAAATGCAGAGAAAATACAGACAGAAATTTAAACAAAAAATAACACTGCAAAAAACACATGTAATTATTTGACCAGGTTTTTGTTTCATGTAGGCCAAATGCAGTCGTGTCATTTCTCTTGTGAGAAGTTAAAAAAAAAGTTGGTTACTGCATATTTTTCTTTCAAGGGCTGAAGGGAGACTTTTACCTGTGGTAATTGAAACTGCTTCATGGGCATCTGTTAGTTGTTACCACACATTAGTTTTGTTATCAAATAACATCAGAAACAGAATAGAATATGCATTTAGTGGCAATATATCCAGCATTCGCCTGTATGTTAAAGGGGAGCAAAGAATAGCAACACTGATTACCTTCCAGGCATGTCGTAAAAGGCAACTAAAGAGGTTATGGGATGGAGTTGGTTGTCCCATTCCATATAGGGTCGGTGACCCAAAGCCATGCTGAAGTCGGATGTGTCAGGCCAAAAGGTGTAGATATCGCAGCACTGCTGTAAACCATGACACAATGCATTCCATTCTCCGGACTACATCCTGCTAATCTGCAGGAGTTTGAGAACAAATGCAGAAGAAGAAGAAGAATATCCAGCATTGAATATATTGAACAAGAATAGGTGAGTCACTTATGATGTTTGTAGTTATTTTTTTGCAATTGTCCTCTTCACCATTTTCTCACATATTGCACATACACCAATAAAACTTATATCATTACATTCAGTAACAATTCATTTATTTCCAATATAAAAATTATACAAAAAGCTCCAAATAAAAAAATTAAGTTATTGTGTTTTCTAAACACCCACCAAAAATAACACAAACTGTCAAAAAAGAATTTGGTTGCAGAGGAAATTCACACAATTTTTATTTGGCATGCTAAAGGTTAAGGAATAACAAAAAACAAGTGTAAACAGAAGGATGAAATCCAACATGGTAGTAAATCAAGGTAGTGGCTCATTTATCTCTAAGGAATTAGCAATTGAAGTATCAAAAAGAAATGAACAGAATGATGAAATTTCCACATCATTTTCTAATGATCAAACCTTACATATCATCTCCAAAAATTTGATTTTCATTTCTGTCATTCTGCCCAAGGTCTAGTTCTGTAAACCTTAAGATTATTTTTGACAGTAAAATATCCATTGTGAAAGTAGTCACCATAGCCAAAACAAACAGACACTTGCTAACTCAAAACAGACAGACACTTGCTAAATCTAAGCAGACAGACGCTTGCTAAATCTAAGCAGACACTTGCTAAATATAAGCAGACAGACACTTGCTAAATCTAAGCAGACAGACACTTGCTAAATCTAAGCAGACAGACACTTGCTAAATCTAAGTAGACAGACACTTGCTAAATCTAAGCAGACAGACACTTGCTAATTCTAAGCAGACAGACACTTGCTAAATCTAAGCAGACAGACACTTGCTAAATCTAAGCAGACAGACACTTGCTAATTCTAAGCAGACAGACACTTGCTAAATCTAAGCAGACAGACACTTGCTAAATCTAAGCAGACAGACACTTGCTAAATCTAAGCAGACAGACACTTGCTAATTCTAAGCAGACAGACACTTGCTAAATCTAAGCAGACAGACACTTGCTAAATCTAAGCAGACAGACACTTGCTAATTCTAAGCAGACAGACACTTGCTAAATCTAAGCAGACAGACACTTGCTAAATCTAAGCAGCCAGACACTTGCTAATAAGATAGTATGAGTGAAAGCTGTTTTAAAATCTCTGGCTTAGATCTTGAATCAGTGGTATGTAATGTCTTCTCTCACAGTACATCTAAACTAGGACATCTTTCATTATACACTATTCGAACAACAGACTTACTTACAGTAATGTTACTTGCATCACAATATTGTTTACAGAGAACCTTAATCAGTATTCTCAGCAACGTTTTGTTGAAAGGGAACAGTTTTAACATTTTACTCCCATTTCTTATTTCACACTTTGAAATACTGTCAGATATTCATCAAATTTTAGTCACATTTCTTATTTCACACTTTGAAATACTGTCAGATATTCATCAAATTTTAGTCACATTCCTTATTTCACACTTTGAAATTCTGTCAGATATTCATCAAATTTTAGTCACATTTCTTATTTCACACTTTGAAATACTGTCAGATATTCATCAAATTTTAGTCACATTCCTTACTTCACACTTTGAAATACTGTCAGATATTCATCAAATTTTAGTCACATTCCTTACTTCACACTTTGAAATACTGTCAGATATTCATCAAATTTTAGTCACATTCCTTACTTCACACTTTGAAATACTGTCAGATATTCATCAAATTTTAGTCACATTCCTTACTTCACACTTTGAAATACTGTCAGATATTCATCAAATTTTAGTCACATTCCTTACTTCACACTTTGAAATACTGTCAGATATTCATCAAATTTTAGTCACATTTCTTATTTCACACTTTGAAATACTGTCAGATATTCATCAAATTTTAGTCACATTCCTTATTTCACACTTTGAAATTCTGTCAGATATTCATCAAATTTTAGTCACATTTCTTATTTCACACTTTGAAATACTGTCAGATATTCATCAAATTTTAGTCACATTCCTTACTTCACACTTTGAAATACTGTCAGATATTCATCAAATTTTAGTCACATTCCTTACTTCACACTTTGAAATACTGTCAGATATTCATCAAATTTTAGTCACATTCCTTACTTCACACTTTGAAATACTGTCAGATATTCATCAAATTTTAGTCACATTCCTTACTTCACACTTTGAAATACTGTCAGATATTCATCAAATTTTAGTCACATTCCTTACTTCACACTTTGAAATACTGTCAGATATTCATCATCATCATGAAACCCATAACCCTTCAGGGCCACAGGGGTGCCAATCTGTAAACATCAACACAAAAATTTCATGATGCCTTCTTGCTCTCAGTTCCCTGTTTAAGTGTGGAGAATCTTAATCCTGTCCAGTCTTTAATATTATCAATCCATACTTTCTTCTTAACCCCTCTTCTTCTTCCACCCTCAACCATTCGCTAAAAGATAGTTTTAGAAATGGAATCATACCTCATCATGTGGCTAAACCACACAATGATTACTCCCTACCATATCAAGATATCATAATATCTAGTATTTTCTCTTTTTGTCATACTCTGTCTCATTTTCCCTCAGTTTTGCTTGCTGTGACATTGTATTCTAAACCTCAATTTCTCATGATGTGGCTGATAAACATGGACTGTCTTTTTCTGATGTTGCTAAGTAACTTCTTTTTGGTGTCAATCTCTCTTAGTACCTCATTAAGTAACTTCTTTTTGGTGTCAATCTCTCTTAGTACCACATTAAGTAACTTCATTTTGGTGTCAATCTCTCTTAGTACCTCATTAAGTAACTTATTTTGGTGTCAATCTCTCTTAGTACCTCATTAAGTAACTTCCTTTTGGTGTCAATCTCTCTTAGTACCTCATTAAGTAACTTCTTTTTGGTGTCAATCTCTCTTAGTACCTCATTAAGTAACTTCCTTTTGGTGTCAATCTCAGTTTTTCTAGCTGTCCATGGGATTCTCAACATTCTTCTGAAGAACTACATCTCTGTGGCTTTATTACTTTATTTACTACTTTATTAATTGTTTCCTTATTTATTGTCTATGATTGGCTACCATGTGACAGAAGTGGCTCTATGTAGCATTGAAGGACTGCCTCTATGGTAAATAAATACAGTAATACCTCAATTTTCATCAATAATCAGTCTGAAAACAATCCACAAAATCTGAAACTGACAAAATCCGAGGCAATTATATCCATATGAACCAATGTAAATCCAATTAATTTGTTCTAAACACTTAACAATACATAGCATAAACACATTTTATAGAGAATAAATATAGTGTTTAATACTAATAAACAATAAGAAAATAATATAAAATGAATGTAAAATAACTAATGTATAGAATAAATGAATATTTAACTTGGCATTTATCTTTCTGAAGACTCTTATTGGTGAATGGAAAGAAAGCGAGGAGGGAGAGAGAGGTGCAGATATTATTGTTTGGAAAGGGAATAAGGACCTTAGGTATCAAGGCACTATCTGGGCATGCTGCCAAAATCCAAGGTACCCAACTAAAATCAAGACACATTTTCAACAGAAAAAAAAAATTGATGAAAACCAAAACTGGTGATAACCGAAGTCAACGGAAACCGAGTTATTACTGTATCAGCCCAAATAATCAATTATTGAAACAATTATTTATATTGAGCTCAAGACACTTTCACCTTTAGTAACTTTCACAAGCCAAAATATTTTGATAATAGTTCTGATTAACTGATATGAACTATTAGACCACATTAGCCAGTCAGTAGTTGAATTTAGAAATAAATATTTTCAGTAGTCTCTACTTACTTGTATCTGGCGCATAAGGCTTCAACTAAAGGTTTGTGGTAGTCACAGAACCGTATCAGACATCGACAAGCCTCGCTATGAAGATAAGCAGACAAGTATGTCATGTGACTAAGTTAAATAAACAACAAGACAGTTAATTAAAAGGATAATATTAACATGTTAATTGAGAGGATTTATCAAGCATTATGATCATCCCCATAGTACTGTTATATATCACATAGTATATCTCTCCATAGTCTATCTATTCGCTGAAACCCTCTGTTGCCTTTCGACGTCAGGGGTGGAAGAGCTTTCTGGAGATGGCCCACTTGTGAGCTGAGTATATTCTGGAATTTGTTGCCTATTTTATTTCAGTGGTCCATCGTTTTCGTGGTCTGCCTTCGCTGTATCTCTATAGCATAGCTTGCTGTGGTATGCTGTCTGATGGTAGTCTGCTGATGTTATTTTGGTGTTTAAATATATGTATTTGTTTAAGAAGATTGGTGTCATTTGCCCTAGGGCTTGGTATGTTTTACTACATATATTGTGTATTTCTTTGCTGCTCTTGCCATCTGTTGTTAAATTACTTCCTAGGTATGTGAATTCTGTCACTTGTATTCTTGGATTCTGTCTTTTTGAAATCTTTGTTAGTTGTTATTTCCGGGACATGCCTATCCTCACTCCCAAATCATGTATTCTCAATATTGAACCATGCTCGTTTATCTGAAAATTCTCTGATCATGCAGGCTCACGAAGAGCACTGAGTATGTCTGCTCGGTCCACAGGCTGATCATCTTTTATGGAGGCGAAGCTAACTAATTGATCAGATTGTTTGCTTCCCTACACACCCAGGGACAAAGATAAGCGTGATTCTCCGCAGTGAGGCTTGCATTTTAGCACTCTAGTGTGGGGCCTATGTGTGTATGTTTATGGTATGTTGTTCCCCAATTTTGTATTTAGACATTCAGTGACAAGAAAGCCTGTAAACATTCAATGGTATCAATATTGGTCACTTGACCACACAGTCCATATGACTGTATGATTTCTTCTTCCTCTGCGTTCATTCTCAAACTCCTGCATATCAGCAGGATGTAGTTCAGAGAACGGAATGTGTTGTGTCATGGTTTACATTTTAGCTGTTTCTTCTTCTTCTTCTTTCGTTCGCTAATAATGTCTATATCTGCAGTGTTGTTTCTTGTATAAATTGTTGGCTAATAATGTCTATATCTGCAGTGTTGTTTCTTGTATACATTGTTGGCTAATAATGTCTATATCTGCAGTGTTGTTTCTTGTATAAATTGTTGGCTAATAATGTCTATATCTGCAGTGTTGTTTCTTGTATAAATTGTTGGCTAATAATGTCTATATCTGCAGTGTTGTTTCTTGTATAAATTGTTGGCTAATAATGTCTATATCTGCAGTGTTGTTTCTTGTATAAATTGTTGGCTAATAATGTCTATATCTGCAGTGTTGTTTCTTGTATAAATTGTTGGCTAATAATGTCTATATCTGCAGTGTTGTTTCTTGTATAAATTGTTGGCTAATAATGTCTATATCTGCAGTGTTGTTTCTTGTATAAATTGTTGGCTAATAATATCTATATCTGCAGTGTTGTTTCTTGTATACATTGTTGGCTAATAATGTCTATATCTGCAGTGTTGTTTCTTGTATAAATTGTTGGCTAATAATGTCTATATCTGCAGTGTTGTTTCTTGTATAAATTGTTGGCTAATAATGTCTATATCTGCAGTGTTGTTTCTTGTATAAATTGTTGGCTAATAATGTCTATATCTGCAGTGTTGTTTCTTGTATAAATTGTTGGCTAATAATGTCTATATCTGCAGTGTTGTTTCTTGTATAAATTGTTGGCTAATAATGTCTATATCTGCAGTGTTGTTTCTTGTATAAATTGTTGGCTAATAATATCTATATCTGCAGTGTTGTTTCTTGTATAAATTGTTGGCTAATAATGTCTATATCTGCAGTGTTGTTTCTTGTATAAATTGTTGGCTAATAATGTCTATATCTGCAGTGTTGTTTCTTGTATAAATTGTTGGCTAATAATGTCTATATCTGCAGTGTTGTTTCTTGTATAAATTGTTGGCTAATAATATCTATATCTGCAGTGTTGTTTCTTGTATAAATTGTTGGCTAATAATGTCTATATCTGCAGTGTTGTTTCTTGTATAAATTGTTGGCTAATAATGTCTATATCTGCAGTGTTGTTTCTTGTATAAATTGTTGGCTAATAATGTCTATATCTGCAGTGTTGTTTCTTGTATAAATTGTTGGCTAATAATGTCTATATCTGCAGTGTTGTTTCTTGTATAAATTGTTGGCTAATAATGTCTATATCTGCAGTGTTGTTTCTTGTATAAATTGTTGGCTAATAATGTCTATATCTGCAGTGTTGTTTCTTGTATAAATTGTTGGCTAATAATGTCTATATCTGCAGTGTTGTTTCTTGTATAAATTGTTGGCTAATAATGTCTATATCTGCAGTGTTGTTTCTTGTATAAATTGTTGGCTAATAATGTCTATATCTGCAGTGTTGTTTCTTGTATAAATTGTTGGCTAATAATGTCTATATCTGCAGTGTTGTTTCTTGTATAAATTGTTGGCTAATAATGTCTATATCTGCAGTGTTGTTTCTTGTATAAATTGTTGGCTAATAATGTCTATATCTGCAGTGTTGTTTCTTGTATAAATTGTTGGCTAATAATGTCTATATCTGCAGTGTTGTTTCTTGTATAAATTGTTGGCTAATAATGTCTATATCTGCAGTGTTGTTTCTTGTATAAATTGTTGGCTAATAATGTCTATATCTGCAGTGTTGTTTCTTGTATAAATTGTTGGCTAATAATGTCTATATCTGCAGTGTTGTTTCTTGTATAAATTGTTGGCTAATAATGTCTATATCTGCAGTGTTGTTTCTTGTATAAATTGTTGGCTAATAATGCCTATATCTGCAGTGTTGTTTCTTGTATAAATTGTTGGCTAATAATGTCTATATCTGCAGTGTTGTTTCTTGTATAAATTGTTGGCTAATAATGTCTATATCTGCAGTGTTGTTTCTTGTATAAATTGTTGGCTAATAATGTCTATATCTGCAGTGTTGTTTCTTGTATAAATTGTTGGCTAATAATGTCTATATCTGCAGTGTTGTTTCTTGTATAAATTGTTGGCTAATAATATCTATATCTGCAGTGTTGTTTCTTGTATAAATTGTTGGCTAATAATGTCTATATCTGCAGTGTTGTTTCTTGTATAAATTGTTGGCTAATAATGTCTATATCTGCAGTGTTGTTTCTTGTATAAATTGTTGGCTAATAATATCTATATCTGCAGTGTTGTTTCTTGTATAAATTGTTGGCTAATAATATCTATATCTGCAGTGTTGTTTCTTGTATAAATTGTTGGCTAATAATGTCTATATCTGCAGTGTTGTTTCTTGTATAAATTGTTGGCTAATAATGTCTATATCTGCAGTGTTGTTTCTTGTATAAATCGTTGGCTAATAATGTCTATATCTGCAGTGTTGTTTCTTGTATAAATTGTTGGCTAATAATATCTATATCTGCAGTGTTGTTTCTTGTATAAATTGTTGGCTAATAATATCTATATCTGCAGTGTTGTTTCTTGTATAAATTGTTGGCTAATAATATCTATATCTGCAGTGTTGTTTCTTGTATAAATTGTTGGCTAATAATATCTATATCTGCAGTGTTGTTTCTTGTATAAATTGTTGGCTAATAATGTCTATATCTGCAGTGTTGTTTCTTGTATAAATTGGACAGTGTTTTCCATTTCTTGTTTTGTACCATAAAGTTTAACATTCATTGGTGTATCAGAAGGCCAGTATGTGCATCTTAATGTGTCATAGTTTGCACATTCTTGAAGGATATGTTCTGAAGTCTGGTTGACTTGTCCACAATTACACTTTGCTGTTGTGCCAATTTTAAATTTTGTATACATATGGCTGTTTAGTCTATTGTGTCCAGTTCTCAGTCGAAATATGATGACCTGTTCTTGTCTGTTAAGTAGGTGGTAGTCATCCCATGGAGGTAAGTTAGGCTTTCGTTGTGCCTTTATCATGGATTTCTTTTGGTGATAGCTGATTGGTACATCCGGTACATTTTAGCTGTAATATCTATGCCTTTCAGCCTGACATCTCCAACTTCAGTGTAGTTTCAGGGCCACTTTGAACCTATGGCACAGCCAACTTCACCTCAAAACCTTTTTAGTTGCCTCTTAAGACATGCTTGACAGGTAACAGTATTATTATCCTTTCTCCTCTTTAATGCCCCGCCAACACACAGATCACAGACATCTGCATGGCTTTAACACGCAGACATCTGCATGGCTTTAACACGCAGACATCTGCATGGCTTTAACACGCAGACATCTGCATGGATTTAACACGCAGACATCTGCATGGCTTTAACACGCAGACATCTGCATGGCTTTAACACGCAGACATCTGCATGGATTTAACACGCAGACATCTGCATGGCTTTAACACGCAGACATCTGCATGGCTTTAACACGCAGACATCTGCATGGCTTTAACACGCAGACATCTGCATGGCTTTAACACGCAGACATCTGCATGGCTTTAACACGCAGACATCTGCATGGATTTAACACGCAGACATCTGCATGGATTTAACACGCAGACATCTGCATGGATTTAACACGCAGACATCTGCATGGCTTTAACACGCAGACATCTGCATGGCTTTAACACGCAGACATCTGCATGGATTTAACATGCAGACATCTGCATGGCTTTAACACGCAGACATCTGCATGGCTTTAACACGCAGACATCTGCATGGCTTTAACACGCAGACATCTGCATGGCTTTAACACGCAGACATCTGCATGGCTTTAACACGCAGACATCTGCATGGCTTTAACACGCAGACATCTGCATGGCTTTAACACGCAGACATCTGCATGGCTTTAACACGCAGACATCTGCATGGCTTTAACACGCAGACATCTGCATGGCTTTAACAACGTGAACTTGTATGCTTGCGGAAGACTGTAACATTGAGAAACACAGTAATACTTACGCTGCAACAGACACATCAGTGTTGACCGTCAACTTGTAGACAAGCTCATCAAGGAGCGTGTAGACAGCACTCTCTTCACATTTACTCAACAAGTGTCTGCAGTTAACGAGCAAGAAATAAATATAAATTATATTGTTTATGTATGTATTTATATGTTGCTTTAATTTTTAATGTTGATAGTCTTCACAAACAACTGGTTCTATCTATTGTAATTTCCACTTGCGCTGTTTACTGTTGTGGGGAAAAGTTGAAGTTGTCTGTCTTTGGTCATTTCGGTTGCAATGGCCATGGTCAGTCTGTGTCTCTTAAAGGTTTACGGTTAACAACTGACTGAAAAGGAGCAGAAAAAGGATTGACTTCATTGTTGTTGTATTGATCACCAAGAATTATGAGCAATTAGTTCTTACTTCTTTTGTGCAATTGGGTGATTTCTCTAACAATTTATTTCATACTCACTAGAAATTAACTCTCAGCAATGTGCAATGAGTTGACAAGCCTCCTACTCGGAGCTGGTAAATTCTAGGGGTTTTGTGATTTTTTTCTACCTTTCCAAAACTACAGAGTTGGAGTTATGGTCTTCTGCTCCTCTGCCAAGCATTCTTTTATACCAGGTGTCTAAGAAACTCCAGGTTAAGAATCACTGAAATAAGGGGCAGCTACATTACTTTTTTTCTGCTCCTTATACTTCTTAATAAATTTGTTAGTTAAACATAACTACAGAACAGACTTATGGGTCAAGTTTCATAAATTTGTTAGTCAAACATAATCACAGAACAGACTTATGGGTCAAGTTTCATAAATTTGTTAGTCAAACATAATCACAGAACAGACTTATGGGTCAAGTTTCATAAATTTGTTAGTCAAAAATAGTCACAGAACAGACTTACGGGTCAAGTCTTAAAATTTTCTCCATCGTTGCCATTGCAATCTTGGTGACCGTGGCAGTGTCTGAGACCAGAAGTTGCAGGAGCCACGGAGATGACATAACTGGTTAAACAACATAGTAGAGAATAAAACTGCTGGCACAACTTGCAATAATAGTCAGTGTTACAGCAGATCTTGCTATTTTCATACAAATTTTAACAGCTAAAAATAATGTGTGACATAGATCTTACAATTTTCATACTAATGTTAACATTTAATAATACTGTGTGATTGATCTTACAATTTTCATACTAATGTTAATCGCTAAAAATACTGTGTGTCATAAATCTTACAATTTTTTTTGCATAAAAATAATGTGTACTATTATTTTATAATAGTATAAAATTATTTTAAGAAATAATCTTGCTATTTTCAGTCAAATGTTAACAGCTATAATATCTACTACTGTCATCAGCTAATAAAATGTATACAGTAAACCCTACAATGATTATACAAATGTTAACAGCTAAAAATAATGAGTAGAGATAATTTTACAATTTTGATTAGCTGCAAATAATGTGTACATTAGATCTTTCAATTTGTATACAAATGCTAACATTTAAGCATGCATATAGCAGATTTTACAATTCTCATAGGCTAAATATAATCAGATCCCATTGTAACAACTTGGTCCAGACTGACAAAATATTCATGAAATAACATACATTTTCTATATACAGTACAAACAATATAGAATAAATATAATTGGGGATTTTGAAAAGTGTTATTATATAGGGAAATTTGTTATAAAAGGATACACCATTGAAGGATTACAGCGCATAATGTGTACCATAGATCTTACTCTATAGAGGGATTACAGCGCATAATGTGTACCATAGATCTTACTCTATAGAGAGATTCTAGTGCATGTGTACCATAGATCTTACTCTATAGAGAGATTACAGTGCATAATGTGTACCATAGATCTTACAATTTTATACAATTGTTAACAACTAGTAATGTGTACAGTAGATTTTGCTATTTTCATCAGCTCCCAATACAGTCAAATCCCATGAAAAATAGTATGGTCCAGACTGATGAAATAATACTATTCATATAATAACATAAGTATAAATAACCAAAATATCAAAGGATGTCTGACAAAGTGGGGACTGCTGCAGTAACATAAAACAAGTTTGTTATTTCCGTGTGTTTTCGCTTCTTGAGAAAGTTTCCATTTGGACCACAACGTGGAAACAGTACTTGTTATTGTGTTTGTTATTTAGTTTTTACATTGCTTTTTACATTTTAATTTGATAGTTAGTATTACAGTAATATTATTAACTTAATATAATATTTATCACTTATGTAATAACAGAAAATTGTTATATACAGTGTGAATAATCCATCAATGTGTTGACAGAGCCCAAAAAAATAGCAAAGAACAGCAACACTATTTACGTTCCATGGATGTTATAAGAAGCGACTAAGGAGATTATGAGGTGGAATTGACTGTCCAATCCCATATAGGGTCAAATTGATCCAGAAACCATGCTGAAGTCGGATGTTTCAGGACAAAAGACACAAATATTACTGCAAAGCTGTAAACCATAGCACAACACATTCCTACACAACTCTGGACTACATCCTGCTAATCTGTAGGAGTTTGAGAATGAACGAATAAGAAGAAGTATAAACAGCAAAGAATAAAATTTAGTATTTTGAAAAGTATTATTAAATAGTGAAATACCACCAAAGATGGATGTGTCAGGACATTGGCACAAATAAAACGGTGAGACAGCCCATTTCCATTCTCTAGACTACATCCTGCTGGAAATCTAGTAGGACTGTTGTCCTGCTGCAAGAGAGATCCAGTTGGAGTTTGAGAACGTACACTGAAGAAGAAGAAGAAATAGGGAAATGTATTACAAATATATGTTCTATAGAAGGAATCTTCTGTATAATGTCTACAGATCTTACAATTTTTATACATTTCTTAACAGCTAAAAGTAATGTGAACATAAGAATGTTGTACCACAGTTTGCTCTCAGTAATCACTGCTACTTAATCACTGCTACTTAATCACTGCTACTTAATCACAATTGTCGATTCTGAGCAAATGATTCCAAAGAGGTAATATAAACATTGAAAAGAACCTTCAGAGACCCTTTGAGAGACCCTTTATTCTATCCACTGGCCTTTGCCTGAAGCTTTCTTGTTTGCCTGGAACTCACCATAAATCAACTGTTATGGGGTACATTTGTCAGGAATGCAAAAATAATAGATAGATCAATAAAGAAAAATAGTCAAAAATAATTATTAAATCACATATAAATGTTACCTTTATAGCACATGTATAAATCACATGATAGAAATGATAGAATGAATGGAACAATACAGAAGGGAAAATCCAGAAGGGAAAATAGACAATAAATAGGACAGTCTAAGGAAAAGTATTCAAACATCAAATGAAAATTTACCAATAAGAAACGCCAAGAATAAACAAAAACATGGATGACAGATGAAATATTAGAGAAACTGTCAGAAAGAAAGCTAAAAATACCCAAAAATACTCAATTATAGACAAGGAGATACGTAACATGTGCAGAACAGCGAAAAAACAATGGCTAGAAACAAAATGCAGTGAAATAGAGATGTTCATACAATAGAAGACAAAATTAATGCATAAGAAGATAAAGCTGATCACAAATAAGAAAAAACCTATAAATGATAATTATAAATGCATATATATAGGCTGCATTAAAGATAAAAGAAAAATAATATTTGATAAAACAGAAGTACTTACAAGATGGGGAGATTATGTGACAGAACTGTTTGATGACCAACGGAACAAAAAACCAACAATGCACAACAACGATGGACCAACAATACTGAAAGCAGAAGTAGAACATGCAATAAAATCAATAAAATGTGGAAAGGCAACATAACAGCAGACATAATAAAAACTCTAAATGAGTTTGGTGTAGATACTATCACAACTTTGCAATGACATATATGAAACAGACCACATACCTAAAGACCTAACATCATCAATATTCATACTACTACCTAATAAGCCCATAGTTTTGTCATGTTTAAATTTTGCCAACAATAATTTCGCGACTTAGGCCTAATGTTTTTGGTGGCAACCGGTTGTTGCAACTGGTGCGTTAAAAACTAGAAACCGGAATAAATTATTAAAAACGCTAAGTGAATATTGAAAAGTATGACATCCGGCACCCGCGTACTAGGAAAGAACTGAAATTACATATAAATGTTACCTTTATAGCACATGTATAAATCACATATAAATGTTACCTTTATAGCACAAATAGAAATCACATATACATGTTACCTTTATAGCACATAGAAATGTTACCTTTATAGCATATGTAGAAATAGCCGGAACACAAGTGAACCAGGGCCCCCAACACAACTTCTAAACATGTTATCAGGTTGTTTCTTTCTCTCTCAGTTTCCTGTCAAATTATGATTGTTTGATTCAAGAATTATTTTCGGTACTTTCCTGTTAAGCAAGCACATAGATTTGTGTTTTAATGTTTACATAATCATACTTTGTTAGATAAATGTTGTTCTGATGACAACTCATGTCAATATGACACCATTTTTTCATTTATAAAACAATGGCTTCTGTGAATGTTGCTAACATGGACATTATGAACCTTCGTTGAACTGAGAAACGAGAAACAACCAGACAAACAATTTAGAAATTGCTGGATTTAAAACACTTTAGTCAATCACTGATACAACTTTATTATTGATCCCAAGAATGGAACATGCGTGTTGTAGAGCAGGCCTATAGATAGGGATGGGGTGTTCAAACCTTAGTAAATCGGAACTAGTACTAGCAACTTGGCCAAAACAGCAGGTCAAAAGCCACCCCCCCCCCCTCCTTCATAAAAAGATCATCAAATTATTCATCAAAATGATTATCTGACATACAAAAAATAACGAATTACCTTTTTTTAAGGTCCAACCCTTCCCTTGAAGGGAACGTATCTATGGCCCTGCTGTAGAGCAGTTATAGAGCAGCATAAAATTCTTGTTCCATTTTGTATTCTTGTTACAAATAAATGTTTATTTCTGAATTGATTGTTTGCTCTGGTTGTATTTGTATTCTAAGTTGTTCCCCTTTTCCACTTGGTTATGATATATTTCACATTACAATTTTTTCGTTAAATTTATGTGCCCACTTAACAGGAAAGTACCTTACATTCTTTCAATTATCATCTGTCAGAGGGATGGCTCTGCCTGCAGCACTTATTTAATCCTTCTTATGTCTCATAGAAGAATTCGCTGCAGCAATTACTCCTCGTCTTAAGAGAATTTAAATAATGGCTGAGATGAATTCTTCTTCTTCTTCTTCTTTCGTTCACTTGAAACATGTCTATATCTGTAATTCTGTCTCCTTAATAAAACTCACTGTCTTTTGTAGTTCATACAGTGTCCCATAGAGTTTTGATTCCAGTGTTGTTTCCTCTGACCAATATGTCTGCCTCAGCGTTTCATGCTCAGAACACTCTTGAAGTATATGTTTGGCACTCTGTGCTGCCTGTCCACATGTACACATGGCTGTGTTGCCAATCTTGAACTTTGTATACATGTGACTGCGGAGTCGGTTGTGTCCTGTTCTGAGACATAGAATTATAACTTGTTCTGGTCTGTTCATAATATGATAGTCATCTTGTGTTGGTGTTTGTGGCTTTCTTATTGACTTGATCATCTGTTTTTTCTGATGGTAGGTGATTGGTATATCTGGTTGGTCTTCGGCAGCACCTTCCTTAGCCAGTTGGTCTGCTTTTTCATTTCCTGGTATTCCACAGTGAGAGGGTATCCACTGCATGGTTACCCTATACTGGTAAGACAATTCGCTAAGTAGTTTTTTCAAGTCTGTTAGTTTTTCAGACTGGAGAGCTTGAAGCACTGACCTTGCATCTGTCAGGAATACGACAGGCTGTAGGTCAGAGTTGGAGTTCAGCAGTTTTTTAGCTGCCACACTAATTGCCTGGATTTCTGCATCATAATTATTGCAGAATTTTCCTGTCGGTGTTCTGATTGTATCTCTAGGCTTGTGTGGATATTCTATATATACACCTGCACCTCCATTCCTCACGGCATTCTGTGCTGACCCATCTGTGTATACTCTGACCCATATATCTTGTGGATATTCCTCATCCAGGAAACTGAGGGTGACTGTCCTTCGCTGCACACTGTTCTGTTCGTCCACGCTTAGTATTCCTTTCACATGGGTCTGAATATATATTGGCATTCCATGTCTTTCACTCCACGGGGTTTGTTCTGGTACAGGCCTTAAGGGGCTGTCAACTTCAGGTAGGTCTGTAAGTTGTCTGCGGAGTCGTTTAGCTTGATGGATAAAGCTGCTTCTTTTCAGTCGTCCCATTGCTAGATTTTGGAATCTTTCCTTCATTGGATGACTTGGCATACACTGAAACTTTTCTGCCTGAATTAGTACTTTTGTGTCTCTGCGTTCGCCAAGTGTTTGCATTCTTCCCATTTTCTGCATCTCTGCTATGGGTGTTGATTTCATTGCTCCCAACATTATTCTAAGTGCCTGGTTTTGCACTTTATCTAGATCTTGCAATGTGGTGTTTGATGCAGGACACCACGCAGCTGAACCATATTCCAGGTGTGGTCTTATGCCTTGCTGGTAAACTTTACTGAGTATATTCCCACTGGCTCCCCATGTGGTTCCACTTAGTTTTCTCAGGATAGCTAACTTCCTCCTGGCTTTTGTTGTTGCTTTGTTTATGTGCTGCTTCCATGTCAGTTTATCATCAAAAGTAACTCCGAGGTATGTGGGTTGTTTGTCTTCTTTCAAGAGCTCTCCATCTATTTTGATATGACCGGCTTTTTGTTTTGGTGAGAGGGTGAAAAGTGTAGTGCTGCACTTATCTGTGTTAATGCTGACGCACCATCTATTAGCCCATAAGGTTATGGCATCGATAGCTCTTTGTATTTGTTTAGTGGCCACTGTCGCATGTTCTTCTGTGCACCAGATCACCAGGTCGTCAGCATACATTGCCACTTTGATCCCGTGTGGTAGTTCAGCAACTAGGTCATTGATGTAAACCACGAAAAGTGTGGGCGACAGGACTCCTCCCTGGGGGACTCCATGACGCAGTAGAACTTTCTTGCTCTTGCGACCATCTAATTGTACCCTGGCTCTTCTATTATGCAGGTATGCTTTTACCCATTTATACATTCTTGAGCTAACCCTGCAATTTCGCAATTTCTTTAGGAGCCCTTCTTTCCAGACCTTATCAAATGCTTTCCTGAGGTCTATCCATGCTGCTAGTACCAGTTTCTTATCTTGGAAGGCATCCTCAATCTCTTGGGAGAGGTAGGTTGCCTGATCTTCAGTAGAGTAGCACTGTCTGAAACCTGCTTGCTGTGATACCAGAAGGTTTTCACTTTCTAGGTACCACTGCAACCTAAGATTGATAATGCGTTCCATTGTTTTGCATAGACAGCTTGTGAGGCTGATGGGCCTGTAGTTGGAGACTGTGTTGCCATCTTTTCCTGATTTGAGGAGTGGTATCATTATTGCTTCTCTCCACGCCTGTGGTACATTACCCGTGGACCAGCTTGTGTTAAAGATCTGCAGTAGCTTTGCTCTTGCTGCAATTCCCAGGTTTCTAATCATTTCATTAGACACTCCATCAGCTCCAGGGGACTTTTTCATTTTCAATTTGGATATTGCATGCTCCAGTTCTCTCATTGTGATTGGTGCCTCCATGACTTCAGGTATAGGTTCGCCTTGTCCAATGTTTTGCTGGTTCTCTCGAACCTCCTGTTGTTTGTCTGGGCTGACTTTGATGTTATTGTCTTCTGCAAAGGAATCTGCAAAGTAATCAGCTGCATGTTTACCTGTTAAAATGTTTTTATCTTTATAAAGTGTGATCCTGGTATTTCTCCCTGTACCTTCATCATTTAGTTGTTTTACAAGTTTCCATAATTTCCTAGTATCTCTTTCTAGGTTCAGCGACTCTGTTTTTTCTTTCCAGCTGTTCCGTCTGGCTTGTAACTTGGCTCTTTGAAATTTAGCCTTTGTTTGCTGATATTTGTTGTGATGTTCTTGGATAGGTCTGTTCTCAGCCTGCTTTCTAGATGTTTCCATCTCATTTTGCAGCTTTTCCAGTTCATCATTCCAGTAGGGTTTGTAGTTTTTGCGTGCCCCCCTGGGTATGGTTTTACTAGCAGCATGTAGTATACATCTATTAAATTCACTCACTGCTCTATTGATGTCTTTGTCCAAGTTCATGTCCTTAGCTAGAACACTGGTTAAATGCTGGTACATTTTCCAGTCTGCCCTCTTATAGTTCCACCTAGTGAGCGTGCTGCTGTCCTTGGTATATTCATTGTGAATTTCCAGAAATACTGGTCTGTGGTCACTACCCCAAGCTGCTTTCCAACGATACGTGTGATGTTCCATTCCAGGCCTGGTGAGTAGAATGCCAGGTCTGGTGTAGAGGTGGTGTGCCATGCTCTCGAGTAGAAGGTTGGTGAGTCTGCTGGCTGGTTAATAAGAATGAGATTATTTTCATCCTGCCAGCTCTCAAGTTCCTCACCTCTCTTGTCGATATGATCGTAGCCCCAGCTCTGAGAGTGGCTGTTGAAGTCACCACACACCATAAGCCTTTCTTTGTCTGGAATTGTGTCTAGTGCCAATGGTTTATCATTTGGGCAGTAGTAGTTCAGGAGATGGAATTCTGCACTGTCTGTTTTTAGGTGGAGCATCTGGTATTCTGCCCCGTCCATGTATACTTCCAGCTGACATGCGCTGATATTGTTTTTAACTAGTGTCAGAATTCCACCCTTTCGCCTGTCTTTTCGGTCAGATCGGTAGCACTGGTAGCCTCTGATTTTGAAGGCTATGTCGCTGCTGAGGTGTGTTTCTTGGATACAGCATATATTTACTTGTTCTTCACTGAGGACATTTTCAAGTTCCAATTTTTTGCTGTATCCATCTCTTTTACTGTTGACACCCTCAGCATTCCAGTGCATTATTTTTATTGGTCGTTTGTTTGTTTGGCCAGTAGCTCTATTCCCTTGCCTCCTGGCTCCTCGGGGCAATTGAGAAGGACTTCCAGTAACTGAGGTTGGGCCCTTTCGAGGTATAGGGCCCGGCACCGTCCCTGCCTGAACGTCCGCCACAGGGCAGGCACCATAACGTTTATTAGATGCAGACATGTTTCCATTGTGTTTTATGCGTGGCAACCTGATTATCTGTGCGCCTTTTGGCTGGTTGCCTCCATCTTCAGCACTCTGCTTACTTGGGCCGGACTATGGTCCTGCTCGAGTGGGAGTGCCCGACCAGTCTTAGTTTCCAGCCTCTGATGGCTGAACTAAGCCCCATCACCACTTCAAGGTTCTGGCCTCGATGGGGGAGATGAATTCAAATCAAACAAGCAAAAAGACACTAAACAGCAATATATTTTATAACAATAAGAAACAAGTGGTAGACTTATATCGGACATGTACTTAGAATGAATGACAATGACAAGAGATTGTCCCTACATGGTAAGCTTACCACATCCCAACATTTGGGAATATGACCCTGAATAAATCTTAGTAGAACAACCAGCAAAGACCATAGATTTCAACAACATGCAAGAACTACCCACAGCAGCATCAAATCGCTCAAAATGGAGAGGTTAGGTTTCTGACCTAGTAACCTCTTCTTCTTCTGTGTTCATCCTCATACTCCTGTAGATTAGCAGGATGTAGCCAGGAGAATGGCATACGTTGTGTCATAGTTTACAACTTGACTGTGATATCTGTGCCTCTCGGCCTGACCCACTTAGTACAGGTTTATTATTATATCACACCTCATCTACTTAATTTGATTTTCTGTGTTTATGTCATTTGTGTTTGCTTCTTAATAAGTTGGAATGTAACGTAGGAAATGTTCTTGTTCCTTTGTTTTCTGTAATTTCTTTGTTTACATTACAATAGTTTTATTATTTATTACTGTACATTTCCATTTATAAGCCGAGATTTTTTTGTACTTATTTCCACTAATGATGTATGGAAATCGGCTTATAAACGAGTACAACGCAATTATTTTAAAATGTATTGGTAGAAATGCAAAAAACTAGAGCACAGAATATCGTCAAATAACAGTAATAGAGGAAAAAATCTCACAGGTTAAAAAAAACACAGTGACTCGTATGTTCTTGTCTGATATATTCATGCCAGGATAAAATAAAATAGGTCTAAGCATGTATTTAGTTGTAGAAAGACAAAAAACAATAACCAGAATAACGTCAAATACCACTAACAGAGGAAAACACTTGCTGGTGCCAGTACAAACAGTCATTAAAATCCTTCAAAATCTGAATCACTGTCTCAAGTCTGAAATAATTCATGAATTTCATTCTCTGTCATGGAAAGATCAGGGTGAATATCATCAATCTTCTGTACATTGTCATCGCCAGCATTGTCCTCAAAAATATCGTCTTCACTTTCATTCCATCCATTGCATTATTAATGGAGCACTGTTTTTAAAGATCTGCTCACACAAAATATCTTACCACGATTCTTTGATCCAATTAGCGAATGTTATAATGGCAACTTTTTTTTAACTGCCACACTTCATCACAGCTAAATCAGATGATGCCATCCTGTCATTCCATTTTTCTTGGAGTCTACTCCTAAATGGTTTGTTAATGGAGACAACTAGTGGCTGCAAGAGAGAGGTACGGTCCTCAGGAATTACAGATATAGACAGCACCATCTCACTGGATCATTTTTACACTTTCTCCAATTCCAGACATAGGCATTTTGTAGTAAAATTCTGTCGCAATTGAAACCTGCCCAATGCACATGTAATAGCAGATTAGGTCAATTTCGAAAACCTCTCTCACATTTATGGCTGTAGTCTCCCTAAAATATGTTAACGAAGTTCAAACTCTTCTGTATCCTATAAAAACAAATGATATCTGAAATGGTGCCCATTTGTCTCATCGTATCATTTTTCACTTAGACTCATTCCTAACAACATAAAGTAATCTTTACTGTCTGTAGAAGTCTGCTGTAATTTCTTCTGAATCCTGCAACAAAATAATTAGTAATTACTATTCACTACCCAGTAGGTGAACTGTGCAGCTCCACATCAGGACAGCTGAACTTTGCGCAAGTTCACATTTATGTAGATTTAATGTCAGTCTAAAAACATTTGTTTACACCCTCAGTTTCTGTGCCAGCTTGTGTGGGTTAGTAAACACAAATGATGACGTAATACCATCCTAGAGGCTAATCTTCATGAATGAATAGGATACACCCGTGTGCTGAGGGCCCGAAAGGGGAGCAAAGAATAGCAACACTGTTTACCTTCCATGCATGTCGTAAGAGGCAACTAAGAAGGTTATGGGATGGAGTTGGCTGTCTCATCCCATATAGGGTCAGTGACCCAAAGCCATGCTGAAGTCGGATGTGTCAGGCCGAAAGGCGCAGATATCGCATCAATACTGTAAACCATCGCACAATGCATTCCGTTCTCCGAACTGCATATCTGCAGGAGTTTGTGAACGAATGCAGAAGAAGAATAGGATAGCTGGGAACAATGCTGGTACCTAGTGGTTACAGGCTTAATGACCACTGGGGCATAACCTTCAACAGTATTTCTATGGCAGACGGTCATGACTGGGGACACCGCCTGGGAAGGTTGTGCTGGATTATCCTTGACGTACTGCTTTCAGCTATTCTATTCATTCAGTGAATGTAAGTGGAGCAAATGAAAGAAATGACCTTGCGTCTTAAGGTTGATAAAGTTTGTGTTAATTTAAATTTCGCATGATTTTTCACTTGTCCCTTCATTCTTATAATAACAGGATTGGTCTATTCACAAAATTGTGATACTCTCTTGACATTAAAATCATATTCTCTGCTTATAAATGGAAATGTACGGTAGTTATTAGTTGAATCAGTAACAATAGTCTATTATTCCAGTTATCTCTTCTTGACCGTATCTCTTCATATCCCTAAATCTAGATATCTAACCAGTTCTGGAAGCCCTGTGTTACTCTACACAATATTTAAGGGATATCTAACCAGTTATGTGATATATTCTTTCCAGAACATGTAGTCATCTTTATGGATGTTCTGAACTTTTCTGGGTGAGTTGACTTTCCACAGTTTAGGGCATGTCCAAACAATTTGAGATGTCTCTTATCCATCATATCTTGGGTGGATCTACCCATTACCAACAACCACACCTTCCATCATATCTTGGGTGGCTCTACCCATTACCAACAACCACACCTTCCATCATATCTTGGGTGGCTCTACCCATTACCAACAACCACACCTTCCATCATATCTTGGGTGGCTCTACCCATTACCAACAACCACACCTTCCATCATATCTTGGGTGGATCTACCCATTACCAACAACCACACCTTCCATCATATCTTGGGTGGATCTACCCATTACCAACAACCACACCTTCCATCATATCTTGGGTGGCTCTACCCATTACCAACAACCACACCTTCCATCATATCTTGGGTGGATCTACCCATTACCAACAACCACACCTTCCATCATATCTTGGGTGGATCTACCCATTACCAACAACCACACCTTCCATCATATCTTGGGTGGATCTACCCATTACCAACAACCACACCTTCCATCATATCTTGGGTGGATCTACCCATTACCAACAACCACACCTTCCATCATATCTTGGGTGGATCTACCCATTACCAACAACCACACCTTCCATCATATCTTGGGTGGCTCTACCCATTACCAACAACCACACCTTCCATCATATCTTGGGTGGATCTACCCATTACCAACAACCACACCTTCCATCATATCTTGGGTGGATCTACCCATTACCAACAACCACACCTTCCATCATATCTTGGGTGGATCTACCCATTACCAACAACCACACCTTCCATCATATCTTGGGTGGATCTACCCATTACCAACAACCACACCTTCCATCATATCTTGGGTGGATCTACCCATTACCAACAACCACACCTTCCATCATATCTTGGGTGGATCTACCCATTACCAGCAACCACACCTTCCATCATATCTTGGGTGGATCTACCCATTACCAACAACCACACCTTCCATCATATCTTGGGTGGCTCTACCCATTACCAACAACCACACCTTCCATCATATCTTGGGTGGATCTACCCATTACCAACAACCACAACTTCAATCATATCTTGGGTGGATCTACCCATTACCAACAACCACACCTTCCATCATATCTTGGGTGGATCTACCCATTACCAACAACCACACCTTCCATCGTTAATTTCCCCATGCTGTTATATTTCTTTATATGACCAAAATAGTTTAATTGGTACATCTCTGCATATAATACCTTTCTGTTTGAGCCAATCACCTTGTGGTCAATCTACTGTTATTTAGTCATTGCAGATCATGTGTTTTGCTTTTCTAATATTAGTGGCAATTCTTGGTTAGGGCACACTTGCTTCTTTTTTCACCATTTTATCAGTACTTTCATCCCCATTGATACCTGTATGTCCTGGTATCCACTGCAGAGTAGTATTTCTGTCATAGGTTGTAAATATGATTGCAGCTTAAAGTAGTATTGATGCCATAGGTTGTAAGTATGATTGCAGCTTAAAGTAGTATTGATGCCATAGGTTGTAAGTATGATTGCAGCTTAAAGTCTGTTGGAAAAAATACTGGCCATCAAAAAAGAAAGCCTAACTTGTCACTTCTAAAGATAGTATACCTTTGAAACTTGTAAACTGTTACTGATGCCATGAATGTGTCGAGCAAGAAGCAGTAAGTTCTCTGTTGACTTTGGTAGATGATCTTCTTCCAGCTGCCTCTGGTCATCTTTGGTGAGGTTTAATCCACAAGTGGCATTGCTGCAACATAATGTCATCCCTAACAATATAAAGTATTCCAAAACAGTCCTCCCTAACAACATAAAGTAATCCCCAAAATAAAGTAATCCCTAACAACATAAAGCAATCCCCAACATAAAGTCATTCCTAACAACATAAAGTAATCTCTAACAAAAAGTCATCCCTAATCCATAATATATAAAGTCACCCCTACCAACATAAAGTAATCCCCAACATAAAGTAATCCATAACATAAAGTAATTCCTAACAACATAAAGTATGGAAAGGAAAAAGAAGCATGTCTAGCATTTAAGTCAGTGGTGGACAATTTTCTTGGAAACAGCAGATCTGATAATTACAAAGAAATTGTAGAAAATCTCATTCTGAATTATAAGAGTCTAGGATGCAACATGTCTTTAAACATTCATTTTATGGATTCTCACCTGGATTCTCACCAGGATTCTCACCTGGATTCTCACCTGGATTCTCACCAGGATTTTTTAAAGTCAAACTACAGAGTTTGACTTGAAGGTTGTTTGACTTGAGGACAAATATGGTGAACGATTTCACCAAGACATTGCTGCTATGGAGACAAGATATCAAGGCAATTGGAGTCCTTCAATACTTGCTGATTACTGTTGGACTGTGACAAGAGACACCTCACTGACTACAAAAAGCAAGCAAAAAGAGCTCGAACAGTGACTGAATAATGAAGGCATGGCTTCAAATGTGCCTTTTAGAAAGACTATATGTGAACTTTAAATAGTGTTTTTTATTTATTCTAACATTTTATGGTGAAATATCACTTAATTGACTTTGTAACAACAATTTTTATAATTTTAAAGTGTAAAGAATAACTGTTCACCAAAGAGATTAAACAAGTACACATGAAATTTGTATTGCTGAAATTTAAATTCATCATTTAAAAAAAAAAAGAGTCGATTGGGGAATTTTATTATATTTGAAATCCGCATGCCAAAATCAATCAGAAATGATGTATTTAAACTCTGGTGCAAAAACATTTTGAAAATTTGTTGATTAGTGTAATTTAGCAACAACTCAAACAAGTTGGTTGGTTGTTGATTCAGCAATTCATGTGCTCATGCCCTTTCACCCCTTTTGCTGAGAAATCTGTGGATTTTTTACCCACCTCAGGGCCAGAGCCAGAAAATCACTATCACACCACCAGGATGGTAGGTTTCTACATATACACTGCTCTGAGCCACTGCACCCAAGATAGGGTTCACTGTGTTCATTCCCTGCCACCAATTGACTACTGTTTATGCTAAACTTCTCTATGGCTCCAGACATGCAACCAAATGTTCACAACAAAAAGTTTGTCACATCCTGAGTCACTATGCCTTTATGATGGGCCTCAGTCATTGGAAAACAGTGCAGTCAGCTTTCCCCTTCTCAAGTGCTGTATCTCTGGCACCTTCCCAACCACAGAGGGTGAATGAATATATACTAATAACAATGCATATTAAAAACACAATATGCAAAAAATTTAAAAGCATAATTGTATGGATGATACATGCTACAAAGCTTTCATAAAACAACCTCAATATAACAGCATGTCATCTACTAAGGTTTTCTGTTGCATGGGTGGTTTGTCTAGTGGGCCATTGGTGGGACCCACAGATGCAACTGCATGCGTACTAAGACAAGTAAATTGTACTTCTATGAATGAAATCTTTATCAAATAATTTAACGACAACTTAGAAAGTAAATTGTACTCCTTTGACTTGTATCTTTCTACTAAACTCCTTACTCAGAAAAAAAACCAATGTACAATACTTTTATTTTAGTGATCACATGATTTGCTGTTACAATTACTCACTTGAGATGCACATAAAAACTCTTCTATTACATTGACTAACCTGAGAAGTGTTGCAAGCTCTGCTGCCGTCTCCCACTCCCCAGGAACAACACTAAAATCTTGCCGTAAAATAAGAACAAGAACTTTCAGCAGGTTATACTGCCAGATTTCCTGTCGGATCTGCATCCCTTTCTCTGTGCCTGTTGGTACTTTATTAAGGATTGCTTTTAAAAAAAAAAAATTGAAACAAAGATGTAAAAAACACACACAAAACTGTAAACTGTGCAAGTAAAATAGGAGTTTTCTAACAAAGAAATCTATGTATGTTATAAACAATAGGGATGATAGTACACATCCCTGTCTCACTCCCGAATGGATATGAAAATAATCAGATGTGTCTGCACTCGTTTTCACTACACATTGACTATTGGCGTATATGCTCCGACATAGGCTTATCAGATGTGGAACTCCATGTCTGTAATGTTATCCATAATTGTGCTTTATCCACTCTGTCAAAAGCTTTCTCTTGGTCAACGAAAGCCAAATATAAATCTTGGTTATGCTCCATCGCTCTTTCTGCAAGTTGTTTGAGGGCGAAGATTGCATCTGTATAGCTTTTATTTTTTCGAAAGCCCATTTGTGTGTTGTTGAGCTATGGTCTATATATTTTTGCGCATCCTTTTTAATTTTGAAAGAAGCAATTCTTTATCCCTGTTGTATTAAGTGTCTATGATTCACAGCCATAGATTGCACCTAGGAATATACTTTCTCAATTAGATGTAATTTCTTTGTAGGATAATCTGTGAATATAGGCCTAAGATTAATATGGGCAATGCTCAGAAGTTGTTTGGCAAAGTGAACACTGCATTAGATGTTGACTCTGGTTGCTATTTGAAGAAACTGGTATTAAGAGGAATACTAATAAAGAACATGAGGAGCAAAGTAAGGTGTATTTGTAAACATATTAACAAGTTTCATAGTATGTAAAGCCCTATACTTGATGAAATCTGTTGGGGGTGACTAAGCACCTATATGTTTGCCTGGGTGGTGCAAGGACATCAATTCATAACCAATAATAAGGAAAGGATCTGCATCACACACAAGCACATGTACCATCATCATGTAGGCTATTGAATGTGGTATTGTACAGCATGGTACGTGTTGTTGTTGCATCGTCATTCACGGCTGTGGCTCCTGATATTGTTATAATTATATGATACATGTTATGCAAAAGTGGCCTAATCACATGATAAGAATCCATCTTTTTAATAGTTGGTTTATTTCTTTGAACTTCAGTGATGCTGTGATAAAAAAAATGTGAAACGTCTGCTAGCGCTAATTCGATCTCCGTGTAACACAATGAGAACTCCCCAAATAGTGTTTCAGGGGAGTGGTAAGGGGGTGCATTACGCGTAGATCGATGAATGTTGCATTGCATGAGCCTTTAGTGAAAGTTTGTTTCGCTAAATAATGTATGAGATTAGTTCCGTAAAAAATAGACCACATTTGCTTACCTTAACATGAACCAATTTAATTATATTTGACAATATGGACTGAATTATTATTTATACAAAACACCATGTATGTGACATGTATCAGGTATAACTATATAATTATTATAATAGATATTAGAGTATATAGATCTATTATATATTACTACTATAATAATAATATAAATAATGCTTGGACTGCAAGTTGGACTGAGTTTTCAAGTTTAGGATGTGACTAGCTAGCTAGTAACTTACTAAACTTACGTCTTAAAGCCATAAGTAAACTTGGGACTTTTCTATCCTTGCTCTCCGAAATTTCTTTTGCCAATTGAACTATTCTCTGGTCTGCACCTTTTCGAGGAGATGCAGCCATGGTTGCATTAATTATTATTTGTTCAGATTAAATTGCCTCTCAGAGTAGACATGTTTCTTTATAACACTTCTTCATGGCAAGCGTTTGTTTCCATCCAAGACAGTTCCGTTTCCTGTTAAATTGTTTAACGTCGTCATGGATACATTGTTATTCGTACTCAGCTTTTTCAATTAACATATATTATTAATTATATACAGACTACATCAAAAATTGATATTAAAACTAATATAAAAGAGAAATAACAAAAACAAAGGAGCAAGGCGTGTTTTACTGCTCGGTCCAATGGGACCTTTATCAAGAAACAAACACGGACAACGAATAAATAATCACACAAAAGTATTTGTCCGTGCAATGAAATGGTCTTGCCACTCTATTCCACTTTATTCTTCATCATTAAGAGCCGTCTCCGCAACGAAGGTTGGCTGCAAAAGACATCCAACATCCCATGACTCTTATCTTGGTGGTGCACTCTGCTAGATTGACTGTCTATCTACGATGTTACTCTCCTACTTTTATTTCTGCTTCCCTCTTGATCGCCTCCCCTCGACTACGCACCAGTATCTACGCACTACTGATATATGGAAATAGAAGCGAGGTAAGAGGAATGTCATAAATGAAGGAATCATGAGTGCCAAATCAGACAAGTGAAATCCCCCCGTCAACGGTAGGCCTACACACAAACCTATAAGACGATTAAATTTACAATAATCGCATGACCATATGTTTAGTTTGTGAAATATTGAGTGTAATATAACCGAGTACGACATTAAAATCCCCAGTAAGACTCTTCTGGTATAAAATTGACAAACATATACATGGTCTCTATTGGTCATTTATTTATGAGGATCAAAACAAACTAACTAAAATCAGAGTTTTTGTAAATTAGTGATCACAGTGAATGCAGAAGAATTCGGATAATATTTTGAGTGTTCCGATGAACACTCAAATGAAGTTTACTTACTTAGCAATAAGAGACAAAGCATCCTCGCAAGTTCTCTAGCCAGTATCAAATTGCTCGTGGTGATTATTATTATTATTATTGTTATTATTATTATTATTATTATTATTACCATTACAGCTGACTCGATCATGTTAACGTCTACTAGTGTCTTAATTTCGATTTCTGTTGTATATGTTGTCTTGATAAAGGCCTTTTGGTCGAAACGTTGATTAGTGTGTGTGTGTGTGTGTGTTATTATGTGTGTTTACAGTGATTAGCAAAACTTAATTACCCTGTTTCTGGCTTTACCTGTTGGATTTCAGCTTTGCGCAGTAAGCATACATTATTATTATATATTGGCCAGAGGAAACAACACTGGAATCAAAGCTCTATGGGACACTGTATGAACTACAAAAGGCAGTGAGTTTTATTAAGGAGACAGAATTACAGATATAGACATGTTTCAAGTGAACGAAAGAAGAAATTATTATTATTATTATTACTATTATTATTATTATTATTATTATTATTATTATTACTTAATTGTTATTATTAGAAGCAAAGAGCAACGACCCAGTGATGTAGTCTAACTAGGCTCCAGTATAGACATGTCAACAGAACGTAAACAAGACTTCGTTCGTTACGTCTTTTTTAATTATTGTCGTGATTTTCGCTTGTCACTTTTTATATACTTAGAGCAAGACCGAGCTCTGGTATAAAGACCTGTGCACAGAAAAAGTAAACATCACCTGAAAGGCCTATGATTATTTCCGTGCTTTTGTTGGTCGACCTTTGCATAGGACATATACGCATAATAAGCATATGACATATAAGCATAGGACATATAAGAATAGGACCTATAAGTAGGACCAACGAAATCACACCAATAACAAAAAGCGTAACGAATGAAGTCCTTTACAAATTGGAATCGCATGCCAAAAAGGACATGGCCGACCAACGAAAAACACGGAAATAATTAAAAAAATAAACTTTTCAGGTAATATTTACATCTTATGTAGTGCCCTTTTCTTTCGACGATCTCGGATATAGTGCCCCTATCTCCTTCTTTAACATATAAAATCAAGCACGTGACGGATGTGTTGGACCATTAGCACAAATAAAACATTTGCATTCTATGGATTACATCCTACTGGAAATCTAGTAGGAATCATGTTCCTTCTGCAAGAGAGATCCAGCGGGAGTTTAAGAATGAACTCTGAAAAGAAATCAAGTAGGCTCCTATATATCAGCAGATTTGAAGTCTAGCCAAGAGAAAATACGTTTGACTCGTGTTCGCCTAACTACAACTGATACAAACTTGAAGCTTAATTCAGATCTTGTCACCCAGAATATGGTCATATAGGGGACTTCATATATTTTTGACAGCTGTCATGTAAGTCGTTTTGTACGTCTTTTTTTTCAATTTCTACTGATTAAGGATTAGATAAATATCGATGGCAAAGAGTGGCTCGTTAAGTTCGTCTTGTTGACATTGTACATTTTTTTTAACAGTTTGCTTTCACTAACCACTCTAATAGCAGTACAATTACATTGATAAATTTCCAGCAGGGTGTAGTCCAGAAGACCAAAAACAACGCTCAGAAGAACATTTATGAATGAATTAAAATCAACAGGCATAAATGCACAAGACCTGCAATCCCTAGCAACTGACCGATAGGCATGAAGAACTATGACATCCGCCCTATGTGCCAAACTTGGCAAAAGAAGAAATGACTGACTGATTGACTGTAGTCCAGAGAACTGAGACACGCTTTGTCGATGCCTTATATACGTTAGTCTCAATGAAGATGGTTGTACCGGGCCATTGGCGCAAATACAACGGCGACACAACGTATTTACACTCTGTGGACTACATCCTACTAGAAATCTAGTAGGATCATTATGCTGCTACAAGAGAGATCCAGTGGAAGTTTGACAATGAACGCAGAAGAAGAAGGAGAATATATGCCAATGGCCCCTATTCTACTTTGACAGTTGTCTACACATGCTCAATGTTTTAATCGATTCCAGTCAACAGACAATACGCTCGTATTTATATTGATAAATATTCAGCCTTTGTCAACGTTACTCGAACAGAAGGTTAACCCTTTCTGAATCATCTGTCGGGACTGTCATCTTTTCTAGACAATTGTTGCAGCTGTCTCAATAGCTATCTATTTGACGACTGGCGCTAACACCCGTATGGTATACACTATTTGTTTTCAGAATTTTGTCCACATGTGTGTTCTTTTGTGTACGTATATACATATATATAGGGCCTATATATATTTATATATAGAATAAAACGTAACTTTATAAATATTTATGCATGTATTTTCTACGCAAGATACATACAGTGTAGACCATATGGGAAAGCTGTCAGGTCCCCTTGAAGTTAAAGCAGGATTCAGACAAGGATGTTTACTGTTCACGACAATCTTTCTGTTGGTTATAGATCTGGTGATGACACAAACAACTAAAGATGGGAAAATAAGAATATAGTAGACACCTGATAAACATGCTAGCAATTGACGAATCTGGACTTTGCAGATGAGATATGTCTACTATCACACAAACAACAGGACATGCAGGAAAATACTGACATAATAAGCAGCATGAACTGGACTTTAGATCAATGTAAATAAAACTAACAAATGTCTTTTCCGACATTTTTGTTTGTTTGTGCGTCTGCAATTTTATAGGTACTTGGACATACACACTGCGCATGTACAGAAAATATTGTTTTAGGCTATAAATATTCTGTGAACAGCTTGTTTGGGAAACTCACTAGCCCACACTCATTGTTTTTTTTAAATTGTGAGCATAAATGTGAGTAGACCTATAAAAGGGTGTACGATTCGGGACTCGGCATCTTTGTTACACATGGTGGTAATCGATTCTGACAAACAATATGAGGTAATACTGCAGTGACACGGAACAACAATAGCACTTACGTAGAACACAGGTTTAGGAGGTTTCACTTGAACACAACAGACGGACTATCACTAATATTAAGGGGTTATGAGATGTAAACACGAAAACAGACAAATGATAATGCACAAGACATTTTCAGCGTTTTTTTAGCCGTTAGGTCTTTCGCAAGAATATATAAAACAAGCAGTGAAAAACAATGAAAACAGTAAAAAAAACAATGTTAACACCACAGAGGCACTAGATACACGATAGACATGTAAACAATACGAAGTTCAATGTGACAATGATTTAAGTGGAAACATGTAGTCATGCAAACGGGTTTTGTTGAGAATGGGACGGGATATGATAACAGATATAACAAATTATTACCAAATACAACATGGACAGCAATACAATAGGGACCGCAACAACACAAATTTAAACAAATGAATGTTCAAAGTTTAGTCCAAAAGGCTTGAGGGTGCCAAACTCAAAAATAAATCGAGTTTCAATAGCGTATCTAGATCGGCCATCCGTGGTGCAGGATCTGATGGCAGTGATCTTGATATCAAGGGCACCATGATGACCATCACCATTGAAATAAATGGCGACAGGGGTAGGTTCTCTGTGTTTTATGGCTTGAAGATTTCTACAGAAGCTGTCACTCAATCGTAAGTTCGTTTCACCTATATATTTCTTGGCACAACGTTTACATATGATAACGTAGATGGCATTATGGGATTTAAAGGTAAAGGCCTCATCAATAATGAATGTGGCTTTAGGAAATGAAACGTAGTGGATCTGAACTACATATGGATATGTGTAGCAACAACCGCGGTATGCAACGAATAGTGCCAAAGTGAGCAGGAATATAAGACATGAGGTGACTGTGGACCAAGATGTCATTAGAATTTTTGTCACGCCTATAGGCAACCAAAGAAAAGTCATGGAAAGCGGCTCGAGTTTCAGAACGAGACTGGAGAAGGGAATAATGATTGAACAAGATTCGACGAACAGTAGAGTTATTGGGATGAAAAGTAAAGTTAAGTTTAACTGTATCAGAGGAGGATGAAGTACCCTGAGTATTCGCCCTGGTTCTTCGTCGCTTACGTAGTGATGATGCAACTTTCTTGACAAATCCTCTGAGATGATTGTTTTCTTTCGTAGACGTTCGTTCCCTGACCGTGCCCTTTCATCGGCGTGGCTTCGCGTCCGTAACTTATCTCGATAACTTATTTTTCTTTTTATATGATATTTGTAACTTTTGCGAATGTTCGTCATGGCCGAAAGCAGAAGTTAATTTTTAAAAACATCAACATATGTTTTTATTATGCCTATTAGCTGCCATTTTGAATATTAAGCAGTTGTACACGCATCTGAGAATTATAGCAAAGTGGTCAACAGATGCGTCTTGTCTTTGTGAATACAAAAATAAGCCTATATAGTTTATGTTGTATTTTATTAGACCTATATTTAATAGATAGGGGTCTGTATAATTAATTTTAATTATGCTAATTAGCCGCTACATTGAATATCAATAAGTTGTGTGTGCATCTGAACATTCCAACAATGAGATCAACAGATGCATCTTGTCATCGCGAACACAAAACTGTATTATTATTTTTGTGTGTTGTATTATTGAAAATTCAGAAATTATTATGAGCTCAGCTGTATTAAAAGTCGATTTTGTGGTCACAAGTTTTATTTATATTTTCCTATATGTTTCATGTAAATTATTTTGATGTCAAATATATTAGAAAAAAAATCATAACTTTTTCAAGATGGACGTACAGACTTGGTTGAGGTATCGTTGAATTGAAATTTTCAAGGGCTATCTTAGCTGTAGTATTTTTAATGATATTTGACTATTTTGAAAATTGTGTGCTAGTAATTCTTTTAATATTCTCATCCTTTGCCACAACAACAAACAGTCTAACAATGGAAGTTTTTGCCGTAACGTAGGCACTTAACTGATTTGAATCGCAAGCCTATTCTCATGTGTGCATACTAAGTGACTCAATGGATATGATTCCGAAAGTCAAAACCGTTTATGTACGTAGTGGATGGGTGGAGTCATTGAAGAGAACTAAAATGCGGATATCATTACGAAAACTCACGCTTATCTTTGTCCCTGGACACACGTGCGTGGAGGGAAACGAACGGGCCAAACAACTAGTTAGCCTCGCCACCACTACATTATCAGCCTATGGACCGAGCATACATAATCAGTGCTCTTCGTGAGTCCTCACAATCAGAGGATTTTGAGATAAATGAGCATCAGTCAATATGGAGAACGCGCGAATTTAGAGTGTGGATGGGCGTGGCCCGAAGAGAACACATAACAAAGATTTCAAAAAGAGCTGTTAACTAACATGGCACCGGAACTATCAGCCGTTATACCATGAGAGATTTACTGAAGCGGAGATCTGAGCACCTGTGGACGTGTCCGGTGTGTGAAGAGGATAATCAACAGACCTAATATTCCTATCAATGCGAACATTCATTTGCTTATTTTGCTGCGTCACAGTGGGGGGAGGGGGAGGATTCTAGCTACCCCTTCTTTACATCCCCCCCCCCCTTTAAAATGTTCAATGTTGTATTGAGAAGTTTGCATTCCAACAAAGAAGGTTACTTGCGGATGTTTGGAATTGTAAAAGGAAGTGCCTCAACGATTGCAAAATATGTTGGATAATCTCCCTTTCTAGATCCGTCATTGGACACATGATCCTGGCAAATAAATGAATTTGCCTATGTGTTTACCCCTATTCTCTCTCTCTCTCTCTCTCTCTCTCTATCTATCTATCTATCTCTCTCTCTCTCTCTCTATCTCACCCTCTCTTAATTCCTCTGGTCTGTCGAGGATGTCCGGAATAAGGGAGAAAACATTTCTTAGAAAGCTCATGTCAAATTTGTACAGGTAAACTGCTGGGAATAATTCTAGAAATTGTGTCTTATTATAAGATGTAAGCTATTCTATATAATGTGTTCTCTGGTTGATTAATACTCGTAATACAAGTCTACAATTTCTATCGAGATAAGGTTCAAATTCTAGTTGAACTAGAAAACCTTTTCTTTTAAATCACAGGCTAAAGAGAATGCGTTTCAGATCTAAGAAAATAGAGGTGGCAGACGTGATGATAACAACGTCATCCGGTAAAACACTATTTCCTGATTTGCCCCAGGAAAAAATAAGGGTTGGTTGGTTGGTTGCTGATCCAGTGGTCCATGGGCTCATGCCCTTTGACCCAATGCCATTGTGTGATATATGCATGTGTTTGTGAGTTGTTTTTTTGTTCCATAGAATGTGTTCCATTTATCTGGCCCTGGAGGGAGAAGCATTTTCCTAATGTCATCCAGCGCTGGACATTCAAAAATGTGGTGGTCAACAGTTTCATATGGATGAGTGCACAGCCGGCACCCTGGAGTGTGTTGTGGTTATATTCTGTTCATGTGATTGTTAAGCTGTACATGTTGTGTGCGCAGTCGGAATATGGTCTTTTCTTTCCAGGAGGTAAAAAAAAAATATTTTAAAAAATAAGGGAAACTTTACATTTTTTAAAGTACTAGGACTGTAGAAATGAATAGAAATAGGTGCAAGTGTTAGCAATATTTATAAGAAAAGCTAACTAACAACGAGACACGGCGGCAGACGACGTTTCGACTTTTAAAAAACCTTCATCGGGTCGAAAAACAACCGGAAAAAAAAGCAATATACTAAACATAAGAAAGAAAATATAGTGTGACGATTCGGGGAGGAAGAGATTAAAGTCTGATATGAAACATGAAAGCGTGGTATGAATCATGAAATCGTGGTATGAAAACTGAAAGAGTGGTATGAAATATGTTGTTGGGAAGAGAAAGATCACAGATGAAAGGGTTCCGCAAGGTAAGAGTATACAGATATAAGTTTGATGAGCATTTACATTGTTCTCTTGTTCACCCTATCCGCTGGTCATGCTCTGTTTGTGTTCTCTTACCTTGCTGGACCTTTCTAGCTTTGATTTTTCTCTTACCCACAACATATTTCATACCACTTTATCATGTTTCATGCCACGATTTCATGTTTCGTGCCTGGTTTTTATGTTTCATGTCAGGTTTTCATGTTTTATGTCAGGCTTTCATATGTCATACCACGCTGTCATGTTTCACACCACTACGTCATGTTCCATACTAGGCTTTCATGTTTCATGCCACGCTGTCATGTTTCATGACAGGCTTTCAATTTTTAAAAATCGCTAAAGAGTTAGAGGTTGGTCAGTTACCTTATTTTCGCCACATTCCAAGCACTAAAAGTTATGCTTGTGTAGACAAAAATGGGCAAGAGTAGATACAAGAACACATAAGAACCCGCTTGTGTAGACAAAAATAGAGAAGAGTAGAGTCACGAGTTAGATAATTGGCTGTGACGTTTGTTTACACATTTATCCTATCGAATATACCTGGGGATTATCCCTTGAAGTTACGGAGATACGTGCTATGAGTGGTACTCTTGTCGGACGGGGGTGCTACTCTGTTGAGAGGGAGAGGTACTGGTATACGGAGCTGATTTGTTTACTGTCAGCTTATACCGCTTTAGCTATTCCAACCACAGTCTATGTGAGGCTGCCGGAATAGAAGACTTCTGCACATAATTAATTAGGTCGTTATTCGTTTGTATGTGGTTATTGTCGAGAATTTCGTTTGTCACTATTCATACACTTGAAGTTGCATGGAAAAATAGTCAATTCCGAGCAACAAACTGCACCAAAATAACCGAAAACGAGTTTTTAGTACTGTTTACATTTTTTGTACACAGATCTTTATTTTAAATACCTACCATGGTCTGCATGCCCAATCGTTCTCAATCTTTTTTAGATTCATTGAGTCGCTGAGAAAGTGTGTATGCGTGTAAGCTTAAATTATAATTAGAAAGCGGTGAAGAGTAAAAAAGACGCCTTTATATTTTATGACAGCAGTGAACTGTATCCTGGTTTATGTCAAGTGATATACACCCGGATAAGGATGTGAGTGAGGACTGATTCACTGTGGGTGGTACGTTTAGATACGCTTTGTAATGAACAAAATACTAGTAAAATTAAGGACACACTCCTTAAAATGACGCGCGCACATAGTTAGCAGCAAGTGCCGTGTCGACAGTCAATGAAAAATTTCCCATTCGTAATATCGTGTATGTTATGTGGTTTCTTCACTGCCCCCTACAGTGTAGGAAAGTGTTTGTGTGGGGTTAGTTCTGAGACCTTCCTGTCTTTCCAGGTGAAATAGCTGGAGGGGCCTGTGATACCAATATTTATAAACCCAGCGACCGACTGTTTTTATCTGTTCCTCCTACAATCGTCACACCATACGTGCATTTTTATGTAAAGTGTGTTGACTGTCGTTCTAATGAATGATTTTTAGGCGAGACGTCGTCTGTCTGTAGTCAATACATCAAGTAAAGAATATGGACTGGATATAAATATTTTTTTTAAAACCATGATTATCAACAAAGACACAGAAGAACAAGAGCTAAACATAAACATACATGGAGAGAAACCACATGTAAAACATGATCAATATCTTGGACACATAGTCAAAAATGACGACAGATGTGAAACAGAAGTTAAAAGGAGAATAGGAATGGCTAAAAGTACCTTCAATGACATGAGGGAAATATTAACATCTAAACAAATTACAAACAAGTTAAAAATGAGAATTATAAAATGCTACATCTATCTTATATTAAATTATGGCTTAGAAACATGGACACTAAACAAACAATTAAAAGACAGAGTTGAGGCATTTGATATGTGGGTATATAAAAGAATAGGGAGAACATCATGGAAAGAGAATAAAACAAACAAATATGTTTTAAAACCATTTAATATGAAGAAAGGGTTACTAAGAGAAATAAAATCAGGCAAATAAAATATTTTGGACATATTAAAAGACATGACACCTTATTGGAGACCTCACTTGAGGGTAAAGTCAAAGGGAAACGAGCAAGAGGTAAGCAGAGATACAAGTGGGAGAGTAACATCACAAGATGGACAGGTTACAGTCTAGCGGAGTGCACCACCAAAACAAGAGACAAGGGATGTTGGAGGTCTGTTGCAGCCAACCTCCGTTGCGGAGACTGCACTTGATGATGCCGATGACGCCTGTCGCTGTGTCTCGTTCCTACGTTTTGTCTATAAATATTGGTAACTTATCTTTCTATTTCCGTTTATCTTGATATTTGCGTTTGTTATCCCAGCTCTCGAAATTCCAGTATTAGATTGTTTTCCAACGCTGAAGATTTATCTTGTCTTTCCAGACGATAGTATTATTGTTGTGCTATAAGAAATATAATCTACGACGCATGATGATGATGATGGATGTGAATCACAAGGCTAATCGGAGCAACAAAGAGTATTCCTTGGTATGCACAAGAAATCATATGCTCAATTGTTCTATTGTGTGTCTTGTTAGACGCGCAATCCTTGCTAAGATAACGGTAAAAGTAAGCTGAGTTAACTTCTTCTTCTTCAGCGTTCATTCTCAAACTCCCGCTGGATACCTCCTGTGGCAGGACCATGGTCATATAAGATTTCCAGCAGGATGTAGTCCAGAGAATTGAAATGCGTTGTGTCGTAGTTTGATTTGCTCTAATGACCTGACACATCCGTCTTCGGTAGAAGCTGAGTTATAAGCCAGCGTCATATCACACGGTTTTCCATAAGTGTTCATTTACATAGTCAGTGGTTAACCTAAAACTGTCTAACTAGTGCCGCCCATATAATTTACCCAGTAGCGATGGTACCACTCTTCACACTTCACAGAGCATGAGCATTGGTACTCTACTTCCTGGTGGTTGAATGAAACACGGGAATAATGTTTATTTCACACGACGAATAACCAGTGAACTCGAACATCGGGTCTGCAAGTCATCGGGCTAGTGACTAAACATTTACATCTAGTGACTAAACATTTACATCTAGTGACTAAACATTTACATAACAGTGGTTTCCTTAACATTCCTTGAAATATCTGCTAGTACTTTGTTCTTTGTTTCTATACTAAACCTGATCTTTCCCTTCCATACAGCACAATACATGACTAACTTTCCCTTCCATACAGCACAATACATGACTAACTTTCCCTTCCATACAACACAACACATGACTAACTTTCCCTTCCATACAACACAACACATGACTAACTTTCCCTTCCATACAGCACAATACATGACTAACTGTTCCTTCCATACAGCACAATACATGACTAACTTTCCCTTCCATACAGCACAATACATGACTAACTGTTCCTTCCATACAACACAACACATGACTAACTTTCCCTTCCATACAGCACAATACATGACTAACTGTTCCTTCCATACAGCACAATACATGACTAACTTTCCCTTCCATACAGCACAATACATGACTAACTTTCCCTTCCATACAGCACAATACATGACTAACTGTTCCTTCCATACAGCACAATACATGACTAACTTTCCCTTCCATACAGCACAATACATGACTAACTTTCCCTTCCATACAGCACAATACATGACTAACTTTCCCTTCCATACAGCACAATACATGACTAACTTTCCCTTCCATACAGCACAATACATGACTAACTGTTCCTTCCATACAGCACAATACATGACTAACTTTCCCTTCCATACAGCACAATACATGACTAACTTTCTCTTCCTTACAGCACAATACATGACTAACTTTCCCTTCCATACAGCACAATACATGACTAACTGTTGCTGTGGCTACTTATCAATTCCTGTATCATGTAGAACTCGTTTGAGTACTTCTTTGTACCGAAGTAGAGGTCGACCAGGAAATCTTTTCCCTGGCTATAATTCTCCAGAAAGTAAATCCTTCATTTATTTTCCATCATCCTATTGTGCCCCAGTCATCTGAGTCTGTGTAGACTCGGCCATGACCGAGATTCAGTATAGAAGACATACGCGCAGAAAATGTTTGTGTATTTGTTCGTCTATCACAAGTGGTGATTCCCATTTGTTACACCCCCTTTCGAAATTCATTAGAGTTATGTCCTTGATTGTGAGTTCGTAGATGGCTAATAAGCCATATTCGGGACACAATTGTCCTAGGACAGATCGGGTATGGTAGGCTATAATATGTGGTTTTTGGTCTACCCGTGACTTTCTAGCTAAAAAGTAGCAAACTTTCTAGCAAACTCCGCTGTTAAGCTGCTGCACTTCTCATCGTTTTACAGGTTGCTGCGCTGAGTTTTTACTGTAAAGCGCCATGTAGCTCTATTATGTGTAAATTCTTCCCAAGTCCATATTTGAAGAGCTTTCAGTGATGTCTTTAATGAGTAATTGTAGCGCTTCTTTTGGCTACCGTTGCCCTTCTACAACTCACCATAGAGAAGTATCTTTGGCAGGCGATGATCTTGATACGTACCAGATCAACTGCCAAATGAATCTGTGTCTGCGTCAGAATAGTGTCAATGCTGAGGATACCAGATCTGTCAAAGACAATGGTATCAGGAATCGTGTCTTGCCATCTGATGTTCATAACTTTTCTGAGACAACTTGTGTGAAACTGATTGTGTTTCCTCACATGACATCTATACACAGTCCATGATTCGCTAGCGTATAACAGCACTGGAAGTACCCCTGCTGTGTAAACTTTCAGCTTAGTCTGTAGGTTAATGTCATTTCTATACCACACAATCTGCGTACAATCTGCCGAAAGTGTTGCTTGCCTTGGCGATTCTTGTGTACACCGCATCATCAACATTGGCATCGTGTGATAGTGAACTACCTAGATATATGATCATATATGATCTATTCACAGCTTTCATTACTACCAGTTTACTTTTATGCAGGGTAAGTGATAGATTTCATCAGGTGCTGGTTGTACCATGATTTCTGTTTTCTCCGTATTAATAGTACGCCCAAACTTGTTACAGGCTTTGGAGAATCTGCTTATAATAATTTGTAGACCAGCCTTAGATTTGTAATTTGGGGCACAGTCATCAGCAAATATGAGATCCCTGTGTGTGATTTAACTTTGGTTTTTCTTCGAAACCATCGAAGATTGAACAGTTTTCCATAAATGTGATATATGATATCTAGTTCCAAGTCTAGATCTCTGTTACTCCAACATAGCATAGAACATTACGCCATATCTGCCAATTTATTTTTCCATAAATTTGGATTTTAATCTATTTATTTCTGTATTTCAATAAAAAAAAATTAAAAATCTAAAAAAAAACGTCCTTATTTAGCACCACGCCTAAAAGAAACCCGCACTTAATTTTTCTATTTTAAAAAAATTGGAAATACTTGCTTATGAGATAAAAAACGTATGCATAAGTATTATTTATTAGGAAATTTAACACCAAATAGTCCCTTTAAAAAAAATTGTTTATCAAATAAAGTTTTTAGATTTATCTGATTGTTTTTTTTCGGGCCTGAAATCCGTATTCATACGGAAAATCCGTACTAGGTGGCACCTGTGTGATGCTAAACAGGGTAGGTGATAATACACGTCCATGTTTAACTCCATTTGAGACAGGAAAAGTTTTAGATAACTATCCATCATCCTGAACTCTAGCTTGCATTCCATCATACAATTGTTGCATCATTGTAAATTTCTGTAGACAACCATATTTTGTCATAATCTTCCACATACCATCCCTATTTACTGTATCAAATGCTTTTGTTAAGCCTATGAATGCTGTGTACAGGTCACGGTGTTGTTCTTGACATTTTCTTGAAGTTGCCTTTCAGCAAAGACCATATCAGTTATTCCAAATCCTTTCTAAAAAACGACAGTGGCTTTCGGGTAATAATCCTCACTCTGAGCAGACTAAGCCATCACCAGTCTTCAGTATAGAAGACACGTGTACAGAAAATGTACATTACCTGAAAGTCAATTTTTATTACGTCTCTAAATTTCGTTGGTCGGCTATTTTTGGCCTTCGACTTCAAGTATATAAATACCAACGAAAATCACGACAATAATCACAGAAGCGCGCCGTACCACGCCATTACAGATCCTGGCAACACATTCCTGAACATATTAATAGTCAACGAATATTGCTAGAAATATCAATGATGCTAGTGGTCCTGTCCTACAGACATTGGTCTACATGTTAGATTGTCTGTAGTGGCACGAACTGAAAAATATATATGTCACTTGACTAATGTACCGTGCACATTATTACTATCAAAGGTTGTTAGCAGTAGATTTAACGTCCATTATGCAAATCTTGACATTCAGAATAATCAGCCTGTCAAGAAGATAAATGAAATGTAAGCTGCACAACAAAAAAAAAAGTTCTTTATCTACAGCAGCGTTTCTCACATTTTCTCGTACCACAGCCCTTTTAGTACATACCACACAGGTCGGCGCCCCCATCTCCATATTTCCAATCGCCAATGGCCTGATATATCCGTCTTTAGCAGACTATTATATTTAACTTCTTCTTTGTTCGTTCTCAAACTCCGGCAGATTATCGGGGCATAATCCAGAAAAACGGATTGTGCTGTGTCATGGTTTACGATATATGCGATATATGCGATTTTCTGACTGACACATCCGATTACAGCATGACTTTGGATAACTTTGCGCCTCTATGGGGTAAGGTTAATACCCAACACATTTAGGTGCATTTTAGTGAAATTTGTCGCCCCTTACGACATGCATTATATTTCACAGTGTTATTATTCTTTACTGCTCTTTGGGGCCACAGCAACACACGGGGGATTGTAGAAGTTATTTGTGTGAAGTTTGTACATGAAATATTCAGTTTTCAAAGATTCCCGGTGATGGTTGTTTGAAGTCACGAAGTTATGTGATTGGGGTGCTAGTTTCAGAATATCGCTTCATTGAGATCGACCGGGCACATATGCAGCAACTCGAGTAGAATGAAGTCAATCTTCTACGCCTTTTCAAACCTTTCTTTTCAACCTGAATCTAATACTTGAAATATTCAGTATACATAATTTATCACGGAAAAAACCGTAAATGATGTAATAGAGTGTTGGTATATCATTTGTTTCTGCTTAATTGATTCTGCATTTCCTAAAATTGCATCACTTTTTTCTTTGACCACTTTAGCGGCCAACTGAACTTTTCTATTGCTCCTCCCTGGTGGCTAAATCGTCTACTTTTAGAATCCTCGACCTACATGAGCCATTACTATCTTTTTTTTTTACAAGAATTATGAAGAGTCCATGTATTGTCAAAAGTATTACACACTCGTAATGATGTAATGTGGCAATGAAAATAAAATATTTCAACACAAACTTATCAACATCATCTTTATTCGTAGCTCTTTCAATGAAACTAACCGCAGTGTTGTAAGTCAGACACTGTTATAATGTACGCAATACTACAATTCACACAATGTTAAAGTACACAATACTAGAATTTACACAATGTTACAGTACACAATACTACAATTTACACAATACTACAATTTAACAATGTTATAGTACACAATACTAAAATTCACATTACAGTACACAATACTACAATTCACATAATGTTACAGTACACAATACTACAATTTACACAATACTACAATTTACACAATGTTACAGTACACAATACTACAATTTACACAATGTTACAGTACACAATATTACAATTCACACAATGTTACAGTACACAATACTACAATTCACATTACAGTACACAATACTACAATTCAAGCAATGTTACAGTACACAATATTACAATTCAAACAATGTTACAGTAGACAATACTATAATTCATTAATTCACACAATAGGGGTGTCTATAAATTATGTCAACAAGTTTTGGTGAAGAATATTAGTAATTAATAATGAAAAGTATATCTACTTCTGACAGTCTTGTTAATTCAAGGGAATAAAAGCAGCAATTAACAATTAACAGTATATCTACTTCTGACAGTTTTATTAAGTCACAAAATAACGAAAACACAGATCCGTACATATGAACTAATTAAAAGGACCTAACATAAAGACCATTCGTGCTTTCTGTGTGCTTGATTCTATTTTGATTACAAATTGCTTGGCCAAGTTTCTAATACTAAAACTCAAGCTCTGATTTGCCGGGAGGAGTTCCCCCCCCCCCCCCATCACCCTTATTTACTGGCCTGCGTATACTGCGTATCAATCAATCAATCAATAAACCCATAACCCTTCAGGGTCGTAGGGGTACCACATTGGATGCTTCAGCACACAGAATCCTCCAGCGAATTATATTCTCAGCGATGCGGATGAGTGTGGAAATATCTTGCCCTGTCCATTCCTTGATGTTGTCTGTCCATGTCTTTATTTGTCCTCCTCTGCTTCTTCCACCCTCGACAGTTCCCTGCAGTATTGTGGATACTACGTATAAATGTCATTGTAAAATAGATTCTCATTTTTCTGAGAATGATTTACTTGGAACTCAAGTAAATGAAATTTATGTGGCCGGAATGTTTAGTCATAATCTTAGTGCTGCAATTCTCAGAAAGTAAAATATGATTGATACCTGATTTTTCTTTTTCGAAGTTATCTGAAATCAAATTGAGCTTACTTTGGTGGGACATCCTTTTCATCCGCTGGCCACGTCCATTTTGATATATATAGATCACAAAGATAGAAGTCGTTTTGATATAGCACGCACGGCTTTCCTAACGCCCAGACCATTAGGTCACATTTAGATAAAAGCTAATACGGCCTGATATAGACCAAAATAGACTTCTGTCTTAGGTTGAAAGCATCATGCCTTAGCTAAGAGGCTTTAATCCCTCATTTAACAAACAAACAAACAAAGTCGTTTCATTCCACATAATCCTGTCACGAAAAGCTTGTGTTTCTTTTTAGAACCTCATATTCCATAATGAAATCACCTGGTCCCAATTGATTTTTCTTATTTTTTTTTTAATACGCCGCAATCCACTGATCGCATCGCCAGTTCAATGTGTACCATCGGCTTTCGATTCACGAGAAAGTCAAATAAGTTAGTTTGTGAAGAGAACACACTAACTAATTTATCAATGATTACGACTGTGTAATGTATAACTCACAAGTACAAAATAAATTCGGAAAAAAACAAACCTCAGTAAAGCGAAAAATCCCGTTTAACTGCACTGTTAACTAACCGATTCCTTGCACACATTTAATTATGCATAGTTCAAAGGTAAACAGCCCGTGTGACCAGATTGCGAGAGTGAGAGAAAAGTATATTGAGAGTAGAAACACAGCTGGTGACGTTCACCAAAGTGTAGTCAACAATGGAACTGGATAGAATTCTGCCAAATGATTGCCAAATCAGCACTAAAGGGGTAAGAATTCTCACGTTTATAATTTATTTTTTTACACTTGTTATATATAAATTATATAAATTATATTATAATTAATAAATATTAAAAAATGTATCAAAATTATATTTAGACAAATAGAATCTACTGGCATATCTTGGAAGCTGAAGCTTTGTTTGTAGTTTATTCATAAACTAGCCTAGTCTTACAGTAGACAAGAGTCTTAGAAAGGAACTGGTCGAATTAATGACTGCCATTCTGTGTTGATAAATTGTTTTAATTGCCAGGATTATCATTGAATGTCATTTATTCAATTAAAAGTTAAAGACTCCAGTGTGTTTTTGGGTCCGAAAGGGGAGTAAAGAACAGCAACACTGTTATCAGCTATCACGCGTGTCATGGAAGTGATTAATGAAATTGTTAGGTGCAGTTGTCTGCCCTATCCCATATAGGGATAAATGATCCAGAAGATATGCTGAAGTCGGATGTGTCCAATCGAATGATGCAGATAACGTAGTTAAGCTGTGAATCATGGCACAATATATTCCCTTCTACAGGTTAGTCTGCTAATCTGCAAGAGTTTCAGAACGAACACACAAGAAGAAGATTGGCTAGAAAATGAGGCAAAGAATATCACAATTCTTACATGTCATGCATGTCGTAGAAAGCAACTAAGGAGGTTAAGGGGTGAAATTGGTTGTCTCATCCCAAAGAACGTCAAAGTGGCACAATGGCCACATTTAAAGTCGGATGTTTCATTCCGAAACCCGCAGAAATCACAGCTAAGCTATAAACCATCACACAACGCACTGCGTTCTCCGGACTACATTCTGCTAACCACAAGAGTATGAGAAAGAACGCAGAAGAAGGTAGAATTCTGAAAGAAAAGTGGAAGTGGACATGCATAAGCAGAAACAATGAGAAAGATTTTCGAATCAATACAACTGAAACTCTCGGGAAATAAATTCTGTGGACATAACTGTAGCTCACGAAGTGTATTAGACATATTAGATTGATTGAAAATCGAAGGCAATGCCGGTTGTGATTTATGAGGCTTTATGAGGTTGTCTATAATCTATAATTTATAGGGAGGGGAGGAGCGTCTGACAAAAGTTAACGTCATCAATACAATTTTATACACCAATTAAGTTTTTGGGATTTGAGGGGGGGGGGGGGAGGGGGATACAATTATGAAAAAGTTATGCCGTTTTTGGCACTTTTACTGATAAACATTATTCTTTGGGGTGGGGGCATTTTTGATATATTAAGCGGGAACAGCAGTCTCTAGACTCTTGACAAATTGTTGACAATTGGGGGTGGGGGGGGGGGGTCAAAAATTGCAGCGGAAACGTTGACATAATCTATGGACAACCCCGTAAAATATATATTTACAAATGGATATTGTTTTCTTATTTTCACACAAGTTTTTCACCATCGATTCTTGCTAAAAGAGACATAATTTTACATAGAACATCAGTTCTTGTTCAAAAGAAACAAAATTTTTATATAGAACATAAGTTCTTGCTCAAAGAAGCGAAATTTTACATAGAACATCACTTTAAATATTTTAAACAAGCCGGTAGATACGGAAGGGGGGAGGGTGGGAGGTTTGGTGGGTTTTATATTGTTCACACAGGACCGTAATGTTCACACAGGACCGTAATGTTCACACAGGACCTAATGTTAACACAGGACCGTAATGTTCACACAGGACCGTAATGTTCACACAGGACCGTAATGTTCACACAGAACCGTAATGTTCACACAGGACCGTAATGTTCACACAGGACCGTAATGTTCACACAGGACCGTAATGTTCACACAGAACCGTAATGTTCACACAGAACCGTAATGTTCACACAGGACACCATCCCCTCTCCATAGTAAAAGTCATTGAATAGTAAGAAAAAAGGTAAAATGAGAGTAATCCCCCTATTCAAATTTTAACCCGTCCCCTCCCCCATGACAGACTGTAAGACATGCCGAGAGTCGGACATGGTAAAAATTTATGTGGAATAATACTAAAATCAACTATAGATCAATCTATACATATGAATAGCGCTAACTATTATTTTGTATAGATGTGAGAGCTGGACACTTAGAGCAGACACGGAAAGAAGGAATCAAGATTTTGAATATAAGTGCTGCAGAAGTCTGTTAAAATTCAGTTATATAAAATATAAGACAAATATATTCGCGCGGTAGCAAATAAAGAAACTTGCAGGTTATCAATAACTACTTTTGTCAATGGTCAAACCGCATAGACATGTTTGGTTTGGACATATAATGGGTACGACACGAGTTTTAAAACTATTTTGCAAGAAACAGTTGGGATGAGAAGAGCAGGCGAGATATTGACATCGAGAAATGGTTTGGGAACCATGATTTTCGGTTCATAACGGGGACCAGTATCCCAGATTTGAACTTTTTAATCTTATACGTAGTTTCATTAAACTTTCGTGACCTCGCTGAACTCAGATTTAAAAGTCGATATGTCTGGATAGATCTGCGCACCACGCACTGAGAGCCTCTTCCCCCCCCCCCCCCGTCATCCAGTGTACCAAGCAACCCCCCCCCCCCCCCATGTGTAGAGAGGTAATCGCTTGATCCGTCAGAGTCCTAGCTACTGTGAAATACCACTTAATCGATATTTTGTTTCGTTACATGATGGTACATATTTGTGTAGTTAAAAAATGGCCACTGCCGTAATATACCGCTGTTTCTATACTCCTCCGAATGGCCGAGACATTACTTTTGCCAAACGAAGACCTGCCAACATATTCAATCCAGCCTTTTAGATCATGTTTTCGACTATCACGTTGCGTTTCGTTTGTCGTCATTGGCAGGCGACATAAAGTATATAAATAGTGACCAACCAAAAACCACGGCAATAATTTAAAAAACACCACGTAAGAAGGCTGATTCTGACCTGTTTTGATAGATTTTGCTGTTAGGTAGGGCCTATTATCGCGGCTAAAGACTGAGGTGTTGTACGGATGACTGTTTGTGCTGATGTGGCACGCTTGCATTACTGAATGGTTGTGGGTCCTATAATTATTTATATTCGTGTTCATTTGCAGGAGCTCACTTTATCTCTGTATTATCCTTGGCATTGTCACAAATTTGTTCATGTAATGGCGATAGCCTATGTTGTAATATTGTCTTGTAGTTACATTACTTTGCAGGAGCTGACCTGCCCTGTATCATCCTTGACATTATCATGCGTGTGTTCACGTGGAGACAATAGTCTATGTTATGATGGTGTCTTGTTCATTTGCTGATGACTCTGAAGATGAGGATGTCATTGTGTTAGTCAATAAATCTATGCGTCGTGGTAAGGAGTCTGACTGGGGCTTCACAATCAACTATCGTGGTAGAATCGTTGCCGGGAACAGGGAAGCGTACGAAACAACTACATCCAAAATAAGGTTGGAAGTCGATGCTAACACCGTTGCCATCCAATGTCTTTATGTAACCTCAAACATCAACGATGGTATTGTGTCAAACTCACAGTGTAGGCCTATGCTGCGAAAAAACAAAAATGGTCGATATCGATATGAATGGACGTCGTCTATTGCTACATCTAACCTCAAGGGCATCACATGGAAATACTGCTCAGGGAATCCTTTAATGCCGATGTTCGCAGTAATTAGAGAGAGCAGATATACTTGCATCTCATGAATCAATAGACGAGACAATGGATTGGGGAGGGGGGTTGCTTTATGAGCGCGTGCTGGATGAAGACACAGTGATTGGTAAAACATCAAGGCTGAGGTTACTGTCTATCCATCCGTCCATCCATCTATCTATCTGGCTATCTATATATTCGTTAAACTCTGTGTTGCCGTTCAGCGTTAGAGGTAGAAGAGTTTTCTGGAGATGACCTTCGTGTGCGCTGAGTATATTGTGGAATTTGTAGCCTCTTTTATTTCGATGGTCCATCGTTTTCGTGGTCGGCCTCTAGGTCTGCCTTCACTGTATATGTGTAGCATAGCTTGCTGTGGTATACTGTCTGCTGGTAGTCTGCTGATGTGTGCAAATCATTTCACCTATTTTCTCTTAATATATTCCAAGATTGGAGTGGTGCCGGTTTTTTGTCTAATGTCCGCATTCCTTACTCTTGTCTCTTAGCGATATACCTAGGATTCTGCGTAAGCATGCCATTTCATTTGTCACAAGTTTATGTTTGTCATGTGCTATCGTTGTCCATGTTTGGAATTGGTAACACAGCGTTGGTATAATAATTGTTTTGAATAGTGTTACTTTGGTGTTTAAATCTACATGTATGTTTCTGAAGATTGGTGTCATTTGCCCTAGGGCTTGGTATGCTTTACTACATCTATTGTGTATTTCTTTTCTGTGATTGCCGTCTGTTGTTGTATTGTTTCCTATATACGTAATTCTGTCGCTTGTTCAAGTCTGTTGTTCCCAATATATATATTGGTGTTTCTTTCATTTCTTCCTATCTTTATTACTTCAGTCTTTTCTATATTTATCGTCATGTTAAAGGTTTGGCATGTTTGATGTAATCTGTCTATTCGTCTTTGTAGTTGCTCTTCTGATGGTACTACTAGTGCTTAGTCGTCTGCAAATAGCAATTTGTTTAAGTTATCCTTCAGATTGTTGTCTTTGCTACTTTCACATCCATGTCTCATCCATAGTACACATCCATGTCTCATTCATAGTACACATCCATGTCTCATCCATAGTACACATCCATGTCTCATTCCCGAGTGGATTTGGACATTATTGGATGTACCTTTACTCGTTCTTACTGCGCATTGACTTTTGGCGTATATGCTCCGACATATGCTTATCAGATGTTGTGGAACTCCATATATCAGTAGTTTATCCATAGTTGTGCTCTGTCAACTCTGCCAAAAGCTTTCTCTTGGTCCACGAAAGCCAAATATAAGTTATGCTCTGTCGCTCTTACTGAAAGTTGTTTGATGGCGAAGATTGCATCTGTACAGTTTTTATTTTTCCGACAGCCAAATTGTGTTGTTGAGCTGTGGTTCTATATATGCACGCATCCTCCTCTCTAGTATCTTGCTAAAGATTTTTCCTATGTGGCTTAATAGTGATTCGCCCTATGTGCCAGACTTGGCAGAAGAGGAACTGACTGACTTAAGAGTGATATGCTTCTATACTTAGTGCAGCCTCTCTTACTGCTTTTTTTCTTCCAGATGGGAACAATCACCGCTGTATTCCACTCATGTGGTGTCTTTTATGTCTTCCATTTCACATTGAATAGTCTGTGTAGCCACTTTATACCTGCCACTGTTAGCATTTTTATTAGTTTTATAGGTATCCCGATTATTCACTGTGTTTTGTTATTTGGTGCATGTTTACAGCGTCTTCAATTTCGGATTTCAGAATGTATGGTTCTGTCTTCTCTTGTTGTATTTATTGTTGTAATTCTTTTTCCTTCCTTTAAGTTTAATAATTGATTGAAATAATATTTCCATGATTTCTTATTTGATCATGTAGTTTAAGCGCAAGTGGTATGTTGTTTGATTGCTTTGATTGTGAAGTGCTTTGTTGTTTGATTTGGACATGTAACAACGCACTTCAAACATTATTCCCGCAGGAAACAGTTTGGAGAGGATGAAATAGAATAGGCGAAAACGAAAATCTGGACTTGATAACGTAGAGATGGTTTTAGGACGGGATTTTCCCACAATCATCCGTATGGCTGAGTTCGGTTAATTGTTCGTTCGGTTAAATAAAATGGTGAGGTACGTTACTTTGAACCGCGGGCATTATTACAATTTGGTTTTATCAGAGCTTTAAAACCATAAATAATAGTGGAAGTCGCTGTTCTGGTAATCCAGTCACCACAACCTTCAATTTATAATTGATAATATGGCTAGTGATGGTTGGCGGACGTTTGTGCTAATTGATCCAATGTGAGACAACCCTACGACCTTAACGGGTATCAAGTTTTTTTTTTTTTAATGATTATTATTAATTTTGAAGAGGTGAACTAAAACATCTTTGATTGACAATATCAAGCAACAGTTCGAAAATAATTTGTCAACAATTATACGAGTAATTGAGGGGTGGTTTAAACAGCAGCATCCAATGTGGCAACTACACGACATTAACGGGTTGTGATTTCAGTATTAATTAGTTAGTTAGTCGTCGGATCATCACCACTGCAATTTGGACACGTCCATAGTAGCCCCGATCTCTCCCGAGTGTATCCGGCATTACACTTCTGCTGACTGTACCGGTCCAGCTTCTTGCTCCTCCAAAATGTTCACATTTAGCAACACCGCATTTCAAACCCTGATCTTTAATCTTGGACATTGAAAAGAAAATACCATGAACAGCCAAGAAAACTAATGCAGAGGTTCTCATTGATGCTGGCGTAAAAAGATCAATCATATCAAACATTAGAGGCAGACAGTCAAGGTTTCTAGGGAATGTGCTGAGAAGAACACAGCATGAACACTTAATAACCACTGGAAAGATCAAAAGGAGAAGAGATAGAGGTCGACAAAGAGAAAAGTTACTAGATGGGCTTGTATCGTGGCACGGTAGAAGCTCACCAACCGAGCTTACTGACAACACAAGGACAGAGTCGTGGAGAAACATGATCGCCTACGCCAGTCGGCATGGCACTTGCTTAATTGATTGAAAAGAAATAATCATCCATACTAGTCTCACTCTCGTGTGCTATATCTCTTATGGATATTATTTGTATTAGAGTACGCTCTCAAACTCCTGCTGTATCTCTTTTAGTGCAGGATCTCTAGTCTTATGTCATACTAGATTTTCACGGCGACTCATCCGGCTTATGAAATAATTGTTTTCTGAAAATGTACAGTATGATCGCTAACGGACCATAGCACGATTTTTGTGCGACCGTCTTTCGTATGCGCATGCGCTAGAAAAACATGACGTAACTTCCAATTTTGCAGACTCATGCTTTGTCTATTGACAGGAACTTGTATTACACAAATATACTTATTTTAACTTATTACTAACGTGGCCGTCATCATCACAGAAACGTACTTATTTAATTTAAGTAACACATCGCCCACATTTGTTATATACCATTATTAGTGACAATTATAACTCTGAGAAATCAGCTTGTTTTCGAATATTGTAAACTGCCCAGCTTGTGGTTGGAGACTAGAACATTCTACAGTTCTAAAGTTTCTTGATGTTTGGATCAATTGTTTACTTTCTCAGAGTAGTTAAACTGTAACACTTATCTAGTAAGAGTACTACTGACACCGAGTGATATATTTTCAATTGAGTTTCCACAAGGAAATGAGACGTAATCAAATTAAAAAGAACAGTTATTATTTCTGTTAGGCCTCTATGTGTAACTGTAACTGGTCATATTAGCAAAATTGATTGAGTGCTGCGTGTTACTCAATTGGGCGTTACCGGGTGGACGACGATACTCAAAGGCCCGGAAGGGCAGTACACCAAGTACACGTAAGTGTAACGGGCAGTAGTCAGTGGGGTCAAGAGTGCTGATATCACAGTTCTAGTTCTGCCAGTCTTTACAGATACAGATGTGGTCATCAGATGAGGACATTATTTCTACCTGTGGTGTTTGAAGTGGATTATGATCATCATACTTCCAGTGTGCCATTAAGTCACACTAGCAGATAAATTTGGCCTTAGACTTAGGAGGCCTTAGCCGTAGCGTAGCCTATTAATTACCTGTTCATATAATTGTATGAAATATTTGTGCAGTACTGTAATTCAGTAGTAGAGGAAAACTGTAATCATGATTAAAGAGTACTTTACAGATGGTCTCATTGGAATAGCTATTGTTCTTAGTCTGTTTCGGACGGACTTGGTTGGTATAAACAACATTATCAACTATCCGGAAGTTCAGGACATTATTTTAGGACAAACAGCTGCTTACTTACCTGCAAATTTCCATCGTATTCACAATTCTCTACATTCCTATGGCAATCCTAAACATTTGGACTTTGATAATTCTGCGTTTAATGCATGGTTTCAGAATGTAAATAACTTAGCAATTTTTCATGGAAGGAGAAATTACGAGATAGAAACCTTTTTGGTTAGTGGGTCTCATCAAAATAGTGCAGACCAATATCATAACGACCAGGAAATAGATGCTCTTTCAGATGATAACAATGCTCATGTAACATTGTTGCCGGAACAAATTAATAATTCATTTGCGGAGCAAGAATTAATTTCAGTCTCATTTGAGAGGTCAAATTTAACTACAATAGATGATTATAAGTTGCCGGATGAATCAACAAGCATCAGCCAGACAGCCAATATAGATGCAAGTTTATTGGCAAACAGTACGTTTCCAGGCTGCAATTTAACAAGCGAGGTAACAGAAACAAATTAAATTTATTGTTAGTAATGTTATCATGATCAAGTAAATTCTGAGTTTATTCTGTTTCATACAGTGATTAGGCCTATAGTAGGTCAAGCTGTTGTTTGTTTTTAAGGCCCTATTTCTTAAGTTACAGTCTTACAGGGCAGTGGACACATGTATAGGCCAAGCAGCTGTTGTTTGTTTTATATTTCACACATTGGACATCTTATAGGCCAAGCTATTGTTCATTTGTATTCATACATTGGACATATAAGCCAAGCTGTTGTTATTTTATATTTCATACATAGGACATAAAGCCAAGCTGTTGTTATTTTATATTTCATACATAGGACATATACGCCAAGCTGTTGTTGTTTGTTTTATATTTTATACATTAGCCTATGTCTATAGGCAGGCCAAGCTGTTGTTGTTTTATACATTAGCCTATGTCTATAGGCAGGCCAAGCTGTTGTTGTTTGTTCTATATTTTATATATTGGACATGTAAGCCAAGCTGTTGTTGTTTGGTTTATATTTCATACACTGGACATATAGGCCAAGCTGGGCAACACATCTTCATTCTCTGGACCACATACTACTGGAAATCTAGCAGGATCACTGTCCTGGTCCAAGAGAGAATTCTGTGAGATTTGTTTTAAAATTTGACGTTGGTTCTCACTCCCAGATTTCCTATAGCAGGACAATCATCCTACTAGATTTTCAATGGGATGTAATCCAGAGAACGGAAATATGCTGTCACTGTTTTATTTATGATAATTGTCCAGACACATCTGACTTTGGTTACAGTAACTATGTTTGGTGTTTTTATAACTTCCACTGAACATTGCACATCTATATTCATATCTCTAGTGGGCCAGCTGTGTGACAGTACGAGTTCCTGTACTTACAATGCTGGTCAGTAACCTGAAATCTAACCTTGGTCAAACATGCTTGACATTTTTGCTGCAGGCTTGCATCCAACAGACACAGATGCCTACCAAAGGAAGATTGAGAATGAACGCTAGCAAACGCACATTTCATACCCAGAATGTTCCAACTCTCACTGTTGCTAGTATATCTTGTTCAGAAACATTGACAACACTTAAACTAATCTAAATTTTTCCTTATTTTGCCCTGTGTTCTTTCCATCAAATCTCAAGTTTGTTGGTTTGTTTCCTGATACCTATGATTTGTCTCTTCTCACTGTTGTACAATGCTTTGAGAAGAAACTTCATATTGAATTCCTGATTGAAATAAGCCCTAGGCCTATATTCTATACAGAGATAAATCACCAGGGATAGTAGAAGAACAGGTATTATGAAATGACATCATAAATAATATAAGCATTATATCCTGCATTGAATATATCGAGGAAGAATATTTGATTCACTAATGTTTATAGGTTTTTTGCATTTTTCATCTTTACCATATTCTCACGTATCACAAATACACCAACAAAATTTACACCATTACATTCTTTTTCAGTGTTCATTCTCAAACTTCCGCTGGATCTCTTTTGTAGCACGACAATGGTCCTACTAGATTTCTGACAGGATGTAGACCAGAGAGTGGAAATGCGCTGTGTCAGCCGTTTATTTGCGCAAATGGCCAGACACATCTGCCTATGCATGATAATTATATTCAGTAACCATCTCATTTTATCTATTGTCTTTCCCCAGGTGGTTTGTTATCCACTCTTGCCATTAAACGTAGGGGGGGGGGGTTCCATGAAATATATTTGCGCACTAGTACTTCTTTCAGCTTGCAAAGCCAGTCACAGAAGCTAGCTTGGGCAGGACCTGAATGTTTACAAATCCATGCCCACCATATTGGACAAATTTTCACCAAACCATCCCTTTATTTTCATAAAAACAATTAGTATACAAAAAGTGAGAGAAAAAAGTTATTGCATTTTCCAAATTCCTCCATAAATAAAGCAGTCATAAATTAATTCAGGTACATGTGGAAAACAATGCAATCTGATCATAAAATAATTCAGGTGCATGTGGAAAATAATGCAATCTGATCATAAAATAATTCAGGTACATGTGGAAAACAATGCAATCTGATCATAAAATAATTCAGGTACATGTGGAAAACAATGCAATCTGATCATAAAATAATTCAGGTACATGTGGAAAATAATGCAATCTGATCATAAAATAATTCAGGTACATGTGGAAAATAATGCAATCTGAATGGAAAATCAGATACTGATCCCTTTGTTGTGCTTTCTAGATTTAAATAAATGGGAGACTACAATACAACTGTATGTTATATTCTTCTTTCATTCTCCTGGAACATACTTAGATCTGAAGTTTTGTTGTTTCTTCTATAAACTTGATTGTTTTGCAACTCTTACAGATGTCCATAGAGTTTTTCTTCCACTGTTGTTTCTCTGGGCCAGTGTATTTGCCTCAGCTTTTTATATTCCATGTTATGTCTGAGGTGCCTGTGCACATGGTCGTGTTGCAATTCCTGAACTTTGTATACATGTTTGCGGAGTTGGTTGTGTTATATATAATGAATTAAATAATTGTTTTACAGAGAGAGCAAATATAAGATAGAACACATTGACACTTCGACTAAATGTCTATTAAGATATAAACAAACACAGAATGGAACATTGATATAGATCATGAATAAACACAGAATAGAACATTGATATAGATCATGAACAAACACAGAATAGAACATTAATCTAGATGCAGAGCTGTCCCAGCAATTCTATATTTTCCTTGTGGTATTTTACTTGCAGGATCTCAAGCTAATTGACATACTTTATCAGCAAGATGTTGATCTTGGTGTGGGAAAGGAAATATTTGACCCTTGTTTTCGTGAAGAACTTGAAAGAGAACAAGAGCTGGAGATTATCAAGCAGCAAGAAAAGGTAGGCCACTGTAATTTGTCTTAATACAAACATATAAGTGTTGTTGTGATATCCACACCGCCAACTACATTGAACTTATCCGATCCCCTGGATTGCGAGCTTTCACTTTTCTTCCCCATGCCTGGTAGATGCATGTCTTAACAACATTGAAGTTGTTAAAGTAGCATCCATGCCACAAACAACAATGAAATTGTTATAGAGGTATGTACACAATTGGCACAATATCATTGACTTAATTTATGAACAGCCCCCTTGTGATGCCGTCAGCAAGCAATTATTTTTCTGTCCATATTTAAACTAAATTCATTTGTGGCGCTCTTGGAGTTTGCTGTTCTATCTATCTATCGTTTTTTTTCCACAAATGCTGTTGGATTTCGTGGGGAGTTTAAGTTTTCTGTCTTTAGCCATCTTTGTTGCATTTGCCTCTGTTAGGTCGTGGTTTTTGACAATCTCTCTGTTTGAATCTTCCATTCTTGTTCGTGGTCTTCCTCTTGCTTTGTATTCATTCTTTCTGCGGTTGTACACAAGGATGGCTGGTTGTGATGGTTCCATTCGCATAAGATGTTTCCTGTCACAATTGGGACAGCTGGTCCAACCATTACCCTAGTTTTTCTACTGACAAAAAATTATAACAAGATGAAGGATGTATATGCGTGTATTACAAATAGGGCTGCGGTAGCTAAGTATTCTGAGCACTAGCTTCCTAGTCAGGTAATATAAGGCTCAATTCCCAGTTCAGCTAGAAATATGTTTACAATTTTCAATGTGGCTGACCCAGCCTTAAGAAATTGGTACCAGATCCTCCGATGCTGACCACACTATCACTAGGTCTGCTGTTGGTCAATGAAAAAAATACAGGTCTAATACAGTATTGGTCATACACCTCAAGCAAGAAAAAAGGGAAAACCTTACTTCTATTCCTAATATTTTAGTTGGCTGTGGCAGACCTATAACATCCCATCTATTCCTTCTATTCCTAGAAGGTTGGCTGTGGCAGAACTCCAACATCCCATCTCTTATCTTGGTGGTGAGCTCTGCTAAACTAACCTGTCCATGTTACTCTCCCATGTGTATCTCTGCCTACCTCTTGCTCTCCTCACCTTGACTTTACTCTCAAACAAAGTCTTCAACAAGGTGTCATGTTTTTTAATATGTCCATAATATTTTATTTGCATGATCTTTATTTCCTTTAAAAATTCTATCTTCATATGAAGTGTTGTTAGAACCTCTTTATTTGTTTTCTTCTCTTTCTATGATGTTCTCCCTATTCTTCTATATATCCACATCTCAAAGGCATCATCTTCTAATTATTTGTTTATTGGCAATGTTTCTGAGCCATAATTTAATATAGAATAGATGTAGCATTTTATAGTTCTCATTTTCGCTTTGTTTTGTAATTTGTTTAGATGTTAACATTTTCCTCATGTTATCAAAAGTATTTTTAGCCATTTCTCTTCTCTTTTAACTTCGGTTTCACATCTACCATCAATCCATTACCATTATGTACATATTCGATGACAAAAGATGTTCTTCGAGGCAAGGTGGAGGGTGGAAGAAGATGAGGTGGTCATAAGAAGATATGGCTGGATAATATCATGGACTGGACATGGTGTGAAGTTTCTAAACTCATCAGGATGGTAGAGAATAGAGATGCGTGGAGATCTCTTTCCACCAAATGTCTCAATGTGACATCCCTATGACCCTGATAGGTTATGTGTATTATTATTATGTACATAATGTAATACACACATATAAATTGTATTCTTCAAGCAAAAATCACAACTCCAGGCCAAAGAGAAGGAAGAAAGGCAAAAAAGAGAGCAGAAAGATAGATGGCTGAAAAAGAATTTCAAGAGAGACGGAGAGACAGGTTGGTCTAGTTTATCATACCTTTATACTTCATAACTGCTTGTAAAATTGTGAAGTTTAAAATTCAACAATTTGCCTAGATCATTTTTATTTCTATGTATTTGTTTGCAAGTTCCTGTATGTGTATTGTGTCATATTTTTTTGCTGCAAAATATGTGCCTTTTGGCGTGACATATCTGACTTCAGCATGGCTTCTGAGTCCCTTTGACCGTATATGGAATGGGACAGCCCCCCCCCATAACCGCCTTAGTCATCTCTTACAGCATGCATAGAAGTTAAACAGTGTTGCTGTCCTTTGCTTCACTTATAAGCTCTATCAACACAAGGGTCATCTTTATTGTAACAGTTGTTTTTATATTCACTAAGTTATTCCCTGCCGAAATCAGATGCTGATATGGATTTCATGAATGAACTGTACTATGGTCACCATGCCTGAGTAGGCGTCATAGAACATGTCCGTCAGAGCAGTTTCAGATGGCCATAGCTTTCTGTACATTAGTATTCATCAAACTGTGACATTTGTTGACCTAGGACAGACATACATGCAAGTTGTCAATAACAAAAAAAAAACACCCATGCCACTGAAAAATTACAGATCTTAAGTGCTCTAGATTTAAGAGGTGAATGTCATGGATGGCGTAAGCAGAAGCAATTATTGCACTGGTTACCATGACTGATTCTTTAGTCAGAAGAGAGGAGTGGATGAAAGGGAGGACATGGAAAATATTTATGCAGGTAATTATTACTAGGCAGGCAGTGTAGGAACATGATACAATGGAAATGGGGCATTTACTCTAAATGGTCAGGGAGGGGGGGGGGGGTGGTGGTAGAACTAAATGAGCATAATGAAGGTTATACAACAACAACAGCATGAGTAGAAATTGATACAGTAATGGTGTCACCTGGGTTTCTAGTACAAAAACATTGTAAGCTATAATAATAATCATTGACTTCCTATCCATGCTTAGAAAGATAGAGATTGGGTGGATGGAACACGTTTCATATGGAGAATTCTGTGGATTTATTCTCCTGAACATGCGAGAGTCTGCGGCAATGAAAGAAGCCAGCACTAGAAGAATTAGTTATGGATAAGAATGGCATATTAAGATATGTACATGAACATGTTGTACTCATCATCATGTGCTGGGAGACACTGAGCACATATGGCTGTACCCAGAATGTTGTCAATGCTGATTCAGAAAACTAAACTGTTGTAGAATTTGTGAATACATTTTTTTAATGTTCTTTTTGTGTGTCCTGATTTGTATTTTGATTTTTATTGCCTTGTTTTTTTAATTACTTGTGTCAAACCTTCATCGTTATCTTTTTTTTACCTATTTCCAATATTTGTTTTATTTAAGTATTCTCATTGAAAGTAATATCAAATAGTTATTCTTTTGTTTATCATGAGAGAATGTTTATATTAAACAATGTGTTATAGTAAAGTGACACTATCTAGGAGTTTTGACCCAAGAAAGAGATATGTGTTGATTACAAATAATATTTTCGTATGGATGTCTATGCGGATCCCCTATGCTATTAGCTTTGTGCTCAAGAGGTCAGAGTTTGAATCACGCTCACATATTGTCTATAAAGTGAATTTTTCGTAAATCCCTGGGGGGGGTTATTGCTTGAAGTTACGAGTGACCGGTATGTGATATAAATGGCATTTTCGTCTCGACAGCTGGCGGCTGCTTCATTGAGAAGGACAGAGTGCATACAAGGTGACCTGAGTACAGTGAAGTCAATTCTCTACGCCTTTTGAAATTTTTTGTTGTTGATTACTTTCATAATGTAATTTTACTACATTTCAAGGTGAATGGTTACAGCTTTGGAGTGACACTGGAGAGGGCACCAGCAGTCATATATCCCTGCCATTTGTGGATAACAGTGAAAATGAGGTGAGTCAAATATATACGGCAGCGTTACTTATTTAGTCATTTGTTTATACATGACAACGTTGATATTTGTTTATACATGACAACATGTGTCAGGCCGAAAGGCGCGGATATCGCAGCAATGCTGTAAACCATGACACAACGCATTCCTTTCTCTGGACTACATCCTGCTAATCTGCAGGAGTTTGAGAATGAACGCAGAAGAAGAAGATACATGACAACATTGATATTTGTTTATACATGACAACGTTGATATTTGTTTATACATGACAACGTTGATATTTGTTTATACATCAACATTTTGAACAGTAGTTATTGTGTTGTTGCACCAAGGATTACTTCCTTGTCTGTTCTTGTTTATGTATGCTGTAAGTAGTCTTAAAATCAGAAATTGGAGATGAGAAAAGTGGATTTTTTGAAAGCAAAGGCACTAACAATGCCATATACATATTGAGAACTTTAATAGAAAGAATAATGAAAGTAAACAGAGATCTGTATTTGTGCTGTCAGTAGGCTGTCTTTCCAGATTCTAAAGTTCCAGATTAACTGTATCTGATCTAGATATTATTATTTGTGCGTTTTTGACTACATTAAAACATTTGATAAGGTGAAACACGAAGACAAAATTATAATGTATAAGAATTTAAATATTGATGGTAGGTAAAGATCTGAGAATAGTAAAGAATATATATTGGCAACAAAGAACAACCATAAAATCTAACCAAACTGGAACTTTGCAACACATTAAACTGGCTTAGACAAGGATGTGTAATGTCACCCGTATCTGTTCAATTTATATAATGAAACAATAATGGGATCCATACAAGATAAGGATATCAGTTGAGTATAATACAAAACTTGCCATATGCTGATTATATATTTTTTATAGCTGAAATGGCAACACTGTTACAAGAAATGATAAATATCATTGCACAAGAAGGGGCTTAGTCTGAATAGCAGAAATACTCAAGTAATCGTAATAACAAATGTCCTCCAGAATGCAACAATGAAGTAGATGGGGCCAGTCTGTAACACGTCAATATATTCAAATTTGGGTATCTTGATAGCAGCCTACGGAAGATGTATTAACCTTCACCGAGCCGATATGATATCCAGCCGCCGAAAAACAAAATGGCCGCGCGCGCTGATGGCGGGCCGTCCTGCCCAGCGAGATTATCGTGAGATTTACACGTACCACAGTCGTGCACATAGCTGGGGACATGCGCAATCGAAGCCGGTACATCCCCCACTTCCGACATGATCGTTTTTGAGAATGGCTGGCTATTCGTAAAAGTTTAAGAGCAATTAATCTGACCACATCTGTACACCGGTACGATGCCATGATGATGGATCGGTTTTACAGACCTTTATTTCATCGTATTTCGAATAAAATAACATTGAATCGTGGCTTGAATCATGGATTATTAGGTTCTTTAGTTTCACAGCAGTGAATATACAGAATGCAGTGCTGGTATGGGGACTTGTACGTTTGATATCGAATATTTTGAAGTGGCAGAAAAAATAACTCTAGGCCTAAGCTCAAAGAACGATTTTACTGCAAATCTACATGTTTTATACAGTTCCCCCGGCTATATTTTGATAATTTCGCAGTGAAAGAACATAAATACAACAGATTTACGTGATTTAGTTGACAGTGTTGCCAAGGAATTCGATATGTAAGGTAAGTTATTTTTTTTCCTTATTTTTTCCCTCTTTATTTGTTATAAAATATATGTTTTTTGTGAAATACGTCTTTACCACTTTCTCATACGTCTGGTATCACACACACACGTACATAAATTACACCAATATATGCATAATTCAATTCTTTATTTATATGTGCAAATATTATTTAGATATCTCTAACAACCAAAAAATTATCACATTTTCAAAACAGTCACCATCAATAATGAAAATTTTCAAAAAAGAATCCGGTGGCAGGGAGACGTTTCGTATTTTTTAATCTGGCTTGCTAAAGGTTAAAGAAGTCAATAGACTGGACAAATTCTACACTGTGTTTCTTCTGAGACATTCTCAGTGTGGTTCCTGAGAAGACCTCACCTCTATGTCAGGAACATCTATAATCATGCACTCTGTTGAGACCTGTTGCTCAGAAACACCATTTCCAGACTAGTGGTTTGTGACACTGCTGTGACAGTTTCACAAGCTGCCAGACTAGTGGTTTGTGACACTGCTGTGACAGTTTCACAAGCTGTATTGCCATTAACTGAGAGGTATCAGATATTCATCTGACTAAAATCATTTCTCATTCCATCGACAGTCTTGTCAATACATGTTTGATCCCTATAGCACTAACCAGGCAGGCAATTTGTGTGTGTTAATCTTTGAATTACCCTATTATTTGCAATAAGTGTGATCTAATGATCTTAATTAGTAACTAACCATTTGATTCACATGAGAACAATATGTCGTCCATGTTTCACAGTACTAATCTTGTTTCGAAAAAGATATTGTACATGTTCAGAAAATGTCACTAGGGAGAGGGGAGAAAGTGGAGAGATCAATGAACCCACAACCAACATCTGACTGAGACACTGTGCTTATATACTTTTAGATAGCTGATGGAATGGTAAGCAGAACATTTATGGGAATGTCCCTTGTGCAGTGATGCATGCTCCTAATAGAAAATAAATCAAGAGAACATCTTGTTTTTTTATTCTGGCAGAATGATCAGAACACTGATCTCTCAACATTGTTCCTTTTAGAGCAGAATCATAAATGGCAATGATGTATGCTATCAAAGAGCTTACACTCATTGACTGGTGGATCAAAGACAGACACAAAAAATAAGAAAAACAAACCAGCACACTGCATAAACAAACAATTTTTATTCCAAATCATAAAAGTGACTCCGTAAACATATTTTTTTTATATCACAGAAGTTGGAAAATAAATTATTGTTGAATCTTACTAACATTTATCTATATATTTTTATAACAGTAGAGAAACTAAAATATTGTTTGTCAAATCATAGGAATTGGTTAGTCTTGAAGCTGCTCTGAACTTTCTTGGAAATATGGAAAGACCTGATGAAACTATCATCTCCAGCAACTACACAAATGAGACACAACATGTAAGATCTAATCATGATTATAAATGAGAAAAAAAGATATAGAAAACCATTTCTTTATGCTAATTTTAAAGACGGCTAATTGTATTCATGTTTATTGAGTTTATGTTGAACCATATATTAGTGCATTCATTCTATTACTATCATATTTTCCAATACACTTAGATTTTATCTGTCATCAGCTTGTGTACAATGTAGAAGTTTTTCTATTGTCTGGTCTCTACCCTTTGACCTTTGGCGACTACCTTCAATTATTGCAAGACCAGGTTCTACTCTTTGGCCATAGACAACTAGCTTCAATTATTAGATCAGGTTCTACTCTTTGGCCATAGACGACTAGCTTCAATTATTACAAGATCAGGTTCTACTCTTTGGCCATAGACAACTAGCTTCAATTATTACAAGATCAGGTTCTACTCTTTGGCCATAGACGACTAGCTTCAATTATTAAAGACCATGTTTTCTTTCCAGTTGATTACATTCTTTTATGAACTCTTGTGTAAGCAATAACACAAAGTTAAATAAGTTTGCGAGGATGAAGTTCGACTTGACACTAGAACTGTAATCTTCTCGTTCACAGTTTAATATGTCTACACAGCAAGTCTCATATTTTCTTAATAAATGCTGCTGTATTTGAAAGCTCCTCTCCGCCGAAGACGGATGTATCGGGCGGGCCATTGGCGCAAATAAAACAGCGGCACAACGCATTTCAATTATCTGGACTATATCCTGCTGGAAATCTAGTACGGACATTGTCCTGCTGCAAGAGAGATCCAATGGGAGTTTAAGAATGAACGCTGAAGAAGAAGAAAGCTCCTCAGTGCTCACATACAGTTTTCTGTGAATAACTTCAACTGTTTTGTTTGTTTGTTTGTTTTTCGTTCGCTCCATTGTAACCATCACGGATATCCGTGCGATTTCCGCCGGGAGCGTGATTACGTTGTGCCACCGTTATGCGCCTTGTAGGCCTAGCACATCCGATTTCGGCATGCCTTGACAATTCGGGTGGGCTACCCTTAGCCTGTGACAGCCTCTATATCTGTCTCCAGGCACGCGTAGCGAAGACTCTTCGCCCAGACGATTTTCTTGCTCTCGTCTCACTCGAACGAGGTGTTCCACTGTCTATGAACTTGCCTCGTGTAATTGGACGTGCTGTGCCTGTGCCCATTAGGTACTGAACCGTTTCTCATCCATGAGCCTGGTTCCTTAAGGGGAAGAACTCAACAGAGGAGTTGGACCTTGGCTCTTTCGCCCTCTTAGCCGAGGTGTCATTCACCGACATCGTGTACCCCTTGTCCAAGTTCGAGTCTCACACCACGCGTTTGAGAGCAAGGCGTTCTCGAGCTGAGCGTCCTTGTCCCAATAGCGCCTGAGCCCATCAGGTACTGAACCCTTTCTCTCTTCAAGTGTATTTCCGGTGTAGGAAAACCTGACAGTAGAGTTGGGCCAGGGCTAAATCGTTGTCCCTTCTGTGCCTGAGCGAATCGAGTACGGAACCCTTTCTCTCTGCAAGTTACTTCCGGTATAGGAAACCTTGACAGTAGAGTTGGGCCAGGACTGCCATCGTTGTCCCTTTCTTGCCTACACCCATCGGGTACAGAACCCTTTCTCTTCGCGAGCATATTTCCGGTTTAGGAAGGCTCGACGTTAGAGTTGGGTTAGGTCTTTTGTTTTACCAAACGCCGATGGATGGGTCTGAGTCTCTGCCTGTTAGGAACTCTGGTGACTAGAAGCCCGTCTCGAGCTGACGGAGCTTGTAGTTCCCTTTCCTAGGGACTTTTCACTTTCTATTTGCAGTTCGCGCTGCCCTCTAGCGCTGTTCTGCCCTTTCATTGTTTCATTGTACTCTGTATGAAACATATTTGTCTCTCGCCATGCATTTACCTTTACGTGCATTTTACATTGGCCGCCCCTCCAATGTTCGGACTGGACTGACTAGCTTCACTGTATGTCGACAGTGTCGCTATATGTGGTGATGCTGGTGGTGTCGGAGATATTGTCTGTCTCTTGTGCAGTCAAATCTCTTTCCATCTGCTACCTCCACATTCTCGGACACGATCCCCAAATGATTTGGCCAGAATCAGCACGAGCTGCTGTATTTCTGTTTCCAGGGTGCACCGCGTGGAGGTACATTTGGGATCTTGGTTATCTGCTAACCCTGGGTCCGCCTAGAGCAATGCGTTCCCTTTGCACCCCACTTCAACTGTAAATGCTTAGATGTGATTTCCAAGAATGTGTCTTTCTCATTGAAATATTTGAATACTATGTTAATGTTCTATCTGTCTGTCTGTCTATCTATCTATTGTCATTTCCATTTGTGCTGTTAAGCATCATGAGGGGAATTTTTCATTGTCTTTGGCCATGATCAGCCTGTCATTCTTTAAGATTTCTTTGATTGTCTCTGTACATCTAGTTCTTGGTCTTCCATGTGCTTTGTAGCTTGATCTTCTGTTGTATGCTGGTTGGTTCCATTCTCATGATGTGACCAAACCACTTGGTTTGCTGTCTTTCGATGTAATCTTGACTTGAAATAGTCTTTATCTCTTTCGTGATATCTTCATTTCTCTGTCGGTCTCTTCTGATGACATTTATAGCTTTCCTTAAACATCTCATTTCACATACTGTGATCTTTTTTACTAGTGTATTTGTTATGGGCCATGTTTAACTGAATATTCTCCTTTAATTTCCTGTTGAGCATAGGTCTTCAGAGCAAACCTCTTTCATTTTTCCTGTACTTGACTATTGCTTCCATATCATGTCCTACTCAACCCATTTACATTTGTATCTAATTAATTTCTCCAGATATTTCTTGGTTTTCCTCTTAACCTTATGGATTCCTAAACAGTCTTACATTGGTTTCCATTGGTCGTCTTTACATTGTATGTCATATCTGTCTCTAGCGCCATTTATTGAGTTTATCTCTATTAGTGCCTTGTATATTTTTGTCCCATTAGTTCCTCATTGGTAGTCTTAAAGACAGATATGTCGGGCCATTGGCACAAATAAAATGGTGACACTGCGCATTTCCATTCTCTGGACTACATCCTGCTGGAAATCTAATAGGACCATGGCCCTGCTATAAGGGAGATCCAGCGAGAGTTTGAGAATAAACACTGAAGAAGAAGGAAGTCTTATACCATTTCAAACTTTCTATGCAGGCACATATTTATTAAATTTGTATTTTTATGTTTTTTCTTATTGTCCTTCCATGTTTTTTTATTTTTTTTTATTTCGACATAATATCTAAATATTACTTTATCCATTCCAGCAGCAGGATCCTCTTCTCATGCGTCAGGACAGCTTCAATGAAAATTGGAATGGTCTTGTTGACTACCTCAACATGACATCCAACAATTTCGATGAAAACCTTACCATCAGCAACAATGTTATACCTCAACTGAATGATGAAATGAGCATAATCTCTGATCTTGGGTCAGGACAAGATGTGAATTTGGAAACAGATTACCTCATTCACAATGCATCATTGCCATCGTCTATCATGGATATACCTACAGAGTTCAGTAAGTTGCATACATTTCTGCCTTCCATCCAACATTTGTGCTGAAGAAAATTATGCTAACTAGTTCACATCTAAGTTGCAACAATGCGTTTCTTTCAGCCTAGTGTGTCGCCTGTGTGTTCCAGGGGCCCGAATGGGAGCAAAGAATAGCAACACTGTTACCTTCCACGCATGTCGTAAAAGGCGACTAAGGAGGTTATGGGATGGAGTTGGCTGTCCCATCCCATTATAGGGTCAGTGACCCAAAGCCATGCTGAAGTCGGATGTGTCAGGCCGAAAGGCGCAGATATCGCAGCAATGCTGTAAACCATGACACAACGCATTCCTTTCTCTGGACTACATCCTGCTAATCTGCAGGAGTTTGAGAATGAATGCAGAAGAAGAAGCCTAGTGTGTCACATTTCAGCTGGCTTTTTTTGTTTCATTACTTGAGTGCACTAGCCTTTGAATATATTAAAATCAATCCTCAAAATCGTGCTGAAGTCAGATGGTTAGTTATTTTATTGCTGATCCAGCTCATGCCCTTTGACCAAATGCTATTGTGTGATTTATGTATGTGTTTGTGAGCAGGTGTTTTGTTATGGGAATAATAAGGTGTTCCATTTATCTGACTTCTGAGGGAAAAACATTTTTCTGACGTCATCTAGCGCTGGACATTAAAAAAAGTGTCAGATGTTTAGGGTTGCATAAGACGGATATCAAAGCTAATATGTAAATCATGACAATACATTGTTTTTCTGTGCTGTGTCTTGCTAATCTGCTAGAAACCGTGCAGGAGTATGAGAACATAGAAGGGGAAGAAGGTTGCAAAACACTTTGTTTCTACTCTTTGCTGAGATGATCCTGGATACCATTGTAGCATGTACTGAACCCTTCATCTCTGGTAGATATTTATGTTTAGAATAATATTCAACTTCATATTGGGACAAAAGTTGGTTGTATCTGCTGAAAGGAAATGTAGTTGATATGTGAATGAGTCATGTAATTCTACTCTGAACAATGATTGGTTGTATCTGCTAGAAGGAAATGAAAGAAATGCTGGATTGTGTCAGTGATGAATGCAAATCTCCCTGGACTCACAAGCTGGATTGTACCAGTGATGCAATACAAATCTCCCTGGGCTCACAAGCTGGATTGTACCAGTGATGCAATACAAATCTTGCTGGACTCACAAGCTAGATTGTACCAGTGATGCAATACAAATCTCGCTGGACTCACAAGCTGGATTGTACCAGTGATGCAATACAAATCTCGCTGGACTCACAAGCTGGATTGTACCAGTGATGCAATACAAATCTCGCTGGACTCACAAGCTGGATTGTACCAGTGATGCAATACAAATCTCCCTCAACATCAGTAAATTGTGCTTGATCCTTAATGTGCTGGCCAGACCAATTCAGAAACCAAAATTATCACATAATTAAATATAGTTGTTAATGTTGAAGAAGATATGCTTATAGAAGAACTAGCAAATTATTATAATGTTGCAGGTATTAATGACTTTATGTTCTTGCAGATACACTGACCTCATCAGCTGAGCTGAATTCTTCCATGCCTTTCCAGCCAACAAACCTGAACTCCACAATTGACTTTGATCTTGGTGACCTGAACTTCTTCAGTAATTTCACTGTCTTGCAGAATATATCTACAGATGATGTTGATCAGGTTGAAGAAGATGAATTCTTCCAAAAGATACAAGAAACAAACAGTTAAGTTATCATGATTAAAACATTAACTGTGAGTTCTGTGACTATTGTTTGTCTGCTTTAAATTGTCTATTGTCTTTCCCCACGTGAATGAGTGATGGTTGATAGAAGTAATGGTGAAAGTTGGTACGTCACTGTTTGCTTTCTGGCACATTATTTCTATTTCTCTTATCTAGTCTTCCATTTTCGGAACAGACTGCTGCCTAGATATTTAAATTCTTTGTCTTGTTTCACTTTGGTGTTGTCTATTGTTATTTCCATCTGTTGTGTAATTATGTCTCAACATTGGTTTACCCTTATCGTGATGAGGATTTATCTGCCAAAATGTTAATGTTTGAGTTCATTTATTCAACCTCTTACAGCTTCATTGTTTGTTTCCCCTGTGTGTTGCCTGAGTGGGGAAATACTGAATAGCAACACTGTTATCTGTCATGCATGTCATTAGAAATGGCTACAGTGATATTGGGTTGGTCATCTGATGGAGTGTCAAAGTGACCAAAAAAACCACACTGAAGTCAGATGTGTCACACACTTATGTTTCAGGGACATGAAAGTTGAACAACGCATAGCAACACTATTTACCTTCCATGCATGTCATAAGTAGTGACAAAGAAGGTTTTTGATTGAATATGTCTGTCCCATCTCATATAGGGTCAAAATGACACAGAAGACATGCTGAAGTCAGATGTGTCAAACCGAAAAATTTTCCAGTCCATTCCTTGATGCTTTTCTTTTTCCTCTTCTACTTCTTCCACCAACCTTGTAGTGTTGCTTTTGACAAGAAATCATGCTGGAAACATGCCCAAATCATACAAGTTTTCCTCTTTTCAATGTTGAAAGCAATGGTTCTTGTGGACCTGTATACATCTTTATTTTATTTCTTGCATACACATTTAGTTATGCTTGTGTGTATGTCCACTGATCTTCTCTGCAAGCGTGAAAAGTGCACCCATTCCAGGCGCCGATAACACTATATATAGTGGCAATGTCCTGGCGCATATAACACTTTATATAGTGGCAATGTCCAGGCGCATATAACACTACATATAGTGGCAATGTACCTGATAATGAAGTCCTCTCTAGAGCCAAGATTCTTGTACACTACTGAAGTAGACCTATATGAGATGGATTGGGCATGATGTGCACATGCCTTAAAACACATCCCAACACAGATGATGAATGCCTAAAGGAGAATGGACAGAAGAAACACTTCAAAGACTTTCTCAAAGCCCCTCTAAGGAGAATCAACATTGATGTCAATGGAAATCCATTGTTCAGAACTATCCATTATTGTGCAACAACACCAGCACAGTTGTTTGCTTTGATAAGTATCAAATCGCAGAGAAAATCATCTTTCTGAAAGGACATAACGGTAAACACAGATGATCAACTCTTGTGTCCCATCTGTGACAGGTGATTCTATGTCAGAGATGGACTTTTCAGGCCCTCTGCACTCATTGGAGAGATGGAACAGCATAGATCTGAGAGTAGTCATCAATGTCTCTCATGGAATGCTATTATTATATGAAAATATTTTCTTTTCTTGTTCAAATTTTTTTTCCGATTTATCTGTCACGACTTCTGTCATTCATAAATATGCTTCTCACATAATTAGAACAATAATAATATATCATTGTAACGGGTCACTTGTTTCTTGAAGGTACGGATGTCATACACAAGTTGGAGAAAAATCTCAGTATTTCCACAGACTCTCTGAGAAGTCATTCTCCATTTTCTGTGAGTATTTATTACGTTTTATATTTGACATGTTCACTCCATAAAGGTTCATTGATGTTATTACAGACAATAATGTTGACTTGTATGTTCACTTAAATTGACCTTTTGAACTATAGCCAAATTTCCTTTATAAGCTCCTTCCCTTTGGCTCCTGATTTTAACACCAAAAAAAACCCTGATGTTAAATACAGTTTTGGTTAAAAAATACTAATGATCACATCGGTAAAATATAAAAATCTATTTATTAATAATAATTAATATGACAAACTGTTTTGTGAAGTCGAAATACCAAAAAATCAGTATCTAGAGGCAGTGATATTTAGCGTAAATCCAGCAATTTTGTAATACTATGTTCTAGGGGTTACGGATTTATTGATATTATTAAAGATACTCATGTTTGACGTGTATTTTGTTCAATCCAATTAAGTGTTCATTAACAATTCATGTTTTAGATTGTGTTACAGCAGGGTTAGGTTTCTGTTCTATGTAGATCTTGGGGGTATTTGGATTTTGTATTGACCCTGGGTAAAGAGCATGAAATATAGAAATACATACACAATATAGAAACATTGTTATCTTTTTCTTGGAAACACAAAAAAAATAAACATTTCAACGAGAAAGTCTTTTTCAAGAACACAGCATAGCACTCAATGCATAAAAGGACACTATCAATGATTATAAAACAGTTAATGAGAACACATGCTGGAATTTAAACCTTTTTGAATATTGTGAGAATCAACATCAAAATACTCAGGACACCCTCAAAGGTGCTGAGTCCCTTTCATCTTGCTTGTAGAACTTGAATTATATTCATTGTCTAAATAGACTCAAAAATAAACCATGAATTGAATGCCTCCTATGTTTGTGTTAAAATCCTATATACTGCTAACAATTACACTACACAAACACTCATCCAAGTGTCATTTCATTAGTGATGTTATTAAATTTATTCAGCATTTCTATTTTAAAATGAGAATCAAGTAACCTAGTTGATAGTGAAATTGCTTACTACAGCCAGGTTCGAAACCACATCTGGACAAAAAAAATGCTGGCCATCATTTCTCGCCTGTCGACTGTTCCTACAGTTGACCACCTATCATGCTTGTGTAAAAGGCGACTACGGCAGTTGGGCTGGTGATTGGTTCTCCACTCTATGATCTCCATTTTGATGTAGTTTGCTGACGACCCAGTACTTCTAGGAGAGAATTAACCTTTTTTCTGCAGCATGCGTTGAGGTTGCAAGAAAGTTTCAGCAGGGTGTCTTCCTTGAGTGGAAGACTTCCAACTCGTGGCATCATACAGCCACATTAAGTCAAAAAATCATCTGGAACTTGCATATCTCTGGAAATCTTCCTCATCAATAAGAATACCAGAGAAACTGGAGTTGAAAGCCAAACTCCACCACATGGCACAGGGAATAAGAGTGGCATACAATGTTACTGTCGATCTCTATCATCGTCATTCTGTCTGTCCACCTAGATTATTATTAGTACTAATTCCCTTCCAGCTAGTCAGCGTCAGTCAACTTACAGTTGTTTCTTCTGTCATTGGTACTTTTTCTTTTGCTGTGACACCTACGTGGCGAGGAATGCTAGGTGCACCATTGTTGCAGATGTGCAGCAGATCTGATAAAACAATGGTAAGCTATTTGACTCAGGAGTGTATACTACGCTCCTAACATGATGTGATGATAATGGAGTATTGCTGTACAAGTGTATACTACGCTCCTAACATGATGTGATGATCATGGAGTATTGCTGTACAAGTGTATACTACGCTCCTAACATGATGTGATGATAATGGAGTATTGCTGTACAAGTGTATACTACGCTCCTAACATGATGTGATCATCACGGGGTACTGCTGCACAAGTGTATACTACGCTCCTAACATGATGTGATGATCATGGATTATTGCTGTACAAGTGTATACTACGCTCCTAACATGATGTGATCATCACGGGGTACTGCTGCACAAGATTGCCTACTTTCTGTGGCTAAATGTACATGCATTTACAAATCCCCCCCACCACTACCACCAAACAACCATCCTTTGAGACATCAACTGTATAGGAGTTCAGGTATTACCTCATTTACTCAACTGAGAATGACCTGTGCTTTAGTAAGAAAAGCTATGGACCATAAAGTTTTCTGCTTGCAACTAAAGAGAATACTCCTTCATCATCACATAATAACACCTTTGGTGGCAATCCAGTGTATTATTATCTGATCCAGCATCACAGGATTTGCTAATCCCAGCTTACTGCCACTGAGCCACATATGATTATCATGCAGGTAACTTCAATAATCTGTTAGATATTATGTCAACACTTTGTATCCCCTCCCCTATCTTGATAAACTGCCATGGGTTTAGGGACCCTCTCTCCCTTGCTTAAATTGTGTCAATTTTCCCCACCCCCATTTTTATGTAGTATAGGGGAAAGAAAACTTGTACTGTTTCACATGCTGGGACATAAGTTGTGCCATTCAAGTTTCAAGCATTAAAAAAAATATGATTCTCTCTCTACCTTCAAATGTTTTTCCAAAGTCTCACAATTTAATTGGTGCATAAATAGTTTTATTGAAATCACTATTTTTTTAGAGGTAACCCCTCCCCCCGCCTTTCCCCCCCCCCCCCAATAGAAATGTAACTGTGAAGGTGGATGATATTATGTTAACAAGGTTCATATATATTTGTACTATCCATTAGCTGGAACTGTTATTGAATAAAGTCGACCTGTACACTCATATAAGTGCAGTATACACAAGTGCTATGGCCTGTACTTTGACCTACTTTAAGATGAGGTTTTCAAGTGGAAAAAAATTAGGTCACTGATCTATCCAATCAGAGATGGAGTAGCTTAATATGTGTCTGCATTAATTTACCTACTTTGCAAATATCAGACATGGCAAGATAATTGTATTTTCAGGGTTTCCCAAGTTGTCTGGAAACACTTCATAATTTCTTGAATTTGATAAGCATGATATGAAAAAATATTGTTTTGGTTCGATTTTATTTCTGAATGCTTATGGCAACTTTGGTTCATTATGCTAATAGCTGGCTATATTTTGCTGATCACCACAGCCTTACAGTTGCGCAGCATCTTGATCTCATCTGTGTTTAATCTCTAAAACTATATCAGGCCAAAATTTGAATCTATGTCTTCAGCGTTCTTTCTCAAACTCCCGCTGAATCTTTCTTGTGGCAAGACAATGGTCCTACTAGATTTCCAGCAGGATGTAATCCAGAGAATGAAATTTCATTGAGCTGTCATTTTATTTGTGCAATGACCTGACACATCCATCTTCAGCAGAAATAATTTACATGAAACTATAGCTAGAAGCTAGGGTGTTGCCTGTTACCTCACTGAAAAAGCGAAGGCAAAAAAAGTGAGAGCAAAGAACAGCAGCACTGTGACCTGTCATGTATGTCACAGGAAGAACTAAAAGTTTTAGCAGGAGTTGATTATCTCATTCTAAAAATCAAGGCGAGATCAAAGACCTTGCTGAAGTTATTTGTGTCATGTAGAGAGATGCAGATATTGCAACAAAGCTGTAAACTATAGGACAATACATTGCTTTCACGTGTAATCTTTGAAACCAACAAGAGATTGAGAAAAACATGAAGAAAATCTGACTAGAACTTTTAAGTGCTAGCTACTGGGCAGTTTTCCTGGTAGTCCAAACATCGTACAAACTAATTAGTACGAATATGGATGTTCTGTTTGTGTTCCTGAGGATACTTAAATACTTGTACAGGATGTTCGTTGTTGTTGTAATAGTCCTTGTCTCATTTGGTCCGTTCTCAGTGACTTGAGTATACAGGTTGAATGTCTTGATGAGATCATATCTTTTTTGAGGGATGTGGTTGGTCAAGCATCGAAGACCTATTTATTTGAGTTGCAAGGTGATTCTGTGCTGCTAGATCAGATATGGTTCAATTCCTGTCAGCTGTAAGAATTAGCCTATAGCAGCCCTGAGAAAAATAATACATACATCCTCTGGCACCCAACCATTTTTTATGACTTCTGGTTTTTCTGCAGAATTTTGCTTTTTTTGGAAACTTTGTAATGTATTGAGTTATTGATTTCAAATTTGGAGACAATAGAGATAGTGGATGCTGGATATTGTTTAGTGGCATTGTTTGCTTGTGTATGTCATTGTTATGTTGTGGACAAATGCCCAGAAAGAACTTATGTCATCTGTAGAAAACACAGCTCTTTAAATTTCTCACCATAAATGGCAGCATTTACATCACTATTAAATATGATCAACATCTCCCTCAACCCCCATACATTAATCTACAGTACCTGCAACATCTCCCTCAACCCCCATACATTAATCTACAGTACCTGCAACATCTCCCTCAACCCCCATACATTAATCTACAGTACCTGCAACATCTCCCTCAACCCCCATACATTAATCTACAGTACCTGCAACATCTCCCTCAACCCCCATACATTAATCTACAGTACCTGCAACATCTCCCTCAACCCCCATACATTAATCTACAGTACCTGCAACACCAAAGCCTTAAAAATTGTCTGCGTCTGAATCATCATTCATGAAGAATTCCTGAAAAATGGCAACACTGAAGTTAGATCCATACAATGTGGTTTGCAAACATGAAACGGTCAAATAAATTAACAACACAATATTTATATCAGCATGAAAAATTCTGAGACAATCACTCTAACACGTAGTTATTATAAGAGCATGATGGGAAATTAACATCATGGATGATTGTTATCCATGGCTACCTCAATGTAGACAGACATTTGTCGACTTTAGGGGTTGCTACAGGTTAATATCTATACCAATAATCTCAAAGATTCTGGTTAATGTAGTAAAATGTTATGGTTCTTGCTTTTTCTATACCATAAATAATGAAATCCAAGCTAGGCACTGTGTGGCAAAAGCTTTGATAATATCACACAAGTATATCTAAGACTACTTTGAACTGAAAATGTATTGCAACCAGTGCTGTATCTGTATCTTCAGTAGGGGAGGAGCTACCTGATAAAAAAAACTGTTTCCTCCTTGTGAGCAATTCTTTCAATTTCATCAGATTTCTCTGACCTATGTTGTGTAATTCTTTTATCTATAGACTTGATTGCAACTGAAGTATATTTAGTAGAGAGGTGTGTTGTACACCCTCACACTCATTCTCCCTTATTTAGAGAAGTATATTTAGTAGGGAGGGGTGTTGCACACCCTCACACTCATTCTCCCTTATTTAGGGAAGTATATTTAGTAGGGAGGGGTGTTGTACACCCTCACACTCATTCTCCCTTATTTAGGGAAGTATATTTAGTAGGGAGGGGTGTTGTACACACACTCATTCCCCTTTATCTATTGTACACCCACACTCATTTCCCCTTATCTATTGTACACACACACACTCATTTCCCCTTATCTATTGTACGCCCACACTCATTCCCCCTTATCTAGGGAAGTACATTTAGTAGGGAGGCGTGTTGTACACATACACACTTATTCCCCCTTATCTTTGGAAGTATATTTAGTAGGGAGGGGTGTTGTATACACACACTCATCCCCCCTTATCTAGGGAAGTATATTTAGTAGGTAGGGGGCTGTACACCCACACACTCATTCCCCTATATCTTACTGCTAGTCTTGAATGCACCTGAAGTATATTGAATATATACATTTCGCAATAACACTTGAATCTTGTCAAGATATATGAGACAGATGACATGTAGAAGTGCTGGGAACTTGGTGTACTGGGTCATAAGTTATGCCACTAAAAGTTTCAAATGAGAGTTTAAATAGAAATCTTATATTGAAAAAAGTCAGGGAATAGGGAAAACAAAATAAAAATAAATAAGTAATTGTATGTATTTAGATTGAAGATTTGGGGTTATTAAGTTAGGTTGGAAACTATTTCAAATCTGTTTGAGAACTGTTCTTTTATTTTGTCTTTCAGTTTCAGGAGTGGGCATATAAAATTAGAAGTAGAGTTTCAATTGGGAAAGGTATTGCAACAGTGGACATATCAAATTAGAAGTAGTTTCATTTGAGGATTGTCATGTGGCAGCAGGCAATAATTGTCTATTCTTTTAAAGAAGGAGATTCTATTTGTAAAATGTTACGAGACAGGAAACTATAAATAAGAACAAATCTGTATATTTCATACATGTGTAGGTGATGTGTGTGTGTGTATGTGCACCTGGTCCAGTTATCTCACATTGCAGTTATCAAATTTGCGATTAAGCACCCTTAAAATATCTCATTATGCCAAATAAGGCCAAAGAACAGGTTTATTTGAACTGTATTTGTGGCAGCTCTGTTTGCCATGCTTTATAAATGTCATGAGGTCACATCCCCGTGACTTTGTATAGCTGTTGACACAGTACTCTTGAGAAGCATGCTAGTTCCAAGATAACTGTCATGGATGGGTTCTGTAAATTGTTACAGATATATTCAATCTGTTTATATCAGTAATATTTTATAGAAAGCATTGACCATATTCTACTTCTACATTCATTCTGACACTCCAGATGATTAGATCTATGCATTGTTATGATTTGCAGCTTGACTGCGATATCTGGATATTTTGGCCGGAAATTTCCGGCTTAGTATGGCTTTTTGGGTCACTTTGATCTATGGGATGGGACAGTCAACATATCACCCTAATCTCTTTAATTGCTTTTTTATGACATGCTGTGCAGATTGCAGTGTTGCTATTCTTTACTCCTCTTTTAGACCCTGTCAATACATGGGTGGTTACTTTGAATCTATGTATACGCATGCGGTTGCATCTGTGGGTCTCACCAATGGCCCACTAGACAAACTTCCCATCCAACAGAAAACTTTAGTAGATGACATGTCATTATATTGATGCTATCATGTGGAAGCTTTTGTAGCATGTCATCTATACAATTATAGACCCCCTCTGAGTAGAAGGATCATTCAATAGGCATTGAACTAAGCCGAAAGCTGAATTCTCCTGGGTATGAAAGAAAGCTCAGAAAAACCACCCCACTTCACATAGGAAGTAAGAGCTAATCGCTCGCAATTCCTGGGGATTCTCAAACAAACAGTGTATCTGTATATCTATCTATCTGTCTATCAAACTATGCATCTATGTGATATGTGTTTACAGAACATTTATCTCAGTTAGTTAGTCATAGGAACATTATCTCTGCACTCCAGACAAGTCCATAGGTGCTCAAATCTCTCCTTGAATGTATCCGTCATTACACATTGATTGATGGTCCTCCCGCCGAAGACGGATGTGTCGGGCCATTGGCGCAAATAAAACGGCGACACAACGCATTTCCATTCTCTGGACTACATCCTGCTGGAAATCTAGTAGAACAATGGTCTTGCTACAAGGGAGATCCAGCAGGAGTTTATGAATGAACGATGAAGAAGAAGAAGAGATTGATGGTCCCAGTACACCATTGATTGACCATCATTCTTTCTTGCTCATAGCGACACCACATTTTAAACCAAGCTCCCTTATTTCACGTGATTTGTCCCACTGCCACTCTGTACGCCTCTTGTTCTTTGCAAGCTGTCCAGCCTCTTCCAGTGTCATATCCAGAAGGTATTTGATATATCTAGATTTGTCTAGTGTTGTTTATAAAAGTTATGATGAATATATTGTCATCATCCATCATGTTTCATCACTATTATCTAAATATTTCATGTACTATTCTACACAGGCTATTGATGATCTTTTTACTGGCCTAGTAGGTGCTACTGGAGGCGCTGACTTCAACAGTAATGTCAGTGATGGCTTCTCCAAAATATCTCATCTTTCTGAATCATCTAATGATTCTGGGTTTGCTTATCAGGGTGGGTTTTCATCCCCATCATCATCAGCCTCATCATATGCCGACAGCCCAGCAGGCTCTCACAATGGGGTCAACAGTTCTGCTTCCAGTAATGACACGGAGCATGACCCACACAGTACCAGCTGCATGGCACATCTGAATGTGGCTCACAATCACACTTACAATACTCCACCTGGGCAGACACCCAGAGAGGTAAGCTTTCATTCTGGAGCACATATGTACAGTGTCTTAGTGTTTTCCTGTTCCTAACATTTGTGTGTTTGTTGATTGATGTTATCTTTACCTCATAGCTTTCCTTTGTAATACATGCCACACGTGGGGTAATACTGTGGGTACTCCACAAAATGGGTAAAACTGTGGGTACTTCACACATGGGATAAAACTGTGGGTACTTCACGCATGGGATGGAAGAATTTATCACAACCAATTTCACATGTAGCCTGTGTTTGTATTTTCCATTTCACTTCTGGTTTTTCAATTTGTGGTGATATATCAAATTTATTTTTTTGTCAAGTTTAAGTGATTAATCAAATTTTAATGATTTATCAAGTTGTGGTGATGTAAAGTTTAGATGATATATCATTATTTAAACCCTTTCCTTATCACCCCACTACCATTTAGTATCATTGTTGACAGTACTTGCATATTTGGATACCAGATTTAATATGTTGCCATTTCCTTGAAATCAGGTAAAAAAATATGCCCTGAAAGCACCATCCCGTAAAGGTCCACAAAGTCGGGACCAACGGAGAGCTGAAGAATTGAAAATTCCATTTAGTATTGAAGACATCATTGGGTCTTCTGTAGAAACATTCAACGAGATGCTGGCTGTACACAAATTGAATGATGCTCAGGTAAGCATTTCTTGCTGTTTGTTTAGAAGCTTGATAAAATCTAGTGCACTAGTGTGGTGTTTTCTATCAGCAGATGGTGCATTGTTGCTAGTCTACGGATCACCTCAGTCATTGAGGACGGAACATCTTACTGGTAAGAGTACAAGTCCCACAGGCAATTCTTGTTTTAGTGATTGAGAAAGAATATCTTCTGCATCCATTCTCAAACTCCTGCATTTTTGCAGAATTTAGTCCAGAACATTGTGTCATGTTGTACAGCTTGGCTGATTTTTACACTTTTTAGCCTGACACACACAACTTCAACATTGGAAATACACTTGCAGAGAGAAAGGGTTCAATACCTGATGGGCTCAGGCGCTATTGGGACAACATCGCTCAGCTCAAGAACGCCTTGCTCTCAAACGTGTGGTGTGAAACTCAAACTTGGGCCACGATGTCGGTGAATGACACCTCGGCTAAGAAGGCGAAACAGCCAGTGTCCAACTCTTCTGTTGAGTTCTTCCTCTTAAGGAACCAGGCTCACAGATGAGAAACGGTTCAGTACCCTATGGGCACAGGCACAGTACGTCCAATTACACAAGGCAAGTTCATAGACGGTGGAACACCTTGTGCAACAATCGTCTGGGTGAAGAGTCACCATACACCCACGTGCCTGGCGACAGATAGGGAGGCTGTCACAGACTAGGTAGCCCACCCGAATTGTCAAGGCATGTCGAAATCGGATGTGCTAGGCCTACAATGCACATAACGGTGGCACAACATAATCACGCTCCCGGCGGAAATCATATCCATGCTGGTTACGATGGAGCGAACGGAAAACAAACAAGCAAACTTAAACATTGCTTCTGGGACACTTTATAGGATTTGACAGCCAACTCCAACACTAAACATAGAGAAACCTCTTTAGTTGCCTCGTATGAAGTGCACGACAGGTCACCTTTTGCTATTATTTGCTCTGCCTTCAGTCCCCAGCAACACAGGCGAGAAAGAGCATCTGATTCAAATTATAGTACAAGTCCCTACAGCAACGCTCGCTCTATAGGCTGAGACATAACATTGTATTTATAGTACAGTACAAGTCCCTACAGCAATGCTTGCTCTATTTTCAACTTTTTTGGGACAAATTAAACATTTGTTTGGAGTGGTTCCCTCAGGTTTTAATTTTGTTTCTTAAATTCTGCAATTGACATTTGTTGAGTACATTGGCTGGTGTGTGTAATAGTTTTCAATCTTTGTGTGTCCAGGATATTGTCCACACCTGCCATATAGGCAATAATGTTTTGATTAAAAACATTTACTCATAGTACGGTACATGGCAGCGTGTTTAGAGCATGTAACTCTGTCATGAGAAAATCTATAGGGATCTCAGAAATTGCATCTGTAAACATGAGATTATGGCCTTGTACAAACCATCAACCTTATGAGTGCAAGAAAATTGCTTAACCTTTAGCAAGCCAGATTAAAAAATACGAAACGTCTCCCTGCCACCGGATTCTTTTTTGAAAATTTGCATTATTGATGGTGACTGTTTTGAAAATGTGATAATTTTTTGGTTGTTAAAGATATTTAAATAATATTTGCACATATAAATAAAGAATTGAATTCTGCATGTATTGGTGTAATTTATGTACATGTGTGTGTGATACCAGATGTATGAGAAAGTGGTAAAGATGTTTTTCACAAAAAACATATTTTATAACAAATAAAGAGGACAAAAATTAGTAAAAAAAAATAATTTACCTTACTTATCAAATTCCTTGGCAACACTGTACACTAAATCACACGCAAATCTGTTGTATTTATGTTCTTTCATTGCAAAATTATCAAAATATTGCAGGAGGAACTGTATACAACATGTAGATTTGCAGTAAAATCGTTCTTTGAGCTTAGGCCTAGAGTCATTTTTGGTACCACTTCAATATATTCTATATCAAACCTTTACAAGTCCCCAAACCAACACAACATTCTGTATATTCACTGCTGTGAAACTCAATAATTCATGATTTAAGCCACGATCCAATTTTATTTTATTCTAAATAGATGAAAGGTCTATAAAACCGATCCACCATCATGACATCATACCGGTGTGCAGATGTGGCCAGATTGCTATAACACGTGTACCTTCCACCTAGACATCTTTGCAACAATCATGTCGGACGTGAAGTGGTGCCGGCTTCGATTGTGCATGCCCCGAACTATATACAGGCTGTGGTACGCCTATTTAGCACAATATATCATTGAGCTGAGTGCATCCTGCAACAGTAGACAAATGAAATTTTTGTCGATCACACTTAACCAAAGCGCGGTGAAGGTTAACCTTCATACCTTGAAGATAGAGAACGTGTCTGGGATTGCAAGGATTGACAGATCTCTGCTACAATGACACCTGCTGAATATCCATGTTGAGAATACTGGAAAGAAAACCATTTTATCAGCAGGATGGCTCAAGATTGCAAGAAAACCACAATGTTCCCATCAGAGTAGAAAATTGTCTAATAGTAATGTGTATATGTCTTCTTGGACTTCAAAAAGAGAGTGTTTAGAGAAACACTAGTCTGGAAAGTAAAACATTACCTGACGTGAAAAAAGAGTGACAAACTCATACTCTTTACTGACCCACCTTCCCTGTACTCTGAAGTCTCTATAGTAAAGTTAGCATTAATCTATAGTAAAGTTAGCATTAATCTATAGTAAAGTTAACATTAATCATAATTACTGATTTGCTATCTACAATGAAATGAACATTAATCATAATTACTGATTTATTTCATTTCCTCAGTTGACGCTAATCAGAGATATAAGAAGAAGGGGCAAGAATAAAGTCGCTGCACAGAATTGCAGAAAACGTAAGGTCAGCGTGATTTTCAGCCTGGCTGATGAGATGACTGATCTGCAGATGATGAGGGACAGATTACTGGCAGAACGTGCAACAATGGATCGCGAGAAGCGCAAATTAAAGGAGAAATTTGGTCACTTGTACACACATATATTCCAGTCATTGAGAGATGAGCAAGGTGAACCGTATGACCCAAATTTCTACTCCCTACAACAGTCAAGTGATGGTAATGTTTTCCTTGTACCACGAAATCTTACATCCAGCAACAAGAATATCAGCACAGCATCTTCATCCAAGGATTCCACAAGTTCTCGTAAACGTAAATCTTGTGATGATTGAAACAAAGGACACCCATTATGACCGGTTCAAAAGAATTTCATAGAGATTTATGTCACATGCAAAATAAATCACAAGAGATGAAAGACTATGATGATGATGATGAAATAATCCCTTTATCTGTGAGCAGATAACTCTTGACAGACCATACTTATGGATGTATGTTTAGTCCCCAAATGGAGACAATCCATTGTGAAATCCCAGATCTTCATATTCTTCCAGGAGCACAGTATTTGCTTGTGTTAGATCTGTTAACCCATCTCCATTGATGATATGACTTGCTTTACCCTTGTCAGATCTATTGACCCATCTCCATTGATGGTACGACTAGTTATCCCCTTCTGTCAGATCTATTGACCCATCTCCATTGATGATACGACTAGTTATCCCCTTCTGTCAGATCTGTTAACCCATCTCCATTGATGATATGACTTGCTTTCCCCTTGTCAGATCTATTGACCCATCTCCATTGATGATACGACTAGTTATCCCCTTCTGTCAGATCTATTGACCCATCTCCATTGATGATACGAATAGTTATCCCCTTCTGTCAGATCTGTTGACCCATCTCCATTGATGGTACGACTAGTTATCCCCTTCTGTCAGATCTATTGACCCATCTCCATTGATGATACGACTAGTTATCCCCTTCTGTCAGATCTGTTGACCCATCTCCATTGATGGTACGACTAGTTATCCCCTTCTGTCAGATCTGTTGACTATCTCCATTGATGATAGGACTAACATTCCCCACTGCCTAGTCTGCATCTCTTCATCATCCATAGAAACCATTTGACAGAAGACAAAAGTAAGAAATCTAGACAAGACATGCAATGACAATATGTTTTCACAGGTGACAACTGTGAAAATCCCTCAACTTTCCTTAGTTGCCTCCTATAACATGCATGGAAAGAAGACATTGGCCCTATAGTTTGCACCATGAAATACAAGTCCAGGCCAGGGTTACTACCCTGGCTATTAAATATTACAATTTGAATTAAAATTGTGGATTGCCTACATTCCAGATAATTGAAATTTGGTTTAGTTGTGTGGGAGAGAATCTGGTATCACTGCAGTTCAGATCCTCATCAATAAACAGCACACAGCCAACGATGTCGACTACAAATGATGTCAAGATTGTTATTTGGTTTCAGGCAGTTCCCACTTGATTTTGAAATGTTTATGGAAACCAGTAGCAATCATTTAGATTAGTCTTTCAGTCTTCAGACAAACAAAACCAAACTTTAGGATCATATCCTAACACCTGGACATCAGGTGATAAAAAGGGGTGTTGTGTGACAAGCCATTGTTGTGCATACTAACAATGTTGAACTACAAGTGTGATAGGAAACTGTACACAGATTCGCTGCAACAGAAATAATTGTCATTGTGAAACCGTCAAATGTTTCAGATCTTTATTTTATTAACATTAGATCTAGACCTTTCAAGTATATTTCTACAGAATTAACATCAGAACCAGCTATGCTTGCCAGACTGTGATTATAGTCTTACCAAGGTCATCAATTTGATGCGGTAATGAAACTATCATATATTTCCAAATATAAGCTGAGAATTTTTTTAATTTTTCTACTATTGAAGTAGGGGTTTTGACTTAATATGCGCACAATTTTTTAAAAAAACTAACGGTAGAAACACAAAGACAACAACAAAGGTGCAAAAGTGCCTCATCTGCCACGCTATCTAAAACAACAGTGAAATGTGTTTCTCATGTTGTTATCTTTACAAAACTGTCTTCGCATCTTTTCTTTCTACCCTGCAATTTTAATGTACGACAAAGCAGACAAGTCTCATCCATATTATACAACAAGATACTATTTTGGGTACCACCCTCACCAGATCCACTTATAAATAAATAGAGCTAGTAAGATTATGAATCTATTATAATGGCTCTTCACCGGTCAGTTTGGGAATGTGATTTGAATGTAATGCCTGATGTATGGCTCTTCACCGGTCAGTTTGGGAATGTGATTTGAATGTAATGCCTGATGTATGGCTCTTCACCGGTCAGTTGGGAATGTGATTTGAATGTAATGGCTGATGTATGGCTCTTCACCAGTCAGTTTGGGAATGTGATTTGAATGTAATGGCTGATGCTATGCCACGTGAAATTTTGACCTGATCCACTCATTGACTAGGCTTTGAATTTAGCATAATTGCTGATGCTATCTTGCAGCCAACATTTTGTTGTGGAGATAGCACTGAATGAATAAATCAGATATCTCTGGTACTGGCAGGTTTTATTAGGCTGGCAAAGGTCACACTGTATTATCATTTATATATTTTATGTGCTACTTGTAGGGTAGGACAAATGGAATTAATGACTTTGAGTCTTACCGTTGGTAAGTTTGTGCTATTTTCATTTTGTCAATATTGTGCTTGTCCCATCATTCTTATAATAATGGGATTCCAAAGTATTATTACTGGTATTATTTTGTTTATGTTTCAGTCTATTCGTGGGTTTCGAATTTCTGTCATTTTTTGGACATTAAAAAGTTATATCCCCTGCTTATGTTTGGAAATATATGGTAGTGATTGTGCAGAAAAAATAGTTATTCCTACATACTTTGTGTGTGCAGACACTAGCATCAACATTTGTACCTGTGGTGTAATGATCACTAAGTATATGTGTCACTGTTTTAGTGCTACATTTAGTTCTGGACATATTAGAGGACACTATTTATGTTGTCATTAAATATCATGGAATTATATTGTTGGTTGCTGGATCCAGCTGTCCGTGGGCTCATGCCCTTTGACCATAAAGAAATAAAAATGAGTGACCTCTAGTATGAAACATTACTAATGTTATTTGTCATTATTTCAATGTTTCTATTTTATTGTTTATTTTTAAATGTTATTTTGGCCATTTTTCCCTCACATTAATTACATTACTTCTATGTCTAGCTTATTTTATTTATTACCGTATCTAAATATCAGTTGTTCTTATTGTTTAAAAAAAAGTGATTATTTGTTAAGGTAAAATGGTTGAGAAGTATGGAAATGATTTTCTTTACAGGCAGCACACAGTACATTTTCTCAGTATAAGAATGTATTGATAGCTTGATCTGAAATTGCCTGCGTTTTGTATCCTTGTGTGAATACTGACACAATTTACTAGTGTTTTTTTTTGTGTGTTGAAAATTTGAAGTGTATGCAATTTACTAATTCTTGAGTCCGGATTTTGAAGTACAATGGTACCTCAGTTTTCATTGATAATCATTAATAAATTTGAAACTAATGCATTCATTTCCATAGGAATCAATGGGAATCCAATTAGTTCAATCTAGACACTCCAAATAAAAAAAAAAAACAATAGGAAAATAATGTAAAATGAATATTAAAAAAACTTATTTAAATATTAAATAATTTAACAAGGCACTTGCCTTTCTGAAGACTCCTCTTCGCATATGGAAGATAGCGTAGAGGAGCAGATATTATTGCTTGGAAGGGGAATCTTCTTGAATAAAGGTATAAAGGCACAATCTCTGGTCAATTCTCTTCTTGGTCTTTTGGCTAGACCAGACAAAATCTGAGGCACCCGACGAAAACCGCTAGAAATTTTTCACGGAAAAAATCTGATACCTGTAGTCTACGAAAACTGAGGTATAGGTATATATGCTTTGAAATATTTTATGTGGAATAAATTCTGTGTATATAAATGTATTACTAATTATTATTTTCAGAGGAAATATTGCACATCATTATTTCTTTGTTTTATGAAATTTGAAGATTTTGATATACAATATTTGGTGTGATTTTTATGTCTCTGAAGTTATCCATAAACAAATATTTTGTGTTTTTGAATGAATTCCAGGGTTATAACACTAAACTGTATAATGGTGCAAAGATGAAATGATTAGAGATAACTGAAACAGATAATCGGATGTGCTAGGCCTACAAGGCGAATACCGGTGGCACAACGTAATCACGCTCCTGGCGGAAATCGCACGGTTATCCGTGATGGTTACAATGGAGCGAACGCAAAACAAACAACTAAAACAGATCTGGGAAACATAATTATCTGAACATTCTCTTTCAAATAGTTGTGATTGGTTAAACAGCATGAATTGGTGATTTGAAGGGAGACGTGCATGTATTTTATATGAGTACCACCTACAGGTAACATAATCAGATGTAAACTATCAAAGGAAGGTAGCTTTACAACTAGGTGACTGCTCATGTCAAGTGGGCTGCTCCTGGTACCTTCTACAGTGTTGGATTGGGGTTGCAGTGTTCTTGTTGAAAGCACAAGCATTAATGATCTAATTGCTGTTGTGGTGTTCCCTGCTGGCAACTTGCTTCCAATAAGAAATGTGCTGCAAAATTGTATCTGTTGTGTAACTGGATACAAATATGTCTGCACTCTCATATCTTGAACGTCGTCAACACCAAGGCAGCAGATGCATAAGATGTCTAGAAAGAGGAAAGTTGCTAATGGTGCCATCCACTTGTACAGATACTAAGCATTTCGAAGCATTGAACGAAAGTTTCACACTGCCTCAGTAAGTGGAATCTCAGAGAAGCAGTAATTTAAATCCTCACTCTGAAAATAGATGTCCTGTATGCTTTCATCAATTACTCAGCACTAGCTATAGAGCTATATTTGGGGATCTCCCTGGTGTAGTGGTTAAGCTATTTGCTTTGTGCTCAAGAAGTCAAGGGTTTGAATCCCACTCGTGATGTCTTGTTTCTAAAGTGGATATTTTCAGAGATCCATAGGGATTATCATTTGAAGCTGTGGGTATCTCTCTCAGCAGGAAGCATTCTTCTTCATTTAGAGAGATTGAGTACACATGGGGGTAACCTGAATACAATGAAGTCAATTGACTGTTCTATTGGGCTTTTTAACTATAGAACTGCTGCAACCATGCTTGGAATTTTACCTACTAAATTTCTGAACTGCCAATTGCTTTTTTACAAGACCTTGCAAATGTTATCCAGGCATTTGGCCTGACCTATGATCAAGAGTCAATTAGGAAAATGTGACATGTTAACTTACAAACATGTACAATCTATGGTTAACTTACAAACATGTACAATCTATGGTTAACTTACAAACATGTACAATCTATTCTAACTACATCAGAATAAGTCAAAGATAGTGAAGGCATCACGACGGAGACCTGGTTCAAAATCTGCTGCAGGTAGTCCAATCATAAAGAAATGGCAATATATTGAACATAAATATTGTCTAGAGAAAGTACAGCCAAAATTTCTGGGAGTGTCAACCAACAATAGTGAAGAAACGTTTAGTATGACTATATTTATGCATCTTTGTTCATCATGAGAATTTCTAATGCTAAATGTGCTTGCTTGATATATGTTGTCTAGATTGACTTGATCTCATACACATATGAAACATGTTGCTGATGAAACAGATGCTGAAGCTAGGAACATATATGTATATGTGCCTCGTAAGCCTTCATCTGCCATTATTTTCATGTTCAATTTGTACGCATTTTCATGCTAAAATTGTTTTCAGAGCACATGTGATAAGACATTTTTCCATTTTTTACCTCAAAATATTTTTTTTGTCTCCCCTTTCCATTTTGGATATATATATATCCCACTGGCTTCATAATATGGCACTTTGAAAATAAGCTGCTGTGGAAAGTCATTTCTGATAAAAAGGGAGGTACAAATAAAAAGTGCTTTGAGGATAAGTATTGAAATGTCATTTATGAAACAAATTTTATATTATTGTTATGGTCAAGTGACCAGTTCATTTAATTTGTCATTGACAGCCAAACTATACTCATTCGTTATTAGTAAACAACTATTTAGAACTTATTAACAACACGAGACCGAGAGTTGTGGAGAAGTATGATCGTCTACATCAAAGCACTTGATTGATCAATTGTTTAGAACTAGCTGATAGTGTTGTCAAATTATTCTTGTAGAAACATTGAAAACAAATGAAGTAGTGTTCACTTCCCTGGTGGACACCATATTCTGCGGTACATTTATTCTAGAACATTTGACCTGATTAGAATGATTTTGCAGAAAGTCATAACTAGCGTTAGTTGTTAAAGTAATTTAGGATAGCCATATAAAGAAATGTATAGAAACTAGAATGTTACAATGTCTTTATAAAGAAATGTATAGAAACTAGAATGTTACAATGTCTTTATAAAGAAATGTATAGAAACTAGAATTCATATTCATTTTATTCACAAGCTTGTTGTATTTGTTGAACTGCAAATGTAGTATTTATGACTGTGATTTGAAAACACATGCCTTATTCCATATGTCGACTCTGTGTGTATTAAGAGTGGATACTCCAACCTTCATTCTGACATTCAATGTGAACCCTTCAAGATGAGCTGTATGTAACAACACACCAGATACTCCTTGAGAGACCTCTTACAGTAGATATTTCATGCTGCTAATATGGTTAGTGAGCATGGTTGGTACCCAATAACTATGGCTTGGGCAAACATATATATATTTGATGGTGACAATGGAATAACAAGAAGGCAGGAGTTTGTCGCATATGATCTCAATGCCAGTAGGCACATTTTGGCATCAGATTGGTGTTTCTCAGTCATTATTTTAGCTGGGATAGTTTTCCTGAACTTTTTCTGAAATGAATCAGATGAGATGATTGATACAATGTGGCAGTAGAGTGTACCAGCTGGTCGTCTATTCTGAATTGAATCTTTGAATTGACTGCCTTGCAATTTTGAGGTACACTGCAGATAAAAGGGTTAATTCTTTCTCGGCAGTCCAAGTATATGTTTAAAGCAGACTTCATATCAGCAAAGATTGTGGGGTCACCAATCCCATGGGCTTTATATCGGCAGAGATTGTGGGGTAGCCATTCCTGTGCCCAATCACCTAAGTCACAGCTTACAACACGCATGGCATGTGACAGTGTCCAGTAACACATGAAAGACAAACACATTACATTTTCTGAGTGTTTGACTTCAACATAAGATTATATATTTATGAGGTCACGGTATAACATTGTGTGTGTGTTGGAGTGGCAGTAAGAATAATTGAATGCCAGAATTTTTCATATCATAGAAAATATGTGTAATTTGTGTTTTTGTACAGTATGTAGATATTTTTTTGATGAATGAATACATCTTTTTATGTTTCATACGTGGTGTTTGGGTTGTGTTATATTCGTGTTATCTCGTCTTCAGTTTGTTTGTTTGTTTTGCGTTCGCTCCATTGTAACCATCACGGATATCCGTGCGATTTCCGCCGGGAGCGTGATTACGTTGTGCAACCGTCATGCGCCTTGTAGGCCTAGCACATCCGATTTCGGCATGCCTTGACAATTCGGGTGGGCTACCCTTAGCCTGTGACAGCCTCTATATCTGTCTCCAGGCAAGCGTAGTGGCGACTCTTCGCCCAGACGATTTTTGCTCTCGTCTGACTCGCACGAGGTGTTCCACTGTCTATGAACTTGCCCCGTGTAATTGGACGTGCTGTGCCTGTGTCCATTGGGTACTGAACCGTTTCTCATCTGTGAGCCTGGTTCCTTAAGGGGAAGAACTCAACAGAGGAGTTGGACCCTGGCTCTTTCGCCCTCTTAGCCGAGGTGTCATTCACCGACATCGTGTACCCCTTGTCCAAGTTCGAGTCTCACACCACACGTTTGAGAGCAAGGCATTCTCGAGCTGAGCGTCCTTGTCCCAATAGCACCTGAGCCCATCAGATACTGAACCCTTTCTCTCTTCAAGTGTATTTCCGGTGTAGGAAAACCTGACAGTGGAGTTGGGCCAGGGCTAAATCGTTGTCCCTTTTGTGCCTGAGCCCATCGGGTACTGGACCCTTTCTCTTCGCGAGCATATTTCCGGTTTAGGAAGGCTCGACATTAGAGTTGGATTAGGTCTTCTTGCTTTACCAAACGCCAATGAATGGGTCTGGGTCTCTGCCTGTAAGGGCCACAGGTAACTAGAAGCTCATCTCGAGCTGACGGAGCTTGTAGTTCGACTTTACACTTTCTATTTGCAGTTCGCGCTGCCCTCTAGCGCTGTTCTGCCTTTCATTGTACTCGGTATGAAATCTATTTGTCTCTCGCCATGCATCTACCTTTACGTGCATTTTACATTGGCCGCCCCTCCAATGTTCGGACTGGACTGACTAGCTTCACTGTATGTCGACAGTGTCGTTATATGTGGTGATGCTGGTGGTGTCGGAGATATTGTCTGTCTCTTGTGCAGTCAAATCTCTTTCCATCTGCTACCTCCACATTCTCGGACACGATCTCCAAATGATTTGGCCAGAATCAGCTCGAGCTGCTGTGTTTCTGTTTCCAGGGTGCACCGCATGGAAGTACATTTGGGATCTTGGTTATCTGCTAACCCTGGGTCCGCCTAGAGCAATGCGTTCCCTTTGCACCCCTCGTCTTCAGTAAAAGGCATGTACCATTGCAGCAACTTGCCATCAGGGATGAATATAACTCTTCGTGTACTAAGTCACAACAACTATTAGGTGGGGTTAGTTTTCTCATGTGTTGGGTACCAATTTACAGCTGGATCTTTGACTGGACATGCCAGGCGAGAAATCATGACCTGGATAATTATGTTTATCCGGATGTGGTTTGAACCTGTAACCTATGGAGAGTGAGTAAGCTGACATCAACTAGGCTAGCTCACTCCTCATCTTGAGTACACTGTGTTTCACTGTCTGATACATCAACTAGGCTAGCTCACTCCTCATCTTGGGTACACTGTGTTTCACTGTCTGATACATCAACTAGGCCACTCCTCGTCTTGGGTACACTGTGTTTCACTGTCTGATACATCAACTAGGCCACTCCTCGTCTTGGGTACACTGTGTTTCACTGTCTGATACATCAACTAGGCCACTCCTCGTCTTGGGTACACTGTGTTTCACTGTCTGATACATCAACTAGGCCACTCCTCGTCTCGGGTACACTGTGTTTCACTGTCTGATACATCAACTAGGCTATCTCACTCCTCGTCTTGGGTACACTGTGTTTCACTGTCTGATACATCAACTAGGCCACTCCTCGTCTTGGGTACACTGTGTTTCACTGATACATCAACTAGGCCACTCCTCGTCTTGGGTACACTGTGTTTCACTGTCTGATACATCAACTAGGCCACTCCTCGTCTTGGGTACACTGTGTTTCACTGTCTGATACATCAACTAGGCTAGCTCACTCCTCGTCTTGGGTACACTGTGTTTCACTGTCTGATACATCAACTAGGCCACTCCTCGTCTTGGGTACACTGTGTTTCACTGTCTGATACATCAACTAGGCCACTCCTCGTCTTGGGTACACTGTGTTTCACTGTCTGATACATCAACTAGGCTAGCTCACTCCTCGTCTTGGGTACACTGTGTTTCACTGTCTGATACATCAACTAGGCCACTCCTCGTCTTGGGTACACTGTGTTTCACTGTCTGATACATCAACTAGGCTATCTCACTCCTCGTCTTGGGTACACTGTGTTTCACTGTCTGATACATCAACTAGGCCACTCCTCGTCTTGGGTACACTGTGTTTCACTGATACATCAACTAGGCCACTCCTCGTCTTGGGTACACTGTGTTTCACTGTCTGATACATCAACTAGGCCACTCCTCGTCTTGGGTACACTGTGTTTCACTGTCTGATACATCAACTAGGCCACTCCTCGTCTTGGGTACACTGTGTTTCACTGTCTGATACATCAACTAGGCCACTCCTCGTCTTGGGTACACTGTGTTTCACTGTCTGATACATCAACTAGGCCACTCCTCGTCTTGGGTACACTGTGTTTCACTGTCTGATACATCAACTAGGCCACTCCTCGTCTTGGGTACACTGTGTTTCACTGTCTGATACATCAACTAGGCCACTCCTCGTCTTGGGTACACTGTGTTTCACTGTCTGATACATCAACTAGGCTATCTCACTCCTCGTCTTGGGTACACTGTGTTTCACTGTCTGATACATCAACTAGGCTATCTCACTCCTCGTCTTGGGTACACTGTGTTTCACTGTCTGATACATCAACTAGGCCACTCCTCGTCTTGGGTACACTGTGTTTCACTGTCTGATACATCAACTAGGCTAGCTCACTCCTCATCTTGGGTACACTGTGTTTCACTGTCTGATACATCAACTAGGCCACTCCTCGTCTTGGGTACACTGTGTTTCACTGTCTGATACATCAACTAGGCTATCTCACTCCTCGTCTTGGGTACACTGTGTTTCACTGTCTGATACATCAACTAGGCCACTCCTCGTCTTGGGTACACTGTGTTTCACTGATACATCAACTAGGCCACTCCTCGTCTTGGGTACACTGTGTTTCACTGTCTGATACATCAACTAGGCCACTCCTCGTCTTGGGTACCCTGTGTTTCACTGTCTGATACATCAACTAGGCCACTCCTCGTCTTGGGTACACTGTGTTTCACTGTCTGATACATCAACTAGGCCACTCCTCGTCTTGGGTTCACTGTCTGATACATCAACTAGGCCACTCCTCGTCTTGGGTTCACTGTCTGATACATCAACTAGGCTAGCTCACTCCTCGTCTTGGGTACACTGTGTTTCACTGTCTGATACATCAACTAGGCCACTCCTCGTCTTGGGTACACTGTGTTTCACTGTCTGATACATCAACTAGGCTATCTCACTCCTCGTCTTGGGTACACTGTGTTTCACTGTCTGATACATCAACTAGGCCACTCCTCGTCTTGGGTACACTGTGTTTCACTGATACATCAACTAGGCCACTCCTCGTCTTGGGTACACTGTGTTTCACTGTCTGATACATCAACTAGGCCACTCCTCGTCTTGGGTACACTGTGTTTCACTGTCTGATACATCAACTAGGCCACTCCTCGTCTTGGGTACACTGTGTTTCACTGTCTGATACATCAACTAGGCCACTCCTCGTCTTGGGTACACTGTGTTTCACTGTCTGATACATCAACTAGGCCACTCCTCGTCTTGGGTACACTGTGTTTCACTGTCTGATACATCAACTAGGCTAGCTCACTCCTCATCTTGGGTACACTGTGTTTCACTGTCTGATACATCAACTAGGCCACTCCTCGTCTTGGGTACACTGTGTTTCACTGTCTGATACACACAGACATAAGGCAAGAAGATGAAATTGTGCATGTCTTTGTGAACCCTTTAGCTGCAACATTGTTGCACAGTAACAGATCTCAGCTGTGGTAACCTCCTTCTCAATGCTCTCCCTCCCCCTGTGCTGCTTTCTTTTCTTGGGGTATGGTCATGTGATGAGACATTCCTTGATAAGGGATGTTCTTCAAGGTACAGTCAAGTGTAGAAAACATGGGTGGGTAATATGAATGATTAAAAGGGGTGTGAAGTTAACAAACTCACCGGGATGGTAGAAGATAGAGATATTTCTGCATCAAATGTCTCAGTGTGACACACTTGACGGGTTATTTGTTTTATTATTATTATTTCCTTTCTCAAGCTACAAAAATAAGAGAGCTTTCACAGTACTGGTTTCTTCTTATTGATGACAAAATCTATACTGCTTGGAATGATGTGTTTTGGCAATAAGCAACAAAATAAATGAGTTCACTCGTCAATAGCAATAAGATAAGAGGAATGAATAAACTGGTGTGCAGCAACTAAATGGTTAAGTAGAATACCTTCACCGAATCACAACTTCCATTCTTGTTTGCATGGTAAAAAGCTGTGACACAGAAAAATTGGAATAACTTCGATGCTTGAAAAAAAAGCATACCTCACCATGATCTACTTTTTTAATTATTGTTGACGTCCATCACAAGTGATAATGACACTTTGCTACATCAACTTTTGAAATTCAGCCAGAGTTATTTCCTGAGTTCGTAGATGGCTAATAATACTTATTATGGCGGCAAATGAACAAAAATACATATTGGTTAAAAGAGTTTTATGACAGTTTGACTTGGTCACTGCCTCAAGTATAAATAACCCAAATATCAAAGGATATCCGTCAAGGTGAACAGTGCTGCAGTAAAAAAACTAAGAAGCGATAACAACTGATAACTAATGTCACTATGGTAACTAATATAACAAATAGTAAAATTAATGTCAGTGTGAAAAAACAAGGACTTTTTCCACATTATGGTTCAATGGCAACCCTTATCAAGAAACAAAATGAACCAGAAATAAATATACAAAATTATTAATGCAAACAGATAGTCTCACAACTCCATCTCACTGCATTAGACAAGAAGAAAGGCACAATCATGTTTAGTGATGGGCAACTAATATTTTAAAAAAAATTGAAATAGAATGTATAGCAGATTTCTAATCAAGAAGAAGAGTATAGTACATAATGCAATCAAGATGAAGAGTCTGGCACATTTATAATTAATGAGCAAGGTCCAGCACATATCTAATTAAGAGAACAAACAACAATCACATTAATGAGCAACGTCCAGCACATATCTAATTAAGAGAACAATCACATTAAGGAGAAAAGTCTAGCACATATCTAATTAGAGAACAAACAACAATCACATTAAGGAGAAAAGTCCAGCACATATCTAATTAGAGAACAAACAACAATCACATTAAGGAGAAAAGTCTAGCACATATCTAATTAAGAGAACAAACAACAATCACATTAAGGAGAAAAGTCTAGCACATATCTAATTAAGAGAACAAACAACAATCACATTAATGAGCAACGTCCAGCACATATCTAATTAAGAGAACAATCACATTAACGGATTCTGGCCGGAATATTTTTAGCGTTTAAACGTAATTAAATTTTGTTCGATTTTTGTGTGTGCAAATGCATCACGGAAACAAGAAATAGTACTTCTAAATATATTTACATTATAATGTAATATATATATATTTCGAAAAAGAAATGGACAGAGAATGTGATTATCACAAGATCATTTTGAAAAAAAATATGTTAATATATAAAAATTATTTTAGACAGAAAAGAAAATATGTAAATGACAAATAAATATTATTTTAGATATGATATTTGACCTTACCGTTTTTTTTTAATCAATAAATTCCACTCAAACTGTATCATTTCTGTAGATAATCCAATTACGAACACAATGTATAATATATATGCATAGTGCGTCAAAAATTTATTATTTAGAAAGAAACTCGACATCTATCAAAAACAGTAGACTTAACTTTACACGAAACTCAAATATGGCTAATTTTTCTTACAAAATGGCGTAAATTTGCAAACACGATGCTAGAAGCATTTGCCAGATTGGATTTCATAATAAATGAGACCAAAGCAAATAAAATAGTTATTATTTTACGAAAATAAGTAAATTGGAAAATATATATAAAACATATAAGGAAAAATGACGTCACAGACCCCCATTATCAAAACTTAACAAAATTGATATCAATACACATAAAAATCATGCAAAAAGTAATGTGGACATATTACACTTTCGATTGGAAACATTCTTATGTTGATATAAATACCGAAAACAACAACATGAATGTCATTGGAGTATGACTTATAGAAGTCTTTCTGGCCAGAAGACATTTCAATTCAATAAACCCATAACCCTTCAGGGTCGTAGGGGTACCACATTGGATGCTTTAGCACACATAGTCCTCCAGCGAATTCTATCCTCAGCGATGCGGATGAGTGTGGAAATATCTAGCCCTGTCCATTCCTTGATGTTGTCTGTCCATGTCTTTATTTGTCCTCCTCTGCTTCTTCCACCCTCGACAGTTTCCTGCAGTATTGTTTTTGACAAGAAATCGTGCCTGCATACATGTCTGAACCATGCTAGTTTTCGTCGTTTCACTATTGAAAGCAATGGCTCCTGGACACCTGCACACATCTCTACTTTATTTCTTACGTACACATTGGTCTTATGTTCCCTATAGGAACATAAGACATACGGTTTACTGACTTGTATAAGTCTCTCCGGCTGGAATCAGTTAAGGAGAAAAGTCCAGCACATATCTAATTAAGAGAACAAACAACAATCACATTAATGAGCAACGTCCAGCACATATCTAATTAAGAGAGAAAACAACAATCACAGATGCTGTTTTAAACAATTTATTCAAGAGTATAAACTTGAAATGATGTGTTCATTGTAACTTCTTTTCATCAGATAAAGTCAATGTACATACAAATAATGAATATATAATACAGGATGTCTATAAAGGCACTGTGTACTCATCATTAACATTGATGGTAATACTGTGCCAGGTGAACTGTGGGTACTTAGTACAGATCTATATGGCATCATTCACACTGTAACATTGAAAACATGCTGTTGTCCATCAGGTTTTGGGCAAAGTGACTGGTAGTGCAATGAAATTTTCTTGTCAGCTACTTAAAGTCAACCCCACAGCTAATAGTAATCTGATGAGTACACTGTACCATGGAAATACACAACTTTCAATGACATCATATTGAGCACATATTTCATTTCACATTCAGTGCACAGTAACTATGCTGAATCCAGTGCATAGGGCAGAAACCAGAGCTCTTCACTTGGAGCGATGTGATACTACTGTGTGTAATTCTTGCATGTTGTTGAGACCCACAGTTATAACCTATGCACTGCATTCAGAGCCCAAGTAACATTATAAGTATCCTATATAACAATTCCTTGTCAAATAAAGCATTTTCTTCAATGCTATATATACAGTCAATCTAGTTACATGGAATGTATCAAGGATAAGAGGTAACATAAATACCAGCTATCTAGGCTATAGAAATATGTGTAAGAATTGTAAAGAAGAAAGCTAAAACTGATCAATGACAAGGTTCTGAGTGATGTCATACACAAAGAAAACTAAACACAATGACCACAGAGAGTAAATGCCAATATTTTACAGCGAACCGTGAGTCAAGTAGAGGCAATGTAAGAAATGATGAACCGTGAGGCAATGTAAGAAATGATGAACCGTGAGTCAAGTAGAGGTAATGTAAGAAATGAACTGTTCGAACAACGTCTGTGGTAAAATATATTTAAAAAACAGAGACTGAAATGGTTTGGCCACATACAGAGCATACAAAATAAGAATAGAAACACCAAGAGGAAGACCAAAAAGTAGGTGGATTGAAGGAGTTATGGATGTGCTGAGATGTCACAATATTACTACATATGTAATAACCACATGTGCTATAGTCAGAATACTGATGGTCAGTTAATCTTGCAATGCAAATACCTATGGCAAATAAAGAGAAAAGACACTACATAGATTGTAAATGGTAGCTATTGACAGAAAACAGACTTTCTGATAAGACATACAGGTTCTTCTCAGTTGTGTAACCCGGACGCCTATAAGGTCTTAAAGGCATTGATGTGGTGGGGTAAATACCTATTTAGTCTCCAAAGGGAAGCATTCCAGTGAGCTAATATCACAATTACCAAGTCCTGCCAAAATAAACACAGCACACACATGTGGGCCAACTATTGCATCATTCTTCTGTCAGCAATAGCGCATCTACCATTCGCCACCCATGAGTCTAACACATACAGACAAATGTGCAATTTCAGCTGGCCTGCATCTTCATCACCCATGGGGAATATTTTGTTTTTTGTACAGGTGACAGGTTGTCAGCCTATCCCCCAACTTTCCTTAGTCGCCTTCTATGACATGACTGGAAAGAAGACATTGGTCCTATTTTTTGCACAGTGAACTTGAAGTCCAGGCCACAGTTGCCATACGGGTGGTGTCATATTGTGAATAAAGTTGTTAGGTATACATTTTTTTCATTGAGCGATGGCATAGATAGGGATAGTATGGCTGGCATCATACTTACAGCATTTACTATCCAAGAAGTATGGTGCCCATTTCCTTCGGTTGAGTTGACCAAGGAACAACTGATAATTTTTTTAATATTTCCAGAAGAACTGGAAATCGAACCCTGGACAGCGCAACTAGAAAGCCAGTTAACAAAACACTGAGGTACTACAATTTCCAACATACATTATACAAAATGAATGGCCAAGATATCTGACAACTAGAGAAGACACTTGATAGATTAAGAAGACACTAGATGAATTGAAAAAAAACACTAGATAGATTTAAGACAACACCAGGATAGTTTAATTTCATGGCATGGACTAAACTCAACAGAACATATAACAGATTCATTAAGACTATATGTGCCTATGTCTGCCAACAATGACACACAGGTGATTCTTTTAATAATTTTGCAACATTTAACTGTACATAAGAAATATTTTGCAGGGTCAGTATTGGTAGCGTAACTTTTCATTGACCACTGCACTGACAATCCAAATGACCATGATACATGTGCAGTAAAGTCCACCTGCTGCTGTTCCCTTGGCATAAGAACCATATTGAGATGCCTTGAGGTACTGACACTTTGCATAATAGATCTTGGATTGCTCTGCACACAGGAAAAAAAATTATGTAGACAGACTGTAGTAAGGCTATACATATATATTTAAAAAATAAAACACAAAATATATATCATCAATACAAAATAAATCATCAATACAAATTATTTATAAATAGACAGACACATATTATTTACAAATTCATGAGATAGTCTCAAAAACTAATTAATAGATTGTATTGCAATGCATTTTTGCATGAAGTCCTAGAATATTTAATATCTTAACCTTTAACACACTTCATTAAAATTATGCAATTTCTCCCCTACCACTGGATTATTTTTTTTTGACAATATGCTATATTTTTGTGGGTAGAATACATTAAATTTTTTTTTTACAGATTTGTGTATATATTGTGTTCTATGTGATGTGTTCTATGTGCAAAGAGTGATACTTTGTTACTATAAAATGTGATGGTTTAGAATAGAGGAAATTATTGAACTACTTTCATATCAAACTCATATGCTAAAACTCGGGTCATTGATGCAAATACAACAGAGACCAAACACATTTTCATTCTGCTGGAAATCTTAGGACCATCCATCCTACTACAAGATAGATCAGGGTTGGAGGTTGAGGACATCAAGCAAAAAAAATACATTCATAATATATTTGAAGCGTACGTTCTTCTTCTGAATATGTTCTCAGATGCATGAAAATTAATAGGATATAGTCCAGAGAACGGAAATCTTGTGTCATGATGTACAGATTTGCTGCAATATCTGCGCCGTTCGGCCAGACACATCCAACTTCCGCATGGCTTCTGGGTTATTACTACCATATATGGGATAGCCAACTCCCCCATGATCTCCTTAGTAGCCTCATATTACATGCATATAAATTAAACAGTGTAACTAATATCCCCCCCCTCAGCACACGTGCGCGTAGATCCCCATACTTCATTACAAGAAAAGTTCCAGATATACTCACCAGCCAACAATATAGCAAATACACCAAAAATGGGGTTAATAAACAGGGAAAGGAAGGCAATAGGCCAATTGTCTGCAGGTCGTCTCCAAGGGTCTGGCTGTTTAGCTACGACTGGCAGCACGTACGACATGCCTGACATTGTGTACGTAGAGTACAAGCTTCTTCTGCTGCCATACAGTAGTGATCTGAAGTTGTACAGATAAGAGATATAAATTGTGATTAGTTGATGAGAGACAAGATAAGAGATATAAATTGTGATTAGTTGATGAGAGACAAGATAAGAGATATAAATTGTGATTAGTTGATGAGAGACAAGATAAGAGATATAAATTGTGATTAGTTGATGATAGATAAGATAAGAGATATAAATATATATAAATTGTGATTAGTTGATGAGAGACAAGATAAGAGATATAAATAGATATAAATTGTGATTAGTTGATGAGAGACAAGATAAGAGATATAAATTATGATTAGTTGATGAGAGACAAGATAAGAGATATAAATAGATATAAATTGTGATTAGTTGATGAGAGACAAGATAAGAGATATAAATTGTGATTAGTTGATGAGAGACAAGATAAGAGATATAAATAGATATAAATTGTGATTAGTTGATGAGAGACAAGATAAGAGATATAAATTGTGATTAGTTGATGAGAGACAAGATAAGAGATATAAATTGTGATTAGTTGATGAGAGACAAGATAAGAAGCAAAGCAATAAGAAAATTATGGAAAGTGATACTGCAATTACTCTTGAAGATATTACAGCTGCACTGAAAAGATAAAAAAACACAGCACTAGGACTCGATGGCATCAGGTACAACGATCTCAGAGGCAGGTCAGATGAGGACCGTAAGGAGCTAGCAATGTTGTTCAACAAGAGCCTAGTCAATGGCACAGTAAAAGATGACTGGTTGCATAGTTACTTAATCTGACTACACAAGCCTGGCAAGAGCCATGCGAAGATACAGGGTTTCAGTCGTATAACCATGCAGAGTACAATCGGCAAGTTGTTAGAAAAGATTGTTGCATGGGTGTGCTCGCAGACTATTATCTGTGATCATGTCTGTATACTCAGTGACTCGATGAGTATGATTGTGAAAGTTCATGCGGGTACATTCGGGAACAGTGGCCGGATGCAGTGAAGAATTATATAAATAACCAAATGGTGGGAGGGTGTCCAACAAAGTGGAGGGTGCCACAGTAACCAAAGTAACAAATAGTAATGCAAAATTTGATAAACATGTTACTAGGAATACCTAACTATGAACAAATTTAGATGAAAAGGTATATAAAAAAACATGCAATAAAACAAAACAGAACAATTTTCGACTATCGGTCCAAATGGGACCTTTTTCAAGAAATTAATAACGTTTAAACCAAACGAATCAACACAAACTTGATTACTGATTTTGACCAGGCCATGTTTCACTTACGGGTGATATGTGTGCCTTTCGACCTGACACATCCGACTTCAATAGGCTTTGTGTCACTTTGACCCTATATGGGATGGGACAGCCAACTTCAACCCATAACCTCCTTAGTCTTAGTTGTCCCTTATGATATGCATGGGAGGTGAACAGTGTTGCTATTCTTTGCTTCCCTCTTGAGCCACAGCAACATACGGGCAAGATGAATTCATTGAAGGGGATCAGAGCCCCTAAACTAGTCAGTGTGCGTTTATGCTAACCTTCAGTAATACCTCATACCAAAGGACAATGTGTTCGGCATCACTTCCACCGCCATTAGTGTTACCAGATCTAGTACCCATTTCAATATTCTGGGGCAACTTAGAGACCGCAGGCAATTTAAAAATATTTCTAGTAGAACTTGGAAGTGAACCTTTGATCATCAGACTAGAAAGTTAGAGCACTAACTGCAAAGTCTCTCCCCCCACCCCCGTAGAGTGTACACGTACACAATATGATAACTTTTGTCTGTATAACATAAAACTACACAACACTACAGACATTGTTCATGATGTAGATTCTCTGTCTTACCTGGAACCTGTAAGGCTCTGACCACCTGCAATGCTTGACTTGGAAGCATATCGTTTCATGCCTCCTTCACTGAGGTTTGAGACACTACCTGTTTGTGAATCTCCATAGAAGTAGGCTGGGTATCCAGGTGTTGACATGGCTGCGGTCTTTAACACAAGCTCCTTACAGCTGTTGGATCTAGAAAGTAAAGTCATATTTTAGAACAGGAAGTTTATAAGACATATTCTCGTTACATAATTTATCTGTCATTAAATAGCCATGTTCTTTCAGTGTAGAATATGGTGCATAGGGTAGAAACCAGTGCTCTCCATTTTGAGTGATTTGATGCTATTTTGTATAGTTTTTGCATGCTGATGGAGCTTATAATCATACTGTCTTTGATCGTAATTTTGTGAAAGTTTCTTTTGGTCTTCCTTTCTTACTATTGCCATTTGGTACCCATTTTAATGTTAGTCTATTTTCATTCATTATAAGTACATGTTAAACAAACAACAACAATATTATTAATAAACAGATAGTCACAAGAACCTGGACATCAACTGGATCTTTAGCACGGGGTGGGTCTGTCTATCAGTCACTGCCAAGAGACTTTGTTGAGTTTGTATATTTTCTAAATACTAGTTTGTAATTTAGTAATTTCAGGTGTCACATAACCTATGTTGCGGGTACCCATGCACAGGAGTTTCATATTACATCACGGGGGGGTCCTCAAGGTAGCTCTTTTCTAGCCTACATCAATGATCTGTTGAACTATCACATGGAACAATGTTGTTAATGTGTTGATGACCTGGTAATATGAATATTAATTAGAAACCAGCATCACAGCACTGTAGACACTCCCATAAGTGTTCAGGTCATTAGTTCATGAGACCATTAGTTCATCAGCCATCTGAGTATATATTCTACAGTAAGTGTTCAAGTTAACTGTTAGCTGTGGGTTCCAGGATCTTTCCAGAGAGGACAAACTCATCTTCTCAGCTCTGGTGAATCCTATTTAAATCTTTCAGTACATTAACCTTTTCACATCTGAGGTGAAGTGTTTAAGAAATGCAGCTATGCTCACCAAATTAGACACAGTAAAAAACGAGGATATCAGGAAAAGGGTAGAAATAATGCCTTGTATCGAATATATAGAACATCAGCAGATAAAGTAGTTTGGTCATCTTATGAGGATGGAGCCAAACCAATTACCACTGAGAGCTTATAACAAACAATCAGCTGGATACAGAACAAAGAGAAGACCAAGAAAGAGACGGATCAATAACATCACAACCATTCTCCACAAACACGGACTCAATACGACTGAGGCATCACATCTGGCCTTGAACAGATACTTACAACTCTCACACCTATGATTAACAACAAGTGAGGATGCTATCAACCAGTTACCACTTGGGGATAGATAATCCTTTTCACAGAAAAAACCATGATTGTCTTAATAAACTCAGCCCTGTCTCTTCTGTGCAATCCACTATACCACTTTCTGCTAATCAATGCCAATGAATGGAAGAACAGAATGACACTTTCTGCTAATCAATGCCAGTGAACGGAAGAACAGAATGATACTTTCTGCTAATCAATGCCAGTGAATGGAAGAACAGAATGACACTTTCTGCTAATCACAGAATGACACTTTAAGTACTTAGCCTTAAGCTTGCCAAATCACACAACAAAGGTTAAGGGCCTTGAGTCTTGATTAAAAAACTGGCCTCACAGCATGTGGGTCATTCCCATAAGTGCTTCGCCCTCTGTTCCAGCAGCCATTCGACTTGATGTTTCGAGTCCAATGCCGCCAAAACAGGCGTCGACATCAGGGCACAACTCTGGCCCTTGCGACAGGTTTCTTTGTTGTTCCGCCCATCCACGCGGTGCCATAACAAGTTCAAGCACAACGTCGGCCTGTCTGAACAAAATGGTAACTGTTATCGAAGGTTACGACTACGGGATTGTATAGAAAACGTGCCATGACGCTTCTATAAGAAGATAACCTCAATATAAAGGCATGTCATCTACTAAGGTTTTCTGTTGCATGGTTGGTTTGTCTAGTGAGCCATTGGAGAGACCCACAGACACAACCACATGCTCAAAAGGTTAGGGGAATACCTCAAAATCAGAGCAAAGGTCACGGTGTACAATCGAAAGCAAAATGTACTGATATGGATATTAAACAAAGACATTAATCTATCTATATATCTTTTAGCTCTCTTCAATGTATAGGTCCTCGACAAACGAAAATGTCCTCCATCTTGTTCTCTTAACTATTTCTTTCAGCTCTTTCCATGTTCTACCAAGCCTTTGACTTTGTGTATTTCTCTATTCCTCTTTCCCTGTGGGTTCCAGAACAATGTCTGTCTTACAACTATGTCCTAGTATGTGAGCGCTGAGTTATCATAATAATGAAATAATGACATATCCTATTTCCAGTGCAGTTTCATTTCTTCATTAGTATTTGCATTAGGGATGGGGGTAAGGGTTAGGATCAGTTATACATGAAATAATAAGCAGTGAACGCCAGAAAGAAAGATTTACCCTTTCTTCTTCCACTTGAGCTTGTCTGTAAAGTAAGCAAAAATTAAAGTAAACTACAAGAAAATGATCACGTAAAGTACCTACAATTCTGTAGACTAGAGACAAAATACTAAACTATTGTAAGACTCATAAACTGTAGGCCCTAACTACAGTGGACGTATAAATTAGAATGTATTTTTTAATTCTAGCACCGAGGTGCGAGTGTGTAATTGTAATGTAATTAGTGTAAATTGTAAACTGTAAACTTACTTTGTGTATTGACTATTGTATAAAAAAAAAGACTAAAGAAAGAGTGTTTTAGTTTACACAAGGCTTGTGACAAGCATTTACAAGTAAATATATGATCAATTAAAATCACCTATAAAAAAGAGACATAGAGTCTACATATTATTAAGTTAGAGAATTACTAAATCCAGTAAAACCAAATAAAATGTAACAATACAATAATAAACAATGATATTATGCCTTTACCTGTAGCCTAAGGTGTTAAATAAAGTTGCTAGTTCTTCCTGATCGGAAGTTTCTGCTCAATGATTGCATGCGCATGCGTCGCAGGTGAGAATAGACTGGTCGGTGTGACAGTTCCGTAAACATTGAATTTATTTCAAATCCAACAAAATGTGCAATAAATATGGTATAAATACTCAAACAGGTCCACCAATTCATATATTTAAGTACACCAATAGTATCAGGTGGAAGAAGTTCAACAGAATAGGGCAGAAAAAAGCGGCAATATTCATACAAATTAAAAGCACACCAGTAATAGGTAGGCACATGTCCACTTGTCAAAAAAGGTGAGGAAGTTATAGATAACAGCGATTCTAACATATAGATGAGAGTCTTTGACAAGAAATAAACAGGATAATGGAAAATTAGAGACAACAAAGATGTACTTCTATAAAAGAAAGTATCATGAACAGCTAGAAAAACTAACGAGGAATTGTTGAAAAAGTTAAATTCAAGATGGAGGTTACTTTATGTCAGAAAGAGACGCATTATGAGACAGGGAGTCCTGAAAGGAATAGTCACAACGGTCGCCCCAATGGCCCGTACCATTGAAATGGAAGTCTACAGGAAAACCCGGATGGTTTTTTATGCTATACAGATGTTCACAGAATCGGTCTGCGATCCTCCTTCCAATTTCACCTATATATGTCATGCCGAAATCGGATGTGCTAGGCCTACAAGGCGCATAACTGTGGCACAACGTAATCACGCTCCCGGCGGAAATCGCACGGATATCCGTGCTGGTTACAATGGAGCGAACGACAAACAAACAAACCTATATATGTCATGGCGCAACGCTTGTATATGATGGCATAGATGACGTTGCGGGACACATGTGAAGCTCTCCTCAATGGTGAAGGTGGCTTTGGGGAATGTGACAGATCGGGTCTGGGTGACATAGGCACTAGTGTAGCATTTGCTGTGTTTGCATCTAATGAGGCCAAAGTGATTAGGAACGTCAGGCTGGAGGTGACTCCGGACCAGTAGATTCCTGAGGTTTTTATCACGTCTGTAAACGACAAGAGTAGGGGGGGGGGGCACAGAACGCGTCTCGGGATCAGACTGAAGAAGAGGAAGGTGACGAAGCAGAATACAAGAAACGGCAGCGTTATGGGGATGGAAAGTGAGAACAAGCTTGATCCTGTCAGAAGAGGATGACTTCCGAGTGTTCAAGAGGGTGCCCTGACGAGAGAGACTGCACACTCGAAGAAGGGCAGACATGAGGACACTCTCTGGGTATAGGTGACAGCGGAAGAAATATATCATCTCGTAGGCCTTCTCGAGGAAGTCGTCCTTACAACTGCACAAGCCCCGAAGACAAAGAAATTGGGAGAATGGAAGGGAATCACGACAGACAGAGGGATGAGAAGAGGTGTATAGAAGAAAGCTATGAGCATCAGTCGGTTTGTAGTGTAACGATGTGCTAAGACAGAAGGGTTGGATAGTGATGGATATGTCAAGGCAGTTCACATGGGGGGTGGAGATATCCAATGTTAAGTTGATGGCAGAGTGAAAATTGTATGAAGCGTGCCAGGTCAGCCTCAGATATGTCAGTGAAGCAGATCCCATCATCGATGTACCTATGGAATACCGATGGGAAGTGCCCTCCATTGGATTCCCATACCTTGTGCTCAAAGTGGCCCATGAGCAAGCAGGCATAGCTGGGCCCCCATCTTTGTGCCCATGACGACCCCACTGATTTGATCAAAGAAGTGCCCACCGAACTAGAAGGATTTGAGAGTAAGCATGAGTTTTGCAAGACGGATGAGGGTAGAAGTAGACACAGAGGGGTGAGGATACTGGTCCAGGAAATACTTGACAGTCTTGAGATCCTCTGAATGTGGTATGGAGGTGTAAAGGGAGCAGACGTCCAGCAGAAAGAGACGATAAATGTGAGCAGGGGACAGTGAAATAGAGGAAAAGATGGACATGACATTGTTAGTATCTTTCAGGAATGTAGGGAATTGCTCCACTAATGGTTGGAAGGCACTATACAGGAAGTCAGAAATGTGTTCAGTAGGGCAGGAACATCTCAACCTCACACAGATACATTCTATTGTTGTCAATTCTGTAAAAGAACATTTTGTGCGCGCATTGGACTTGCTAGTCATTTAAAAACGCACTATTAACTTTATTATTTTATTATTTATTGTTATTATTATTATGGTTGAGTTTTTGGTCATCGTCGATCACGACGGACGAACATCAGGGCAGGAACACGCAGAGACAATGGGTCTGCCCGGGTTGAAAGGCTTGTGGATTTTGGGGAGCATATAGAATGCCGGCATACCCACACTGCTTACCTTGAGACATAGAACGGCAGCTGAAGTGTGCAGAAGGTTGTCAGCTATTAAACCATTAATTGTAGTAGAGACTGTATTGTTGTGCGCAACAATCGGGTCTTTCTTGCGAGGGTTGGCCCTGTATAACAAGGGATTAGATAGCCGAGCCTGACCCTCTGCTAACTGCTGACCCTCTATATGACTAATTCTTAACAGGCGTCTGTAGTACTTGTTTTCAACAGCCTGAATCCTTCTTTCCATGTCTGCACTGAGTGTCCAACTTTCACACCAGTATAAAAATATGCTCAGCACTAACTATCTGAATTTATTGATATTTACTGTGAAACCGATATAACTTCTCCAAATCATATTCAACCTTGACATGGCAGCCATCGCCATCTCGAGTCTTATCGTAATTTCATTTCCTGAGTTGTCATCATCACATATTTGAGACCACAGATATTTGAAGGTGATAATTTCTTCAAGTTTGTGACCGTTTCAGATTTGTAGGATCTTACTTTGTTTCACCATCATTAAGTGCCGTCTCCGCAACGAAGGTTGGCTGCAACGTACCTCCAACATCTCCTGTCTCTTGTCTTGGTGGTGCACTCTGCTAGACTGTAACCTGTCCATCGTGTGATGTTACTCTCCCACTTGTATCTCTGCCTACCTCTTGCTCGCTTCCCTTTGACTTTACCCTCAAGTAAGGTCTTCAATAAGGTGTCATGTCTTTTAATGTGTCCAAAGTATTTTATTTGCCTGATCTTTATTTCTCTTAGTAGTTCTTTCTTCATATTAAGTGTTTTTAGCACCTCTTTATTTGTTTTCTTCTCTTTCCATGATGTTCTCCCTATTCTTCTATATACCAACATCTCAAAGGCATCAATTTTGTCTTCTAATTGTTTATTTAATGTTCATGTTTCTGAGCCATACATTAATATGGAATAGATGTAGCATTTTATAATTCTCATTTTTAACTTGTTTATAATTTGTTTAGATATTAATAATTTCCCCATGTCATTGAAGGTACTTTTAGACTTTGTTTCACTAGGCACCAATATCTTGCTTTTGTCAATGCTAATGTCCATGCTATATTTCCGACTAGCGTCTTCCAAATTTGAAGTGAGTTCCTGGAGTTCAGCTTTGGAACCAGCCGAGAGATTGATATAATCAGCACAAGGCAAGTTACAAAGTGGTCTACCACCAATAGTTATTGATGGTTGTTGGTTATATTGTAATGTCTCCTGCTTTATATATTCAAGATATGCCTATATGTTACATATATTATATATTCACTATTGATTACATGCCCTGGAATACAAGTTTTGCAGACGAAGTCTACAAACCTACTGTAATATTGATGTCTTTGTAATATTGATATTGACTCGACTGTCGCCGTAGCCCAACATGGCTTATACAGAGAGATTTGAGTTCAGTGACCCAGGGCACAGATGGAAGTGGTGTATTTCTTACACGAGATATGTTCGCCGATTTTGAAGCTCCTCGTCCAAGATAGTAGCAATATACCCACTTATTTGAGTGATACACAGCAACGACGAAGAGTCACAACATAAGTCGCTCCTGGCGATAATACGAATGGCCACCACAAGCAGACGAAGCGAGTTGGTGAGAAATAAAGCACCTCCTCGGAGGAAAGATGTAAAGGGTGTGACGTGACCCAAGCAAACTACCAGCTCGTCCCGTCATATATATCCCTTCAATATGCATGGCTCTAAGCGGAATCTTGATGTCTCCAGGGTATGAAAGAAAGATCAGAGAAACTACCCAATTGTTCATAGAAAATAACCTATGGAGTTTAAGCTAAATATATAGAAAATAAATAAAATAGCGATAAGTGTAGGTTCACGAGAGCCATTGCTTTCACTAGCGAAACGACGAAAACGTGTATGGTTTGGATACATAGGTCTATGCCGACATGATTCCATATAAAAAATAATACTACATGGAACAATTGAGGGTAGAAGAAACAAATAATGGCAAAGAAAGCATGAAGATTTTGTTGACGTCAATTTTTATCTGTCGCTCCCTGACAACAATGTCAAACACTTTCAAACCCCATCCTTGCTAATTTCTGATGTAAAGTAAGGAAGTATGCTCTCAGAATAACGTTTACAAGTACTAAAATTAAGTTAGCAATAACATGGAGCCTTTTCGCCATTGTGAAATGATTGAATGTTATCCAATTATAATTTCACTTATAATTGGAGAGAGTAAATACACATTTGTAAAAAGGTAGTTTAAAAGAAAATTTAGCAAGTTTTAGTAGTTTATACACAATTTTGAATGTGGCCATTTAAAAAAAACAACACTTTCAACAAACTGGCAGCTTCATATAACCGGACAAAAGTCGGTTCATATAATCAAGCACGAGTGATTGTCAATCAATTACCTCATCAATTCGGGGAAAAAAGTGGGGGGTCAACAAAAGTTTGACAGTTATTGACAAGGAAGGGGGGAATGTGATAAAAGTTAACGCCAACAATATATTTTTTAAATACACCAATTAAATAGAACTGAAAAAAAGTGAATAAATTTTTGAAGAAATCCTTCCTCTATTACACCATTTAAGGTTTTCTATGATAAAAATATTATTACGGAATATTTCATGTGTAGGCCTATAAGGTTCAGGTACGCATAATGTGTAATTTTGTTTTGAAAAGTTGTAAATTTAATGTATTTATAGGAGCGGTACTCTTTTCCATATAGTGTGATTTTTTGGAGGGAAAGGAGTATATTTTTAAACACAATTTTGATGCAGAAATAAAATAAAGTGCCTTAAATAGGTCTACTGAATATCTCAGTTTCGAAAATAATAACTCACAAAGAACGTCTACAAAGGGGATGAAGTAATTTTTACATAATGAAGTTTGGAAGGGGGAGAGCGCTGATTTATTGTCATGGAAAGAGGGGGGGGGGGGTGGTGGTAAATATTCGAAAAGAATCGTTGACGCAATTTATAGACATAGTTCTCTTCAGTTTGACTGCAGTCAGTCTCACCAATTTATAGACATAGTTCTCTGTAAATTGACTTCAGTCAGTCCCACCAATTTATAGATATAGGCTAGTTCTCTGCAGTCAGTCCCACAATTTATAGACATAGTTCTCTGTAAATTGACTTCAGTCAGTCCCACCAATTTATAGATATAGGCTAGTTCTCTGCAGTCAGTCCCACCAATTTATAGACATAGTTCTCTGCAGTCAGTCCCATCAATTTATAGACATAGTTCTCTGCAGTCAGTCCCATCAATTTATAGACATAGATCTCTGCAGTCAGTCCCATCAATTTATAGACATAGTTCTCTGTAAATTGACTTCAGTCAGTCCCACCAATTTATAGATATAGGCTAGTTCTCTGCAGTCAGTCTCACCAATTTATAGACATAGTTCTCTGTAAATTGACTTCAGTCAGTCCCACCAATTTATAGATATAGGCTAGTTCTCTGCAGTCAGTCCCACAATTTATAGACATAGTTCTCTGTAAATTGACTTCAGTCAGTCCCACCAATTTATAGATATAGGCTAGTTCTCTGCAGTCAGTCCCACCAATTTATAGACATAGTTCTCTGCAGTCAGTCCCATCAATTTATAGACATAGTTCTCTGCAGTCAGTCCCATCAATTTATAGACATAGATCTCTGCAGTCAGTCCCATCAATTTATAGACATAGTTCTCTGCAGTCAGTCCCACCAATTTATAGACATAGTTCTCTGCCGTCAGTCCCATCAATTTATAGACATAGATCTCTGCAGTCAGTCCCATCAATTTATAGACATAGTTCTCTGCAGTCAGTCCCATCAATTTATAGACATAGTTCTCTGCAGTCAGTCCCATCAATTTATAGACATAGTTCTTTGCGGTCAGTCCCATCAATTTATAGACATAGTTCTCTGCAGTTTGACTTCAGTCAATCTCACCAATTAAAAAAAAGTTAGAAGTAGTGTCTTTATATATGAAAGACTCTTTGTGGCTCAGATACATATGATTGATATGTTGACATGAGGAAATTATTAATATCTAAACAAATTACAAACAAGTTAAAAATGAGAATTATAAAATGCTACATCTATTCCATATTAATGTATGGCTCAGAAACATGGACACTAAATAAACAATTAGAAGACAAAATTGATGCCTTTGAGATGTGGGTATATAGAAGAATAGGGAGAACATCATGGAAAGAGAAGAAAACAAATAAAGAGGTGCTAAAGACACTTAATATGAAGAAAGAACTACTAAGAGAAATAAAGATCAGGCAAATAAAATACTTTGGACACATTAAAAGACATGACACCCTATTGAAGACCTAACTTGAGGGTAAAGTCAAAGGGAAGCGAGCAAGAGGTAGGCAGAGATACAAGTGGGAGAGTAACATTATACGATGGACAGGTTACAGTCTAGCAGAGTGCACCACCAAGACAAGAGACAGGAGATGTTGGAGATACGTTGCAGCCAACCTTCGTTGCGGAGACGGCACTTGATGATGATGATGATGAGAAGTAGTGTCCCCTTGGATATTTTCGTAGACATTTTGTTTCGCTACTTTCTGTAAGGCTACATTTAACATTGAACAATGTATTCATTTTGGCTAGACCTATAAAATACTATATTTATCATATGATATGAAACTACAGAACAATATATTACGTTACTTTAACAATATGCGGTAATTATTGTCCACGGCGAAGTTTATACAGTCTAAGAAATCTTACCTATAATTAGAGTTCGTAACAGACTCTGTGGATGTCGTACCGGACTTTGTGCTAAGATTACTAGAGTCTAGTGTGTGCACAGCACTGTACTGACAGTGTAGTAACTTAGAACTAATAGTAAGCCGAACCATGGTCATCTTACTGTGTTAGTGTGTAGACTGGTTGTTTTATAGTTTATTAGGTACCGATTACTTTATTTTTATTATTAAAACATGCAATTTGTTGTTAATTTTTAAAATACTTAGCGTATACAATTAAATTATACATACGACGGTATTAAATTGGGATGTTACAGTTACAATCAAATCTACCTATTTGAAATATTTATTTTATTATTTAAACTGACTGAGTGTGAGTCACTCTCAATCATTCTTTGATGATTGAGTTGACTCCAATGGTAAATCAATAAGGTCTAGATTATGCTAGATTTAGATTATTATTGTTACTAATATAAAAACTCAACTGAAACTGTCTTATCCTACAAGTTGCTGCTATAAATTTAAATCAAATTAAATCATAACAATGATTGGTGAGCGAAATGTGGTTAATCAACTTATAGGGGAACTGTAGGTGAAAGTAAAGAATAGTTCTCCGGTGTGCTATAAATAGCACACTGTTTACATTTTTAACTAGCTGACGTCATAGATCTCCCTAACACATCAATTATCCATAGGGTTGAGAAACTGTAACTATGTGAATAAAACCAGACACTTACCTTAGCATTATCTGCGGGATACACTTTTTTAATTACAGAAACGAACTCCATGAATATTCCCGCTATTCTATATAATAATAATCTACCCTAATTCTAAATACTGAACACTTATTCTACTCCTTAACACTAACTCTAATGCAAGCGTTTTCAATTAATAATATATCATTCGACTTCACACGTTTTCTTCTCCATATATGAATTTATAACGAAAGTAAGATCATGTCCTAAACACGGATGCCATAATTGTTCGAATCTGTCTGCTAAATGTATACCTGCGCATGTCCCTTAAATTATATCTTCCCGCTATTGTACATAATAATAATTTACTTTAATTCTAACAAGAGGTTAGAATTAATACTAGAAACTAATCCTTAACCCCAGGCTGAATACTAACTTTAATATAATCGTTTTAAATAAATATTAATTTTAAATACTACTTATATTCGAAACTAAATCATAGAACAATACTAGCACTCTGCAAGGCAATCACAACACAAAGGTTAGAAAATACCTCGAAGCTAGAGCAAAGGTCACAGCGGAGAACTATACTTTACTTCAGCCGGAACTGTAAAACTGGCTGCTTTTTTTCATTATGAGTTTGGACTAATAATCAGCAAAAAGAAGACACATTAAGAAACAGGGTCACCATCAGGTAGCTGAAAGTTGTCATTTATGGTGGTGATCTTGAGGTAGTTGACCAGTTGACACAACTAAGGATCAACTCTTCACTGTGACCTTTGTTCTAGTTTTGAGGTATAACCTAACCTTTGCAGTGTGATTGCAGAATTTGTAATTAAAATTAAAGTATGTTATTTGAAACGGAATATTAATTTGGCATTAGCATTTAGATTAGGGAGGGGGTAAGGGTTAGGATCAGTTATAAATTAAAAAATGAATTAGTTATAAAAGTTGTAATTAAAAATGTGGTTGATATCATTTGCGTCAGGAGATGTGACATCACAACAGCCATTAATTGTATACAGCATCCATTGATTTCATTGGTGTTACAGGGAAATCCATAACGTCTTTTAGTTAAAAATGTAAACATTGTGTGCTATTTATAGCACAGTGAAGAGTTGATACTTAGTTTTACCGACCAGTTTACATATCTAGGAAGATTCATTCAACAGTAAATCATATCTTGATCAAGAAATCCACATTAGGATAGATCAACAGATTAACAAAAAGGTTTTAATGTCGCAGAAAACTAAATATAAAAATGAAACACCGAGTTTACTAGGTTTATGTCTTCAGTATCCTCATCAACGGCAGTGAAAAATGGTCAGCCTTTGTTGAGTTTGTGCACTAGGAGAGATGATTAAACAGCTTGTATATGTTGTCTCTGCATAGTTTGTGCACTAGGAGAGATGGTTAAACAGTTTATACATGTGGTGTCTGCATAGAATTATTAGAGTTACGGTGGCAGGACAAAGTGACTAACACTGATGTATGGCAGGACAAAGTCACTAACACTGATGTATGGCACGACAAAGTCATTAACACTGGTATATTTCAAAGAATAAGCAATCAGTTTTTTTTGTGAAGGCTGAGATGGTTGGATCACACTAGGAGGATAGAAAATTGAAAAATACCAAAGGATCTTCGATGGGGAAATACAGTTGGGGTTTGAAGCTGTCCACTTCAGTAAAATGTTGTGTGCTAATGCAATGTGCAAGATATAGTCATTGATATGAAATCGTGGGAACAGGATGCCATTGATTGTTGCATGGAGGGAAAGTTCAGGAATAATGTAAAGACAAAAGAGATAGTAGATAGTTGAAAGGTTGCATGATTGAGATAGTAGATAGTTGAAAGGTTGCATGATTGAGATAGTAGATAGTTGAAAGGTTGCATGATTGAGATAGTAGATAGTTGAAAGGTTTCATGATTGAGAAAACACACAGCAGGGCATGAGAGAAGTGACCCTGAATGTCCTTATACATACTGTGGATGGAAGACTGGTTCAGATACATACTGTGGATGGAAGACTTTTTGTGGCTCAGATACATACTGTGGATGGAAGACTCTTTGTGGCTCAGATACATACTGTGGATGGAAGACTCTTTGTGGCTCAGATACATACTGTGGATGGAAGACTCTTTGTGGCTCAGATACATACTGTGGATGGAAGACTGGTTCAGATACATACTGTGGATGGAAGACTCTTTGTGGCTCAGATACATACTGTGGATGGAAGACTCTTTGTGGCTCAGATACATACTGTGGATGGAAGACTGGTTCAGATACATACTGTGGATGGAAGACTGGTTCAGATACATACTGTGGATGGAAGACTGGTTCAGATACATACTGTGGATGGAAGACTGGTTCAGATACATGCTGTGGATGGAAGACTGGTTCAGATACATACTGTGGATGGAAGACTGGTTCAGATACATACTGTGGATGGAAGACTGGTTCAGATACATACTGTGGATGGAAGACTGGTTCAGATACATACTGTGGATGGAAGACTGGTTCAGATACATACTGTGGATGGAAGACTGGTTCAGATACATACTGTGGATGGAAGACTGGTTCAGATACATACTGTGGATGGAAGACTCTTTGTGGCTCAGATACATACTGTGGATGGAAGACTCTTTGTGGCTCAGATACATACTGTGGATGGAAGACTCTTTGTGGCTCAGATACATACTGTGGATGGAAGACTGGTTCAGATACATACTGTGGATGGAAGACTCTTTGTGGCTCAGATACATACTGTGGATGGAAGACTGGTTCAGATACATACTGTGGATGGAAGACTGGTTCAGATACATACTGTGGATGGAAGACTCTTTGTGGCTCAGATACATACTGTGGATGGAAGACTGGTTCAGATACATACTGTGGATGGAAGACTGGTTCAGATACATACTGTGGATGGAAGACTGGTTCAGATACATACTGTGGATGGAAGACTGGTTCAGATACATACTGTGGATGGAAGACTGGTTCAGATACATACTGTGGATGGAAGACTGGTTCAGATACATACTGTGGATGGAAGACTCTTTGTGGCTCAGATACATACTGTGGATGGAAGACTCTTTGTGGCTCAGATACATACTGTGGATGGAAGACTCTTTGTGGCTCAGATACATACTGTGGATGGAAGACTCTTTGTGGCTCAGATACATACTGTGGATGGAAGACTCTTTGTGGCTCAGATACATACTGTGGATGGAAGACTGGTTCAGATACATACTGTGGATGGAAGACTGGTTCAGATACATACTGTGGATGGAAGACTGGTTCAGATACATACTGTGGATGGAAGACTGGTTCAGATACATACTGTGGATGGAAGACTGGTTCAGATACATACTGTGGATGGAAGACTGGTTCAGATACATACTGTGGATGGAAGACTGGTTCAGATACATACTGTGGATGGAAGACTGGTTCAGATACATACTGTGGATGGAAGACTCTTTGTGGCTCAGATACATACTGTGGATGGAAGACTGGTTCAGATACATACTGTGGATGGAAGACTGGTTCAGATACATACTGTGGATGGAAGACTGGTTCAGATACATACTGTGGATGGAAGACTGGTTCAGATACATACTGTGGATGGAAGACTGGTTCAGATACATACTGTGGATGGAAGACTCTTTGTGGCTCAGATACATACTGTGGATGGAAGACTGGTTCAGATACATACTGTGGATGGAAGACTGGTTCAGATACATACTGTGGATGGAAGACTGGTTCAGATACATACTGTGGATGGAAGACTGGTTCAGATACATACTGTGGATGGAAGACTGGTTCAGATACATACTGTGGATGGAAGACTGGTTCAGATACATACTGTGGATGGAAGACTCTTTGTGGCTCAGATACATACTGTGGATGGAAGACTGGTTCAGATACATACTGTGGATGGAAGACTGGTTCAGATACATACTGTGGATGGAAGACTCTTTGTGGCTCAGATACATACTGTGGATGGAAGACTGGTTCAGATACATACTGTGGATGGAAGACTCTTTGTGGCTCAGATACATACTGTGGATGGAAGACTGGTTCAGATACATACTGTGGATGGAAGACTCTTTGTGGCTCAGATACATACTGTGGATGGAAGACTGGTTCAGATACATACTGTGGATGGAAGACTCTTTGTGGCTCAGATACATACTGTGGATGGAAGACTCTTTGTGGCTCAGATACATACTGTGGATGGAAGACTCTTTGTGGCTCAGATACATACTGTGGATGGAAGACTGGTTCAGATACATACTGTGGATGGAAGACTCTTTGTGGCTCAGATACATACTGTGGATGGAAGACTGGTTCAGATACATACTGTGGATGGAAGACTGGTTCAGATACATACTGTGGATGGAAGACTCTTTGTGGCTCAGATACATACTGTGGATGGAAGACTGGTTCAGATACATACTGTGGATGGAAGACTGGTTCAGATACATACTGTGGATGGAAGACTGGTTCAGATACATACTGTGGATGGAAGACTGGTTCAGATACATACTGTGGATGGAAGACTGGTTCAGATACATACTGTGGATGGAAGACTGGTTCAGATACATGCTGTGGATGGAAGACTCTTTGTGGCTCAGATACATACTGTGGATGGAAGACTCTTTGTGGCTCAGATACATACTGTGGATGGAAGACTCTTTGTGGCTCAGATACATACTGTGGATGGAAGACTGGTTCAGATACATACTGTGGATGGAAGACTGGTTCAGATACATGCTGTGGATGGAAGACTCTTTGTGGCTCAGATACATACTGTGGATGGAAGACTCTTTGTGGCTCAGATACATACTGTGGATGGAAGACTCTTTGTGGCTCAGATACATACTGTGGATGGAAGACTGGTTCAGATACATACTGTGGATGGAAGACTGGTTCAGATACATACTGTGGATGGAAGACTGGTTCAGATACATACTGTGGATGGAAGACTCTTTGTGGCTCAGATACATACTGTGGATGGAAGACTCTTTGTGGCTCAGATACATACTGTGGATGGAAGACTCTTTGTGGCTCAGATACATACTGTGGATGGAAGACTGGTTCAGATACATGCTGTGGATGGAAGACTGGTTCAGATACATACTGTGGATGGAAGACTGGTTCAGATACATACTGTGGATGGAAGACTGGTTCAGATACATGCTGTGGATGGAAGACTGGCTCAGATACATACTGTGGATGGAAGACTGGTTCAGATACATGCTGTGGATGGAAGACTGGCTCAGATACATACTGTGGATGGAAGACTCTTTGTGGTTCAGATACATACTGTGGATGGAAGACTGGTTCAGATACATACTGTGGATGGAAGACTGGCTCAGATACATACTGTGGATGGAAGACTCTTTGTGGTTCAGATACATGCTGTGGATGGAAGACTGGCTCAGATACATACTGTGGATGGAAGACTGGTTCAGATACATGCTGTGGATGGAAGACTGGTTCAGATACATACTGTGGATGGAAGACTCTTTGTGGCTCAGATACATACTGTGGATGGAAGACTGGTTCAGATACATGCTGTGGATGGAAGACTGGTTCAGATACATGCTGTGGATGGAAGACTGGTTCAGATACATACTGTGGATGGAAGACTCTTTGTGGCTCAGATACATACTGTGGATGGAAGACTGGTTCAGATACATGCTGTGGATGGAAGACTCTTTGTGGCTCAGATACATGCTGTGGATGGAAGACTGGTTCAGATACATGCTGTGGATGGAAGACTCTTTGTGGCTCAGATACATACTGTGGATGGAAGACTGGTTCAGATACATGCTGTGGATGGAAGACTGGTTCAGATACATACTGTGGATGGAAGACTCTTTGTGGCTCAGATACATACTGTGGATGGAAGACTGGTTCAGATACATGCTGTGGATGGAAGACTCTTTGTGGCTCAGATACATGCTGTGGATGGAAGACTCTTTGTGGTTCAGATACATGCTGTGGATGGAAGACTCTTTGTGGTTCAGATACATGCTGTGGATGGAAGTCTCTTTGTGGTTCAGATACATACTGTGGATGGAAGACTCTTTGTGGTTCAGATACATACTGTGGATGGAAGACTCTTTGTGGCTCAGATACATACTGTGGATGGAAGACTGGTTCAGATACATGCTGTGGATGGAAGACTCTTTGTGGCTCAGATACATACTGTGGATGGAAGACTGGTTCAGATACATACTGTGGATGGAAGACTGGTTCAGATACATACTGTGGATGGAAGACTCTTTGTGGCTCAGATACATACTGTGGATGGAAGACTCTTTGTGGCTCAGATACATACTGTGGATGGAAGACTCTTTGTGGCTCAGATACATACTGTGGATGGAAGACTGGTTCAGATACATACTGTGGATGGAAGACTCTTTGTGGCTCAGATACATACTGTGGATGGAAGACTGGTTCAGATACATACTGTGGATGGAAGACTGGTTCAGATACATACTGTGGATGGAAGACTCTTTGTGGCTCAGATACATACTGTGGATGGAAGACTGGTTCAGATACATACTGTGGATGGAAGACTGGTTCAGATACATACTGTGGATGGAAGACTGGTTCAGATACATACTGTGGATGGAAGACTGGTTCAGATACATACTGTGGATGGAAGACTGGTTCAGATACATACTGTGGATGGAAGACTGGTTCAGATACATACTGTGGATGGAAGACTCTTTGTGGCTCAGATACATACTGTGGATGGAAGACTCTTTGTGGCTCAGATACATACTGTGGATGGAAGACTCTTTGTGGCTCAGATACATACTGTGGATGGAAGACTCTTTGTGGCTCAGATACATACTGTGGATGGAAGACTCTTTGTGGCTCAGATACATACTGTGGATGGAAGACTGGTTCAGATACATACTGTGGATGGAAGACTGGTTCAGATACATACTGTGGATGGAAGACTGGTTCAGATACATACTGTGGATGGAAGACTGGTTCAGATACATACTGTGGATGGAAGACTGGTTCAGATACATACTGTGGATGGAAGACTGGTTCAGATACATACTGTGGATGGAAGACTGGTTCAGATACATACTGTGGATGGAAGACTGGTTCAGATACATACTGTGGATGGAAGACTCTTTGTGGCTCAGATACATACTGTGGATGGAAGACTGGTTCAGATACATACTGTGGATGGAAGACTGGTTCAGATACATACTGTGGATGGAAGACTGGTTCAGATACATACTGTGGATGGAAGACTGGTTCAGATACATACTGTGGATGGAAGACTGGTTCAGATACATACTGTGGATGAAGACTCTTTGTGGCTCAGATACATACTGTGGATGGAAGACTGGTTCAGATACATACTGTGGATGGAAGACTGGTTCAGATACATACTGTGGATGGAAGACTGGTTCAGATACATACTGTGGATGGAAGACTGGTTCAGATACATACTGTGGATGGAAGACTGGTTCAGATACATACTGTGGATGGAAGACTGGTTCAGATACATACTGTGGATGGAAGACTCTTTGTGGCTCAGATACATACTGTGGATGGAAGACTGGTTCAGATACATACTGTGGATGGAAGACTGGTTCAGATACATACTGTGGATGGAAGACTCTTTGTGGCTCAGATACATACTGTGGATGGAAGACTGGTTCAGATACATACTGTGGATGGAAGACTCTTTGTGGCTCAGATACATACTGTGGATGGAAGACTCTTTGTGGCTCAGATACATACTGTGGATGGAAGACTCTTTGTGGCTCAGATACATACTGTGGATGGAAGACTGGTTCAGATACATACTGTGGATGGAAGACTCTTTGTGGCTCAGATACATACTGTGGATGGAAGACTGGTTCAGATACATACTGTGGATGGAAGACTGGTTCAGATACATACTGTGGATGGAAGACTCTTTGTGGCTCAGATACATACTGTGGATGGAAGACTGGTTCAGATACATACTGTGGATGGAAGACTGGTTCAGATACATACTGTGGATGGAAGACTGGTTCAGATACATACTGTGGATGGAAGACTGGTTCAGATACATACTGTGGATGGAAGACTGGTTCAGATACATACTGTGGATGGAAGACTGGTTCAGATACATGCTGTGGATGGAAGACTCTTTGTGGCTCAGATACATACTGTGGATGGAAGACTCTTTGTGGCTCAGATACATACTGTGGATGGAAGACTCTTTGTGGCTCAGATACATACTGTGGATGGAAGACTGGTTCAGATACATACTGTGGATGGAAGACTGGTTCAGATACATGCTGTGGATGGAAGACTCTTTGTGGCTCAGATACATACTGTGGATGGAAGACTCTTTGTGGCTCAGATACATACTGTGGATGGAAGACTCTTTGTGGCTCAGATACATACTGTGGATGGAAGACTGGTTCAGATACATACTGTGGATGGAAGACTGGTTCAGATACATACTGTGGATGGAAGACTGGTTCAGATACATACTGTGGATGGAAGACTCTTTGTGGCTCAGATACATACTGTGGATGGAAGACTCTTTGTGGCTCAGATACATACTGTGGATGGAAGACTCTTTGTGGCTCAGATACATACTGTGGATGGAAGACTGGTTCAGATACATACTGTGGATGGAAGACTCTTTGTGGCTCAGATACATACTGTGGATGGAAGACTGGTTCAGATACATACTGTGGATGGAAGACTCTTTGTGGCTCAGATACATACTGTGGATGGAAGACTCTTTGTGGCTCAGATACATACTGTGGATGGAAGACTCTTTGTGGCTCAGATACATACTGTGGATGGAAGACTCTTTGTGGCTCAGATACATACTGTGGATGGAAGACTCTTTGTGGCTCAGATACATACTGTGGATGGAAGACTCTTTGTGGCTCAGATACATACTGTGGATGGAAGACTGGTTCAGATACATACTGTGGATGGAAGACTGGTTCAGATACATGCTGTGGATGGAAGACTCTTTGTGGCTCAGATACATACTGTGGATGGAAGACTCTTTGTGGCTCAGATACATACTGTGGATGGAAGACTCTTTGTGGCTCAGATACATACTGTGGATGGAAGACTGGTTCAGATACATACTGTGGATGGAAGACTGGTTCAGATACATACTGTGGATGGAAGACTGGTTCAGATACATACTGTGGATGGAAGACTCTTTGTGGCTCAGATACATACTGTGGATGGAAGACTCTTTGTGGCTCAGATACATACTGTGGATGGAAGACTCTTTGTGGCTCAGATACATACTGTGGATGGAAGACTGGTTCAGATACATGCTGTGGATGGAAGACTGGTTCAGATACATACTGTGGATGGAAGACTGGTTCAGATACATACTGTGGATGGAAGACTGGTTCAGATACATGCTGTGGATGGAAGACTGGCTCAGATACATACTGTGGATGGAAGACTGGTTCAGATACATGCTGTGGATGGAAGACTGGCTCAGATACATACTGTGGATGGAAGACTCTTTGTGGTTCAGATACATACTGTGGATGGAAGACTGGTTCAGATACATACTGTGGATGGAAGACTGGCTCAGATACATACTGTGGATGGAAGACTCTTTGTGGTTCAGATACATGCTGTGGATGGAAGACTGGCTCAGATACATACTGTGGATGGAAGACTGGTTCAGATACATGCTGTGGATGGAAGACTGGTTCAGATACATACTGTGGATGGAAGACTCTTTGTGGCTCAGATACATACTGTGGATGGAAGACTGGTTCAGATACATGCTGTGGATGGAAGACTGGTTCAGATACATGCTGTGGATGGAAGACTGGTTCAGATACATACTGTGGATGGAAGACTCTTTGTGGCTCAGATACATACTGTGGATGGAAGACTGGTTCAGATACATGCTGTGGATGGAAGACTCTTTGTGGCTCAGATACATGCTGTGGATGGAAGACTGGTTCAGATACATGCTGTGGATGGAAGACTCTTTGTGGCTCAGATACATACTGTGGATGGAAGACTGGTTCAGATACATGCTGTGGATGGAAGACTGGTTCAGATACATACTGTGGATGGAAGACTCTTTGTGGCTCAGATACATACTGTGGATGGAAGACTGGTTCAGATACATGCTGTGGATGGAAGACTCTTTGTGGCTCAGATACATGCTGTGGATGGAAGACTCTTTGTGGTTCAGATACATGCTGTGGATGGAAGACTCTTTGTGGTTCAGATACATGCTGTGGATGGAAGTCTCTTTGTGGTTCAGATACATACTGTGGATGGAAGACTCTTTGTGGTTCAGATACATACTGTGGATGGAAGACTCTTTGTGGCTCAGATACATACTGTGGATGGAAGACTGGTTCAGATACATGCTGTGGATGGAAGACTCTTTGTGGCTCAGATACATACTGTGGATGGAAGACTGGTTCAGATACATACTGTGGATGGAAGACTGGTTCAGATACATACTGTGGATGGAAGACTCTTTGTGGCTCAGATACATACTGTGGATGGAAGACTCTTTGTGGCTCAGATACATACTGTGGATGGAAGACTCTTTGTGGCTCAGATACATACTGTGGATGGAAGACTGGTTCAGATACATACTGTGGATGGAAGACTCTTTGTGGCTCAGATACATACTGTGGATGGAAGACTGGTTCAGATACATACTGTGGATGGAAGACTGGTTCAGATACATACTGTGGATGGAAGACTCTTTGTGGCTCAGATACATACTGTGGATGGAAGACTGGTTCAGATACATACTGTGGATGGAAGACTGGTTCAGATACATACTGTGGATGGAAGACTGGTTCAGATACATACTGTGGATGGAAGACTGGTTCAGATACATACTGTGGATGGAAGACTGGTTCAGATACATACTGTGGATGGAAGACTGGTTCAGATACATACTGTGGATGGAAGACTCTTTGTGGCTCAGATACATACTGTGGATGGAAGACTCTTTGTGGCTCAGATACATACTGTGGATGGAAGACTCTTTGTGGCTCAGATACATACTGTGGATGGAAGACTCTTTGTGGCTCAGATACATACTGTGGATGGAAGACTCTTTGTGGCTCAGATACATACTGTGGATGGAAGACTGGTTCAGATACATACTGTGGATGGAAGACTGGTTCAGATACATACTGTGGATGGAAGACTGGTTCAGATACATACTGTGGATGGAAGACTGGTTCAGATACATACTGTGGATGGAAGACTGGTTCAGATACATACTGTGGATGGAAGACTGGTTCAGATACATACTGTGGATGGAAGACTGGTTCAGATACATACTGTGGATGGAAGACTGGTTCAGATACATACTGTGGATGGAAGACTCTTTGTGGCTCAGATACATACTGTGGATGGAAGACTGGTTCAGATACATACTGTGGATGGAAGACTGGTTCAGATACATACTGTGGATGGAAGACTGGTTCAGATACATACTGTGGATGGAAGACTGGTTCAGATACATACTGTGGATGGAAGACTGGTTCAGATACATACTGTGGATGGAAGACTCTTTGTGGCTCAGATACATACTGTGGATGGAAGACTGGTTCAGATACATACTGTGGATGGAAGACTGGTTCAGATACATACTGTGGATGGAAGACTGGTTCAGATACATACTGTGGATGGAAGACTGGTTCAGATACATACTGTGGATGGAAGACTGGTTCAGATACATACTGTGGATGGAAGACTGGTTCAGATACATACTGTGGATGGAAGACTCTTTGTGGCTCAGATACATACTGTGGATGGAAGACTGGTTCAGATACATACTGTGGATGGAAGACTGGTTCAGATACATACTGTGGATGGAAGACTCTTTGTGGCTCAGATACATACTGTGGATGGAAGACTGGTTCAGATACATACTGTGGATGGAAGACTCTTTGTGGCTCAGATACATACTGTGGATGGAAGACTCTTTGTGGCTCAGATACATACTGTGGATGGAAGACTCTTTGTGGCTCAGATACATACTGTGGATGGAAGACTGGTTCAGATACATACTGTGGATGGAAGACTCTTTGTGGCTCAGATACATACTGTGGATGGAAGACTGGTTCAGATACATACTGTGGATGGAAGACTGGTTCAGATACATACTGTGGATGGAAGACTCTTTGTGGCTCAGATACATACTGTGGATGGAAGACTGGTTCAGATACATACTGTGGATGGAAGACTGGTTCAGATACATACTGTGGATGGAAGACTGGTTCAGATACATACTGTGGATGGAAGACTGGTTCAGATACATACTGTGGATGGAAGACTGGTTCAGATACATACTGTGGATGGAAGACTGGTTCAGATACATGCTGTGGATGGAAGACTCTTTGTGGCTCAGATACATACTGTGGATGGAAGACTCTTTGTGGCTCAGATACATACTGTGGATGGAAGACTCTTTGTGGCTCAGATACATACTGTGGATGGAAGACTGGTTCAGATACATACTGTGGATGGAAGACTGGTTCAGATACATGCTGTGGATGGAAGACTCTTTGTGGCTCAGATACATACTGTGGATGGAAGACTCTTTGTGGCTCAGATACATACTGTGGATGGAAGACTCTTTGTGGCTCAGATACATACTGTGGATGGAAGACTGGTTCAGATACATACTGTGGATGGAAGACTGGTTCAGATACATACTGTGGATGGAAGACTGGTTCAGATACATACTGTGGATGGAAGACTCTTTGTGGCTCAGATACATACTGTGGATGGAAGACTCTTTGTGGCTCAGATACATACTGTGGATGGAAGACTCTTTGTGGCTCAGATACATACTGTGGATGGAAGACTGGTTCAGATACATACTGTGGATGGAAGACTCTTTGTGGCTCAGATACATACTGTGGATGGAAGACTGGTTCAGATACATACTGTGGATGGAAGACTCTTTGTGGCTCAGATACATACTGTGGATGGAAGACTCTTTGTGGCTCAGATACATACTGTGGATGGAAGACTCTTTGTGGCTCAGATACATACTGTGGATGGAAGACTCTTTGTGGCTCAGATACATACTGTGGATGGAAGACTCTTTGTGGCTCAGATACATACTGTGGATGGAAGACTGGTTCAGATACATACTGTGGATGGAAGACTCTTTGTGGCTCAGATACATACTGTGGATGGAAGACTCTTTGTGGCTCAGATACATACTGTGGATGGAAGACTCTTTGTGGCTCAGATACATACTGTGGATGGAAGAGTCTTTGTGGCTCAGATACATACTGTGGATGGAAGACTCTTTGTGGCTCAGATACATACTGTGGATGGAAGACTGGTTCAGATACATACTGTGGATGGAAGACTCTTTGTGGCTCAGATACATACTGTGGATGGAAGACTCTTTGTGGCTCAGATACATACTGTGGATGGAAGAGTCTTTGTGGCTCAGATACATACTGTGGATGGAAGACTCTTTGTGGCTCAGATACATACTGTGGATGGAAGACTGGCTCAGATACATACTGTGGATGGAAGACTCTTTGTGGCTCAGATACATACTGTGGATGGAAGACTCTTTGTGGCTCAGATACATACTGTGGATGTAAGACTGGTTCAGATACATGCTGTGGATGGAAGACTCTTTGTGGCTCAGATACATGCTGTGGATGGAAGACTGGTTCAGATACATGCTGTGGATGGAAGACTCTTTGTGGCTCAGATACATACTGTGGATGGAAGACTGGTTCAGATACATGCTGTGGATGGAAGACTGGTTCAGATACATACTGTGGATGGAAGACTCTTTGTGGCTCAGATACATACTGTGGATGGAAGACTGGTTCAGATACATGCTGTGGATGGAAGACTCTTTGTGGCTCAGATACATGCTGTGGATGGAAGACTCTTTGTGGTTCAGATACATGCTGTGGATGGAAGACTCTTTGTGGTTCAGATACATGCTGTGGATGGAAGACTCTTTGTGGTTCAGATACATACTGTGGATGGAAGACTCTTTGTGGTTCAGATACATACTGTGGATGGAAGACTCTTTGTGGCTCAGATACATACTGTGGATGGAAGACTGGTTCAGATACATGCTGTGGATGGAAGACTCTTTGTGGCTCAGATACATACTGTGGATGGAAGACTGGTTCAGATACATACTGTGGATGGAAGACTGGTTCAGATACATACTGTGGATGGAAGACTCTTTGTGGCTCAGATACATACTGTGGATGGAAGACTGGTTCAGATACATACTGTGGATGGAAGACTGGTTCAGATACATACTGTGGATGGAAGACTCTTTGTGGCTCAGATACATACTGTGGATGGAAGACTGGTTCAGATACATACTGTGGATGGAAGACTCTTTGTGGCTCAGATACATACTGTGGATGGAAGACTGGTTCAGATACATACTGTGGATGGAAGACTCTTTGTGGCTCAGATGCATACTGTGGATGGAAGACTGGTTCAGATACATACTGTGGATGGAAGACTCTTTGTGGCTCAGATACATACTGTGGATGGAAGACTCTTTGTGGCTCAGATACATACTGTGGATGGAAGACTCTTTGTGGCTCAGATACATACTGTGGATGGAAGACTGGTTCAGATACATACTGTGGATGGAAGACTCTTTGTGGCTCAGATACATACTGTGGATGGAAGACTCTTTGTGGCTCAGATACATACTGTGGATGGAAGACTGGTTCAGATACATACTGTGGATGGAAGACTGGTTCAGATACATACTGTGGATGGAAGACTGGTTCAGATACATACTGTGGATGGAAGACTGGTTCAGATACATGCTGTGGATGGAAGACTGGTTCAGATACATACTGTGGATGGAAGACTGGTTCAGATACATACTGTGGATGGAAGACTGGTTCAGATACATACTGTGGATGGAAGACTGGTTCAGATACATACTGTGGATGGAAGACTGGTTCAGATACATACTGTGGATGGAAGACTGGTTCAGATACATACTGTGGATGGAAGACTGGTTCAGATACATACTGTGGATGGAAGACTCTTTGTGGCTCAGATACATACTGTGGATGGAAGACTCTTTGTGGCTCAGATACATACTGTGGATGGAAGACTCTTTGTGGCTCAGATACATACTGTGGATGGAAGACTGGTTCAGATACATACTGTGGATGGAAGACTCTTTGTGGCTCAGATACATACTGTGGATGGAAGACTGGTTCAGATACATACTGTGGATGGAAGACTGGTTCAGATACATACTGTGGATGGAAGACTCTTTGTGGCTCAGATACATACTGTGGATGGAAGACTGGTTCAGATACATACTGTGGATGGAAGACTGGTTCAGATACATACTGTGGATGGAAGACTGGTTCAGATACATACTGTGGATGGAAGACTGGTTCAGATACATACTGTGGATGGAAGACTGGTTCAGATACATACTGTGGATGGAAGACTGGTTCAGATACATACTGTGGATGGAAGACTCTTTGTGGCTCAGATACATACTGTGGATGGAAGACTCTTTGTGGCTCAGATACATACTGTGGATGGAAGACTCTTTGTGGCTCAGATACATACTGTGGATGGAAGACTCTTTGTGGCTCAGATACATACTGTGGATGGAAGACTCTTTGTGGCTCAGATACATACTGTGGATGGAAGACTGCTTCAGATACATACTGTGGATGGAAGACTGGTTCAGATACATACTGTGGATGGAAGACTGGTTCAGATACATACTGTGGATGGACGACTGGTTCAGATACATACTGTGGATGGAAGACTGGTTCAGATACATACTGTGGATGGAAGACTGGTTCAGATACATACTGTGGATGGAAGACTGGTTCAGATACATACTGTGGATGGAAGACTGGTTCAGATACATACTGTGGATGGAAGACTCTTTGTGGCTCAGATACATACTGTGGATGGAAGACTGGTTCAGATACATACTGTGGATGGAAGACTGGTTCAGATACATACTGTGGATGGAAGACTGGTTCAGATACATACTGTGGATGGAAGACTGGTTCAGATACATACTGTGGATGGAAGACTGGTTCAGATACATACTGTGGATGGAAGACTCTTTGTGGCTCAGATACATACTGTGGATGGAAGACTGGTTCAGATACATACTGTGGATGGAAGACTGGTTCAGATACATACTGTGGATGGAAGACTGGTTCAGATACATACTGTGGATGGAAGACTGGTTCAGATACATACTGTGGATGGAAGACTGGTTCAGATACATACTGTGGATGGAAGACTGGTTCAGATACATACTGTGGATGGAAGACTCTTTGTGGCTCAGATACATACTGTGGATGGAAGACTGGTTCAGATACATACTGTGGATGGAAGACTGGTTCAGATACATACTGTGGATGGAAGACTCTTTGTGGCTCAGATACATACTGTGGATGGAAGACTGGTTCAGATACATACTGTGGATGGAAGACTCTTTGTGGCTCAGATACATACTGTGGATGGAAGACTGGTTCAGATACATACTGTGGATGGAAGACTCTTTGTGGCTCAGATACATACTGTGGATGGAAGACTGGTTCAGATACATACTGTGGATGGAAGACTCTTTGTGGCTCAGATACATACTGTGGATGGAAGACTCTTTGTGGCTCAGATACATACTGTGGATGGAAGACTCTTTGTGGCTCAGATACATACTGTGGATGGAAGACTGGTTCAGATACATACTGTGGATGGAAGACTCTTTGTGGCTCAGATACATACTGTGGATGGAAGACTGGTTCAGATACATACTGTGGATGGAAGACTGGTTCAGATACATACTGTGGATGGAAGACTCTTTGTGGCTCAGATACATACTGTGGATGGAAGACTGGTTCAGATACATACTGTGGATGGAAGACTGGTTCAGATACATACTGTGGATGGAAGACTGGTTCAGATACATACTGTGGATGGAAGACTGGTTCAGATACATACTGTGGATGGAAGACTGGTTCAGATACATACTGTGGATGGAAGACTGGTTCAGATACATGCTGTGGATGGAAGACTCTTTGTGGCTCAGATACATACTGTGGATGGAAGACTCTTTGTGGCTCAGATACATACTGTGGATGGAAGACTCTTTGTGGCTCAGATACATACTGTGGATGGAAGACTGGTTCAGATACATACTGTGGATGGAAGACTGGTTCAGATACATGCTGTGGATGGAAGACTCTTTGTGGCTCAGATACATACTGTGGATGGAAGACTCTTTGTGGCTCAGATACATACTGTGGATGGAAGACTCTTTGTGGCTCAGATACATACTGTGGATGGAAGACTGGTTCAGATACATACTGTGGATGGAAGACTGGTTCAGATACATACTGTGGATGGAAGACTGGTTCAGATACATACTGTGGATGGAAGACTCTTTGTGGCTCAGATACATACTGTGGATGGAAGACTCTTTGTGGCTCAGATACATACTGTGGATGGAAGACTCTTTGTGGCTCAGATACATACTGTGGATGGAAGACTGGTTCAGATACATACTGTGGATGGAAGACTCTTTGTGGCTCAGATACATACTGTGGATGGAAGACTGGTTCAGATACATACTGTGGATGGAAGACTCTTTGTGGCTCAGATACATACTGTGGATGGAAGACTCTTTGTGGCTCAGATACATACTGTGGATGGAAGACTCTTTGTGGCTCAGATACATACTGTGGATGGAAGACTCTTTGTGGCTCAGATACATACTGTGGATGGAAGACTCTTTGTGGCTCAGATACATACTGTGGATGGAAGACTGGTTCAGATACATACTGTGGATGGAAGACTCTTTGTGGCTCAGATACATACTGTGGATGGAAGACTCTTTGTGGCTCAGATACATACTGTGGATGGAAGACTCTTTGTGGCTCAGATACATACTGTGGATGGAAGAGTCTTTGTGGCTCAGATACATACTGTGGATGGAAGACTCTTTGTGGCTCAGATACATACTGTAGATGGAAGACTGGTTCAGATACATACTGTGGATGGAAGACTCTTTGTGGCTCAGATACATACTGTGGATGGAAGACTCTTTGTGGCTCAGATACATACTGTGGATGGAAGAGTCTTTGTGGCTCAGATACATACTGTGGATGGAAGACTCTTTGTGGCTCAGATACATACTGTGGATGGAAGACTGGCTCAGATACATACTGTGGATGGAAGACTCTTTGTGGCTCAGATACATACTGTGGATGGAAGACTCTTTGTGGCTCAGATACATACTGTGGATGGAAGACTCTTTGTGGCTCAGATACATACTGTGGATGGAAGACTGGTTCAGATACATACTGTGGATGGAAGACTCTTTGTGGCTCAGATACATACTGTGGATGGAAGACTCTTTGTGGCTCAGATACATACTGTGGATGGAAGACTCTTTGTGGCTCAGATACATACTGTAGATGGAAGACTCTTTGTGGCTCAGATACATACTGTGGATGGAAGACTCTTTGTGGCTCAGATACATACTGTGGATGGAAGACTCTTTGTGGCTCAGATACATACTGTGGATGGAAGACTGGTTCAGATACATACTGTGGATGGAAGACTTTTTGTGGCTCAGATACATACTGTGGATGGAAGACTCTTTGTGGCTCAGATACATACATGGAAGACTCTTTGTGGCTCAGATACATACTGTGGATGGAAGACTCTTTGTGGCTCAGATACATACTGTGGATGGAAGACTCTTTGTGGCTCAGATACATACTGTGGATGGAAGACTGGTTCAGATACATACTGTGGATGGAAGACTCTTTGTGGCTCAGATACATACTGTGGATGGAAGACTCTTTGTGGCTCAGATACATACTGTGGATGGAAGACTCTTTGTGGCTCAGATACATACTGTGGATGGAAGACTCTTTGTGGCTCAGATACATACTGTGGATGGAAGACTCTTTGTGGCTCAGATACATACTGTGGATGGAAGACTCTTTGTGGCTCAGATACATACTGTGGATGGAAGACTGGTTCAGATACATGCTGTGGATGGAAGACTCTTTGTGGCTCAGATACATACTGTGGATGGAAGACTCTTTGTGGCTCAGATACATACTGTGGATGGAAGACTGGCTCAGATACATACTGTGGATGGAAGACTCTTTGTGGCTCAGATACATACTGTGGATGGAAGACTCTTTGTGGCTCATATTGGTCTTGCTAGTCATATCAACCATCACCATGGATTTTAGCTTAGGTCCTATACTCTTACTTCTAGAAAAAAAGTAATGCTATTATCAGAAAAGATGGAAAGGTGCCAGAATCAAATTCCTAGCCGGTGCTTCGAATAATAAAAGATTACAGGTGTTGGTAAGAGTGGATGCCATATATAACTGCATTCAACAGCAGGATTTATCCCATGAATTTACTTTCCAGAACTTGTGAGTCTCAGCACTGATGAGAGTAGATATCCATGCATCCAAATCGTCAATAGATGGGGAGTTGACAATGGATAAGGGGGATGGGCAGAAATTACTTAATGATCATATGCTGGATGCAGTCACTTCTATTGATGACTCATCTAGACTGAGATTGGGAAAATTTAGTATTAATTGTGGTGGTACTGTATTAACAGGGATGAATTATGATCAACAAGCAAGCCACAGGAACTGTCAGCATTCATCCCCTTTAACATCTACTATGGAAAAATAGCACTTATGTGCCTATTTGGAGTGAATTTATGTCAGTTCATAACCAAATCCCACAGAATAGATCTAGGTCATTTATACAGCAGAAGTGGCTTATATATTTACTTTTCAACAAACTAGGCTACCAGTATTGCAAACATTACGCTTATTATTACATATGTTATGTTCATAATGGCAGCGGCATATAAATCTCAGTGTGCAGATGCTCAAGAAGCGTGACCACAACACCCAAGAGAAAGACAGGGAACAACCCTGAAAGCAAATGTCTCTCTTGGTGAGTATTCTCACCATCAATGAGTGGTAGGTAGCCAATTGGATACTTTATTGCAATCATAAATTTGTTTTTATAGAACTAAATTGACAAAGAATTGTTTTGAAAATATTTATATTGAGCTCTTCTTCTGCATTCAATCTCAAACTCCTACAGATTAGCAGGATGTAGTTTGGAGAACGGAATATGTTGTATCATGATTTACAGCTTGGTTGAGATATCTGCACTTTTTGTTAAGATACATACAACTTCAGCATTTATTTTTGTCTGATACATACAACTTCAGCATTTATTTTTGTCATGATACATACAACTTCAGCATTTATTTTTGTCTGATACATACAACTTCAGCATTTATTTTTGTCATGATACATACAACTTCAGCATTTATTTTTGTCTGATACATACAACTTCAGCATTTATTTTTGTCATGATACATACAACTTCAGCATTTATTTTTGTCTGATACATACAACTTCAGCATTTATTTTTGTCATGATACATACAACTTCAGCATTTATTTTTGTCTGATACATACAACTTCAGCATTTATTTTTGTCTGATACATACAACTTCAGCATTTATTTTTGTCATGATACATACAACTTCAGCATTTATTTTTGTCTGATACATACAACTTCAGCATTTATTTTTGTCATGATACATACAACTTCAGCATTTATTTTTGTCATGATACATACAACTTCAGCATTTATTTTTGTCATGATACATACAACTTCAGCATTTATTTTTGTCATGATACATACAACTTCAGCATTTATTTTTGTCAAGATACATACAACTTCAGCATTTATTTTTGTCATGATACATGTGACTTCAGCATTTATTTTTGTCATGATACATACAACTTCAGCATTTATTTTTGTCATGATACATACAACTTCAGCATTTATTTTTGTCAAGATACATACAACTTCAGCATTTATTTTTGTCATGATACATGTGACTTCAGCATTTATTTTTGTCATGATACATACAACTTCAGCATTTATTTTTGTCATGATACATACAACTTCAGCATTTATTTTTGTCATGATACATACAACTTCAGCATTTATTTTTGTCATGATACATACAACTTCAGCATTTATTTTTGTCTGATACATACAACTTCAGCATTTATTTTGACTCACTTTGACATATAAGATGGGACATATTAGTGCATCACCTTAAGCCTCCTTAGTCATCTCTTACAACATGCATGACAGGTCATGGTGTTATAATTCTTTGTTCCAATTTCAGTTCCCGGCAAAACATGGGCTTGTGAAGCTAGTATTATAATAATATTATAGAGTATTATATAATAATAGTAATATAATAGTAATAATAAACCCCCATAACCCATCAGGGTCATAGGGGTTTCATATTGAGACATAACCCATCAGGGTCATAGGGGTTTCACATTGAGACACATCCTGTCAGGGTCATAGGGCTTTCATATTGACAGGGTTGTAGGGGTTTCATATTGAGACATAACCCATCAGGGTCATAGGGGTTTCACATTGAGACACATCCTGTCAGAGTCATAGGGCTTTCATATTGACAGGGTTGTAGGGGTTTCATATTGAGACATAACCCATCAAGGTCGTAGGGGTTTCATATTGACAGGGTTGTAGGGGTTTCATATTGAGACATAACCCATCAAGGTCGTAGGGGTTTCATATTGACAGGGTTGTAGGGGTTTCATATTGAGACATAGCCCATCAAGGTCGTAGGGGTTTCATATTGACAGGGTTGTAGGGGTTTCATATTGACAGGGTTGTAGGGCTTTCATATTGACAGGGTTGTAGGGGTTTCAGATTGAGACATAACCCATCAAGGTCGTAGGGGTTTCATATTGACAGGGTTGTAGGGGTTTCATATTGAGACATAACCCATCAAGGTCATAGGGGTTTCATATTGACAGGGTTGTAGGGGTTTCATATTGAGACATAGCCCATCAAGGTCGTAGGGGTTTCATATTGACAGGGTCATAGGGGTTTCACATTGAGACATAGCCCATCAAGGTTGTAGGGGTTTCACATTGAGACATATGATACCAAAAAATCTCCAGATATCTCTAATCTCTACCATCCTGATGACTTTGGAAACTTCACACCCTGTTCAGTCCTTGATATTATCTAGCCATGTCTTCTTCTGGCCACCTCATCTTCTTCAATCCTGCATCGTACCTCGAAGAACATCTCTTGTCATCGAGAAATATCACATTCCTGTACTACCAGAGTTTGCAAATTTTCGCAGTTTTTAACAATGGTTTTTGGCTAATACATTAATTCTATCATGCACAAACACATTGTTCTCGTATGATCTCGGTAACAGATGTCCAACACAACTTGATAGAATTTGTTTTCAAACGCCTGCATTCTTCTCTCTAAGTCCACAGTTAAAGTCCAGGTCTCACAGTCATTTAGAAGTATTGACAAAACCAAAGATTAATATACTCTGGTGTGATAATCTTAACATGTGGTGATCCTGCTTTTCCAAAATGGTGGTTAATCTTGTTATGACTATTGTAAGCCTTTTCTTAACTTCAGCTATCAGTTCGCTCACTAATGTGAGCTCCCAGATAAGTAAATGTCAAAACCTGCTCAAGTTTTTGATTGTTCATCTTTATGTTTGTTAGGATTACTCATTTTCACCCAAATGTTACTCTTATCTATCTTGAGATCCATGCTTGTAATATAGCATATTTGCAATTGATGGGGAACTTCAGAATAATTTTTTTCTGTGATAATGTTTGACAATTAAAAAGTACATTTTTGTATTCTGTTGGGAAGTAAGATATGTGAAATTATTATTTATCATAGTAAAATTATTTGTTGTTGTTCAAAATAAGTTGCTACAAAAGGATTCTGAGAATACTATGGATGACAAAAAAACCACCACAAATCAAGAAGTGGTAAGAATAGTAAATGTTCAAGAGGGTTTGCTCATAAACAACATAATAACAAGGAAACTCAGGTTTTTTTGCCCATATAAAGAGATACAACATGGAAAAATGAAATGATGGAGAATTTGGTTGCTGATAATTAATAAGGTGGGCCCAAGATGACAATGATGGAGAATATGGTTGCTGATAAATAGAAAGGGGCACCCAAGATGACAATGGATAAGAGACATCTCAAATTGTTGGAACATAACTATGGCTGTGGTGGTTGAACTCGACTAGAATCGGGAGGAGTTTCAGAACATCCATAAAGAAGACTACATTCTGGATATGAATGATATGGAATCATGGCATTAATTGCAGTAAAACTATGATCTAAAAAGTGAAACTTAGAAAATATGATAATTAAGTTTTGCTGTTCACTGCAAACATACAGGATAACACCAAACAATTTGACATTTCGATCAAAAGGCCTTAATAAGGAACACAACATGACACATAAATGATGAGTAAAGCATTGTCCATGTTCACATAACACAGCTAAATGGCAGATGACTTCCAACATTTCATATTGAATTCAATGCTGAAGTTGAATGTGTTGGGTCATTGGCGCACATAAAACAGCGACATAACACATTTCCATTCTCTGGACCACATCCTACTGGAAATCTAGTAAGAACATTCTACTTACAAGAGAGACCTCATGGGAGTTTGAGAAAAAATACCCCTCCCCCCCAAAAAAAAATAAAAAAATATTGTGTTTCATATTAGATTCTTCGCTAAGTTAAGAATGACAGTTGATGAATGTTGAATTAATTGTATATATTATTCTTGTGATCAAGTTTTATTTGAATACATTTGTGCTTCTTGTTTCAGAGTTGTGCATGCACATCCAAGGAAAACTACTTAGGGGAAAACAGTTCTGATACACATCCGATGAAAGCGCAACTTGTCAAAGCCAAAGAAAAGGTTCTGTATGGTTAATAAATATTATTGAAATAATTAATGATAAGTACAAAGAAGCGGTTGTACAAAATTTTGCGCATGTGGTTGTGTCTGTGGGTCTCACCAATGGCTCTCTAGACAAACCAACCTTGCAAGAGAAAACCTTAGTAGATGACATGCCTTTATATTGAGGTTATCTTCTTATAGAAGCTTCATGGCACGTCATCTATACAATCCCATAGTCGTAACCTTCGATAACAGTTACCATTTTGTTCAGACAGGATGACGTTGTGCTTGAAGTAGTTGCGGCACCGCGTGGATGGGCGGAACAACAAAGAAACCTGTCGCAAGGGCCAGAGTTGTGCCCTGATGTCGATGTCTGTTTCGGCAGCATTGGACTTGAAACACCATAGAGTCAAATGGCTGCTGGAACAGAGGGCGGAGCACTTATGGGAATGCCCCACATGCTGTGAGGCCAGTTTTCTAATCAAGAATCAAGAAGAAGTACAAAGAAGGAAGTACTTAGTCTCTGTTCAATATAGTTGACCGCAGGCAGTGTTCCAAGTTCTTGTAATCTCTTGATTCCTCACATTATCTCTTATTCTGTTTGTTGCTTTTCTGGAAGAAAATTCTTTTTCTACACTAATCTTGAAACACATATCTATATCTGTCTCAATGGAAACCAAAAGACAAATAATACATTCAATCTTCATTCCAATATTGTGTTATAAATGTCAGACACTAACTAAAGAACAAGCGAGAAAAAAAGCTTACTACTGTTAAATGAGATGTCCCAGAAAAGCAGCAAACAGAACAAGAGGAGATCATGTGAGAAATGCAGAGATTACAAGAACTTGGAACAACTTTTATGGTCAAATATATTGAAAAATGTAGACTGAACTGGTTCGACCACTTAATAAGAATGAACCCTTATTGGCCAGCAACAACAGCTTGCAACATCAGAATGGAAACAGCAGTAGGCAGAGATGCTTCAGGAAGAAGGTCTATCGAAGAAGAAGTTACTCATGTCCTGAGATATGACATTATAACTGCATATCAAGCAGCCAAATGTGCTACAGCCCAGAAACTGTCATTCAATCCTCAACACCAACTAGCAAATAATATTGAAAAGAAAATAGATAGATACATAGAATAATAACACTAGATAGGGACCAAACCCAAAATAAAGGAATGACAAAAACGCATCTGCTGGACCTCGGACGTCCTGACCACAAGTGGCCAACCAGGGTGCAAATAATCACAGTTCTACTGTGGAACTTGCAGCACAACGTACTTCACGCTTCCCGGCGGAAATCATACGAAATATTCGTTGTGGTTATTTGAGAGCGAACGCTTAAGAAGAAGAAGAATATGTGAACTGTTTATATCTGCAGCATCTTCATGACTTGTAGCGATGAGAAGAATTATTATCTGACCATGTGTTGCCAGCGATGATACAAATTATTATAGACTGTGACAAAGTGAACACCATTCTCTAAATAACATCCTGCTAGGCTGCAGGGGTTTGAGAATGATGCAGAATGTAGCTAGGCTGCAGGGGTTTGAGAATGATGCAGAATGTAGCTAGGCTGCAGGGGTTTGAGAATGATGCAGAATGTAGCTAGGCTGCAGGGGTTTGAGAATGATGCAGAATGTAGCTAGGCTGCAGGGGTTTGAGAATGATGCAGAATGTAGATTGATGATGTTCTTGTACTAATGTTTTACACTGTGTTCATGCTTTGATGATGTTTCTTCCTTCTATTTTAGTCTGACAATGAGAAGTTATTATCTAAATCACCATCAAAAATGAGTACACACCGCATGATTCAGTTTCCTACAGACAGCTCACAGTATGAACTTGTTGCTCTTATAGGTAAGCCTTGAGTTTTGTATTAACGTAGTCATATTGTACTGATTGTATCAGACATGTCTTGTACTTGTCCAGAAGCTGTAGCTTCCCATGATGCTCTTATTTTTGTGTTACGGATTTTGTTTGTGTTGCAAGATCTTCAGGCCAGACGCCAGGGCAAAACTTCCAGTCTTCTCCAAGTCAGAGCGACTGGCCCAAATTTTATGCCTCAAGCTATGTAAAGTTTGATAATGCGTACAGTTCTTTGAAAATTGTCTGTCCTGGAGTATGTGTTCAGAAGTCTGTTTTCTCATTTCGCATGGATATTAATTTGTGTTGACCACTCTGGTGTATTACATTAATAATATATACTGACTGCAGCAAAACTGAAATCGAACAGGCGAAGCTTGAAGCAAAGTAATGAAATTTTGCTAATCACAAGAAACATGCATAATAGCACATACAAATTGATGTTTCAACCAAAAAGCCTTTGTCAACACTACATTCACAACAAAAATGATGAGTAAGAGTGGCACTATTGACATTCACATGGCTGAGCTAATAATGATATAACCCAGAAAGATTAAAACTAAAAGGTCAGAGGTGAACAGCATTAACAGAAAATAGAGATAACACACCCAGATGTCAGTGAAACAAGACAAATAGATTGATTGGTTACAGTTTGATTGGTATAGTTTGATTATACAGTCGAGTCCTGTTATAACAAATTGGTTCAGACTAATGAAATATATATATGTAGAGGATTGATTTCATTGTACTCAGGTTACCCCATATGTATCATGTCCCTCTCAACAAAGTAGAACACTGACTGCTAAGACTACCACTTGCAGCATACAACTTCACAGCCACAAGTGATGATCTATAGGGCACTCAGAAAACAAAATTCCACTTTGTAAACAAGATAGCCCGTGTGTTGTCAGGGCCTGAAAGGGGAGCAAAGAATAGCAACACTGTTTACCTTCCATGCTAGTCGTAAAAGGCGACTAAGGAGGTTATGGGATGGAGTTGGCTGTCCCATCCCATATAGGGTCAGTGACCCAAAGCCATGCTGAAGTCAGATGTGTCAGTCCGAAAGGCGCAGATATCGCAGCAATGCTGTAAACCATGACACAATGCATTCCGTTCTCTGGACTACATCCTGCTAATCTGCAGGAGTTTTAGAACGAACGCAGAAGAAGAAGAAGATAAACAAGATGTTGCAGTTAAAACTTATGACCTCTTGAGTACAAAGCAAATGTCTTAACTATTAAGCCAGGAAGATCCCAATGTAATAACAAATTCGTTATAAAATAATAATAAAAATAATGATACGACCCATATCCCATCATGTCATAGGGGTACCACTCTGAAGACATCAGCTTAAAATGCCCTCCGAACACTTCTGTCTTCAACCATTCGTATGAGTGTAAAAAAATCATGCCAGACCATTTCTTGATGTCAATTGCTGATACTCAAGTATAGAATCTCAATGTGCATAATTTTGTTAGGTAGTGCCCAACTCTCAGAAACTTGTATCGGCATGCATAAATACTTCAGCTATATACAGCTCTTAGAAACTTGTATCGGCATGCATAAATACTTCGGCTATATACAGCTCTTAGAAACTTGTATTGGCATGCATAAATACTTCGGCTATATACAGCTCTTAGAAACTTGTATCGGCATGCATAAATACTTTGGCTATATACAACTACAGCAATAAATAAAAATTAATCTGGAATTTTGAAAATGATTCTAAATAGGGAATTTTGTTTGCTATAACGATACGCTGTTTTTTGTGTGTGTTTGCTTACCAGGCAAAGGACACAGCAACACATCTAGTATTTCCCTGGCCAAACATATTCCAACTGATGCGTTAATTTCCATTAAGAGAATTAACTTGGAGATCTGGGATGGTGAACTGTCTTATTTACAGGTAGGTTGCTTCTTAAGCAGATTCAATTAAATGATAATATGTTGCTGTCAAGTACATAAAATCAGGGGAAACAATGCTTTCAATTCAGGGGAGTTAACTCCATGGTATTTCAGGGATTCTATACTTTATAAAGTCAGCTAGATCAGTGGTTCTTAAACTATTCATTGTTGTAGACTCCCTTTAATTGTTCCTTATTGCAGACTTGCTTTAACTTTTCATTGTTGAAGAAGTCCTTTAACTTTCATTGTTGCAGATTCCCTTTAACTTTCATTGTTGAAGAAGTCCTTTAACTTTTCATTGTTGCAGACTTCCTTTAACTTTCATTGTTGCAGACTTCCTTTAACTTTCATTGTTGTAGACTTCCTTTAACTTTCATTGTTGTAGACTTCCTTTAACTTTCATTGTTGTAGACTTCCTTTAACTTTCATTGTTGTAGACTTCCTTTAACTTTTCTTTGTTGTGGACTCCATTAAAAAATATGTTTCTGCTGCGAACACCCAAAATATTCCATATTTGAAAATGTTCAGAAATGAATTTAGTAGTATGCACCTTTGTGTCTTTCCAGATGATAGTATTATTACTGTTTTGTTCAGCCATTTTGCTTGCACTAGTGCAATGTTTTGTGGTCTTTGTGTGAATGTCTGGATCTGAAGTGTTCTGCACTAGGAAACCAAACTTTATATTTATAGCGCAGCCGTTCTGCATTCTCTGTTATGTGCAGCTGAATCCTGCACTGTATATGCTAAGCATGCATGGCAGTTTAATTCTTTTTACCTGCAGTGCTTGAGCAAGCTTCTTGGTGTACATTGACAGGATCACATTTCAGATGCGAAGATTCTTGAAAAAACTAAGATGGAAAGCATCAACGTGTTGACCAGGTCTCATCTTCATTGGGCTGGTCACATCATCTGATAAGCATCTTCCAAAGAGACTTCTATGGTGAACTGTTTGCAGATAAGCATTCTAGAAGATGCCAGAATAAATTCTACAAGGACTATTTGGAGAAATATTACAAGCACTGCAGGATTGACGAGAGTTCTTAGAAACCACAGCTAGTGACCATCCATCCTGAAACAGTCAGATCAGAGTTGTATTAAGTTTTGAACAGGGTAGAATGTTACAGTTGTATTAAGTTTTGAACAGGGTAGAATGTTACAGTTGTATTAAGTTTTGAACAGGGTAGAATGTTACAGTTGTATTAAGTTTTGAACAGGGTAGAATGTTACAGTTGTATTAAGTTTTGAACAGGGTAGAATGTTACAGTTGTATTAAGTTTTGAACAGGGTAGAATGTTACAGTTGTATTAAGTTTTGAACAGGGTAGAATGTTACAGTTGTATTAAGTTTTGAACAGGGTAGAATGTTACAGTTGTATTAAGTTTTGAACAGGGTAGAATGTTACAGGTGATTCAAATAGACAAAAATGAAAGTAGAGATTATACTGTTTTCCCTCATCTCAAGATCTACTACATTCCTGCTCACATTGTAATAGATCTTTCAGAGCCCAGATTGCAATATATCTTTCAGAGCCCATATTACAATAGATCTTTTAGAGCCCAGATTGCAATAGATCTTTCAGAGCCCATATTACAATAGATCTTTTAGAGCCCATATTACAATAGATCTTTTAGAGCCCAGATTGCAATAGATCTTTCAGAGCCCATATTACAAAAGATCTTTCAGAACCCAGATTGCAATAGATCTTTCAGAGCCTATATTATATTGCAATATATCTTTTAGAGCCCAGATTGCAATATATCTTTTAGAGCCCAGATTGCAATATATCTTTTAGAGCTCAGATTGCAATATATCTTTCAGATCCCTGATTGTAATAGATCTTTCAGAGTCCATATTGCAATAGATCTTTCAGAGCTCAGATTGCAATAGATCTTTCAGATCCCAGATTGCAATAAATCTTTCAGAGCCCATATTGCAATAGATCTTTCAGATCCCAGATTGTAATAGATCTTTCAGAGCCCATATTGCAATAGATCTTTCAGAGCTCAGATTTCATTAGATCTTTCAGAGCCTAGATTGCAATAGATCTTTCAGAGCCTAGATTGAAATAGATCTGTCAGAACTCAGATTGCATTAGATCTTTCAGAACCCAGATTGCAATAGATCTTTCAGAACCCAGATTGGATGCATCAACCATCTGAGGACTTCTAAACAGTCAAACCAAACTTGATTCTTCTTAATGTCATGCTCATCTTTGTTTGCGAAGAAGGAACAAAATCATCATTATTCTTATGCTATAGGAAATACAATGCTTGATCCACAGATATGATGGATATGTCTCACAAGACCAATCTGAGCCACAGTCTTTCACAGTGTGTACAAGGAATCACATGCTCCCTTGTACCATGGTGTGCTGTTTTCACAGTGTGTACAAGGAAACACATGCCCCCTTGTACCATGGTGTGCTGTTTTCACAGTGTGTACAAGGAATCACATGCCCTCTTGTACCATGGTGTGTTGTTTTCACAGTGTGTACAAGGAATCACATGCTCCCTTGTACCATGGTGTGCTGTTTTCACAGTGTGTACAAGGAATCACATGCCCTCTTGTACCATGGTGTGCTGTTTTCACAGTGTGTACAAGGAATCACATGCTCCCTTGTACCATGGTGTGTTGTTTTCACAGTGTGTACTAGGAATCACATGCCCTCTTGTACCATGGTGTGCTGTTTTCACAGTGTGTACTAGGAATCACATGCCCTCTTGTACCATGGTGTGCTGTTTTCTGTCTTTTTAGAAATGCAGCCCTTGATCTATCTGCTATCACTTTCTCCTTTGCCGTTATATCATTCCTGATCTTTCCACCCATGCAACACGATCGATCAATGGCATCAAGTTCCCATGATTCTGTATCAATGCCGGTATTTGCATATTTCTTTGTACTGATGTAGAGGTTGACCTTGATATTTTCCCCCAGAGTTTAATTCTCCATAAATTAGATCCTTTGGTATTCTGCCATCTTTCATCCTCCTAATGTGTCCCAGCCATCTGAGTCTGTGCAGACTGAGCATAGAAAAAACAATGGTATTGCCTGTTCTTTCCAATACATGAGTGTTAATGATTTTATCCTGCCACCTTCTTCTTTTTCATTCTTGTCAGATTACAGTGCCAATAGCTTCAATGAATTGTGTGATTTGCTTCAGATCATCCATGAACTCCTTAGGTTTGGAAGTAGTGCCGTCTCAGTAGAACATATTTTCTCCCTCTCTTCTTGGTAGAGTAGACATGTATGAAAAATGTGTTTTTCTGTCTCTGAGCTCAGTCCACAGTTGCACAGGTCTTTCTCACAAATTACAGCTTTCTGAACATGTGACTTCACAGTCTGTTGTGGCCAGTTCGTAATCTGAAGATGATTGTATATTCTTTGCATGACAGATGTCTGTCCAGATCAGCGCGAATCAAGTTGAAATGGAAATCATTTTCAGTGAAAGTATTGTGTCTTGCTTTGTCTCCTGTAAAATGAAGAAATTATTGTGTCTTGCTTTTGTCTCCTGTAAAATGGCTCCCATGGATGATGAAGAGATACATACCAGCGGACATTGCTTCTTTGTCCTCCTGTAGCGGTTCGCCCAGGTGATGGGGAATGGTAGAGGTGCCATCACTGCAGATGGACCCGCAAAGCTGATATAAGATGGTTGATCAGGGGGCAGCATATATGGTTCGCCCCTGGCAGGATGTGATGACCCTGGATCACTGCTACACTGGAACACCTCTCTTCGGGGGATTAGACTTGCACCCATAACCCCTCCCCCCCAAGTAAAACATGTCTTTAAGACAGCAAAATTTTGTCACAAACAGCCTGCTTACAGCAAAGGGGATTGAATCATCATTATGGACATGTCCGGCGTGCATAAATGATAATCAACATACCTACACCTGAAACCTAACTTAAACATACACACAAGCTTATAAGTATACATAAAACAGACACATTAACACATCAGTCATAGAACACACACATACAGAGAATTCATGTAATGTCAAATTGTTCTTGCAGAATGAATTAGTTCTGACCCAACAACTTTCTCATCCAAACCTGATATCGTTCTACTGCAGTTTCATTACTGGTCAAGAATTGTGGGTACTGATGCCACTGATGGCCTTTGGTCAGTAAATAATTTTTAGCATTCTTATTTTTCTGCATATATTTTTTTAGACATCAACAATGATGATTTGTATGAAGAAAATGTGGAATCTCCCACATCCGGGAAACATGTTTAACTGCACAGTAAGTAGAATGAGGAGAACTGTACTTCATTGGGTACAATCACACTGTGATGTACCTAGAAATTAAGAATCCGATTATATGGTCTGTACTTCAGTGGGTACAATCACATTGTGGGTGTGTCTAGAAATGAATGATCTGATGACCTGGGCTGTACTTCAGTGGATACAATCACAGTGTGGGTGTGTCTAGAAATGAGTGATGTGATGACCTGGGCTGTACTTCAGTGGGTACAATCACAGTGTGGGTGTGTCTAGAAATGAGTGATCTGATGACCTGGGCTGTACTTCAGTGGGTACAATCACATTGTGGGTGTGTCTAGAAATGAGTGATCTGATGACCTGGGTTGTACTTCAGTGGGTACAATCACAGTGTGGGTGTGTCTAGAAATGAGTGATCTGATGACCTGGGCTGTACTTTAATGGGTACAATCACCTTGTGGGTGTGTCTAGAAATGAATTATCTGATGACCTGGGTTGTACTTCAGTGGGTACAGTACATTCACACTGTGGGTGTCTAATGACCTAGACTGTACTTTAGTGGGTGCAGTACATTCACACTGTGGGTGTCTAATGACCTGGACTGTACTTCAGTGGGTACAGTACATTCACACTGTGGGTGTCTAATGACCCGGGTTGTACTTCAGTGGGTACAGTACATTCACACTGTGGGTGTCACATACCTGCCAACCTGTTGAGACCGAAAACCATAAAAAAGTTATGAAAAACCATAATTGAGCATGAAAAACCGTAAAATCATACACAATGGTGAGGAGGGCTCCATTTGCGGGGGAAAAAAAAAAGGCCACTTGGTTTTTTTTACGGGTAGTTTGCCTTTGTTTAATATAGACAGTCATAGTCTGGGGAAATTATAAAACACAAAGACTAGGCCTATGTATCTTTATATAACTAATACGGAAAAAAGAAATATGAAAAAAATATTAATACAGAGAATGGATGCTTAGATCCGTTTGAAACTGTGATAACTTGTTGGAGTGCTCTATAAAGCATTTGACTATAATTTCAACTATCTATGAATAGCGCACATCATGCATTTATGATCAGCGGAGATCGTACAACTATGACAGGCAGAGATCGTGCATCTATGGCCGGCAGTAATCATGCATATATGGCCGGCACAGATCGTGCAACTATGACCGGCATCGATCGTGCATCTATGACCGGCGGAGAATGTGCATCTATGAACGTCGGAGAATGTGCATCTATGAACGGCGGAGATCATGCATCTATGACCGGCGGAGATCATGCATATATGACCGGCGGAGATCATGCATCTATGACCGGCAGAGATTGTGCAACTATGACCGGTGGAGAATGTCCATCTATGAACGGCGGAGATCATGCATCTATGACCGGCAGAGATTGTGCATCTATGACGGGCAGAGATCGTGCAACTATGACCGGCAGCAATGATGCATCTATGACTGGCGGAGATCGAGCATTTATGACCGGCGAAGAATGTGCACATATGACTGGCGGTGAACGTGCATCTATGAATAATGGAGATTGTGCATCTATGAATAATGGAGATTGTGCATCTATTATCGGCGGAGACCGTACAACTATGACTCGTGGAGATTGTGCACCTGTGATCGGAAGGGATCGTGCATCTATAGCAGCGACGGCTTCATTTTCAGTCAGCGGCATCATTTTCTCATTTTCCGTTTGTAATTACTAAAAAGAAACAACATGACAATAAAATATTGGTTTAAGATAAGTCTAAAGATCAGATTTAGGCCTACATAAACAAATAACATATTCTATTATTTAACTATAGACCTACCTACACTACCTAGGTCTATTAGGCAAACAAAAACTTATAATATAAATTAAACAATGTATATTATAGTAGGCCTAGAAACAAAATACATGTGTTACTAGTATTTGTGTACTGTAGATACACTGAGTAACACTGTCAATGGACGTGGACAAAAATTCCCTAAGTTCGGTATAAAGACAACGTCCCCAGCACAGAGAATAATTCAAGTACTGGGTAGTGTGTTAAAAGCATTGTTTCCAACAATACTTCACCCTGAGACCAGATCAAATAAAACCCGCAAACGACACTATTGCGCACAAATCACTGTTGCCACTAAAATATATACTAAAATATCAGTGTCACCACTAAATTTAGTAAAAAAAACCCAAAGCGTACAGAACTGCAGAAATTCACGTAAAAACCCGTAAATGCCGGTGTATGCCCGTAAAACCGTACAGCTTGGAAGAAACCGTAAAAATTACGGGAATTTACGGGCAGTTGACAGGTATGGTGTCTAATGACCTGGGCTGTACTTCAGTGGGTGCAGTACATTCACACTGTGGGTGTATCTAGAAATTTATGATCTGATCAGCTGGGCAGAAAAGGAGGAGAATGTACACAAGAGGAAATGAAGACTTGTAGCAGGAAGAGAATTATAAAAACCACCAGAAGTGAAAATATTTACAGAAGATGCTTGCAACTATCTAGACCAGTGTTTTCCATTCTTGGGAATGTGCCCAGCTCCCCCTTGAGAGGTGCAAAGTGATCTTAAGGGAGCGCATCAAAGCGATTTGAGAATTTAGTGCATTAACGTTATGATTGCTTTTAGGCACAAAATATAAGTATGCTTAAGAAAATATAGTTCAGAAAATGCAAAAGAAGTAATGACTTTTGTTCCAAATACAGATTATTTTTATAACCACAATTAATTTGACAATGTCCTTATATTATACTAATGAACAAGTTTTGTTTTTGCAAAACAGTATGCCACGGCACATTCCCAGTTTGTCCGGTAGTTAAAATCAGACTTCCAAGCTCTTTGTGATGATTTTCAAGCAGAACACAATGTGACATAACAAAAAATTATGACAACAGATAAAGTGAAAGTCCAACCAAAGATAATAATTTGACAATTTCGAACTAGAGGACGTAGAAAATTTCCAGTATTTTGGACAAAAACATAAATAGCTAGGGAGACTGCGCTGTTGAAATCAAGAGAAGAATTGCAATGGTGACTCTGAAACTTGCGCAAATGAAAAATTGTTTGGCATGGTACCAGTAGCAAAGCCAAACTATGTATGATCAGAACATGCGTACTTGTTTGTATTTGTCCAGGTTCCTGTAGGGATCTAATTCATGCATACTTGTTTGTATTTGTCCAGGTTCCTGTAGAGATCTAATTCATGCATACTTGTTTGTATTTGTCCAGGTTCCTGTAGGGATCTAATTCATGCATACTTGTTTGTATTTGTCCAGGTTCCTGTAGGGATCTAATTCATGCATACTTGTTTGTATTTGTCCAGGTTCCTGTAGGGATCTAATTCATGCATACTTGTTTGTATTTGTCCAGGTTCCTGTAGGGATCTAATTCGTGCATACTTGTTTGTATTTGTCCAGGTTCCTGTAGGGATCTAATTCATGCATACTTGTTTGTATTTGTCCAGGTTCCTGTAGGGATCTAATTCGTGCATACTTGTTTGTATTTGTCCAGGTTCCTGTAGAGATCTAATTCATGCATACTTGTTTGTATTTGTGCAGGTTCCTGTAGGGATCTAATTCATGCATACTTGTTTGTATTTGTCCAGGTTCCTGTAGGGATCTAATTCATGCATACTTGTTTGTATTTGTCCAGGTTCCTGTAGGGATCTAATTCATGCATACTTGTTTGTATTTGTCCAGGTTCCTGTAGGGATCTAATTCATGCATACTTGTTTGTATTTGTCCAGGTTCCTGCAGGGATCTAATTCATGCGTACTTGTTTATATTTGTCCAGGTTCCTGCAGGTATCTAATTCATGCGTACTTGTTTATATTTGTCCAGGTTCCTGTAGGGATCTAATTCATGCATACTTGTTTGTATTTGTCCAGGTTCCTGTAGGGATCTAATTCATGCATACTTGTTTGTATTTGTCCAGGTTCCTGTAGAGATCTAATTCATGCATACTTGTTTGTATTTGTCCAGGTTCCTGCAGGGATCTAATTCATGCATACTTCAACTCTGGGTTGCCAGAGCAAGCTATTTTATTCATTTTACGTGATGTTTTACAGGCTCTGGATTATATTCACCAGAGAGGTATTATTCATAGGTAGGTAACTGGTAATATGTCTGTTATAAATAGTTAAGTAACTGGTAATATGTCTGTTATAGTTAAGTAACTGGTAATATGTCTGTTATAGATACTACTAATTCATTTCAATCAGTTCTTATACCTCTTTGAATTTCTTATCTGTCTTGAATTGAAGTCCTGACTTGTGAATAATCATATACAAACTGGCATGTCAAATTGGTGACATCTCATGGCCCTCCATTTTTTGGTTTCCCGACACTGGATTTTTATCTCTTGTTAAGACTAAAAGAGCAGAAAGGTGTATCTGTGATATGTATTCTATATAAATTGTGACAAAAATTTCTGTTTTTGTGTCCATGCTCCGGGATATAAATTGTGACAAACTCTGTTTTTGTGTCTGTGCTCCAGGGGCATCAAGGCCAGCCATGTGATGATTTCAAAGAGTGGCCAGGTTTGTCTCTCAGGACTGCACAATTCTCTAGACACAATACAGAACGGCAGGAGACTCAGAAGAGTTCATGAGTTTCCTTTACACACCATTGATTGTCTACACTGTTACAGCCCAGAATTATTAGAACAGGTCAGAGAGTATTATATACATATATAATACTGAATTGTTGAGATCATGTCAGCATTATATAATGATATTGTCAGTATTAATTAATGATTGGTCAATGTTATTTAATAATATTGTTAGTATTCATGCTATTATCAGTGTTATGCAGTGCTATTGTCTGTATTTATAAATGATATAGTCTGTGTTATGTAATGATATTGTCAGTATTAATGATATATCATTATTATGCAATGCTATTATCAGTGTTATGCAGTGCTATTGTCAGTATTTATTAATGATATGGTCAGTGTTATGTAATTGTAGACTGTATCAGTGTTATATAATATATGAATCAGAGTATATACAGATGGGTCAGGAGAGATTGCAATGACAATTTTTGGAATAGTAGGAATATACATACATTACTCAAACTCCCTCATTGGCTCTCTGATAATCAACAAGAAGGCTTGAGTGATTTCCACCAGGGAGAGTGAAGCACGTTGTGCTGCTGGTTTACAGCATAGCTGCATTATTTGCACCTTGAAAGGTCCATTACATCCGTTTTTGTCATGCCTTTAATTCAGATGAGCTTCCCTAGCCTGTGATAGCATTCCTTCTCTCGCAAGACGGCAAATGTGTATCGACTCTACATCGTAATGGTGTATAAACCACTGTGCCCTTGGACATTTCAGAACAAAACATGTCCCTGGGTGGTAGTCTCAGAGGAAGTGGTAATCAGGAATTTAGGCTTGCGTCGACTAAAGTACTCTAAACAATGTTTGGGGTGCAATAAAAATACCAGCAGGGAAATTCTGTCATAATTACAATGGAGAACTCCAAACAACCAAGTTGGCAACTGAAAAACAGCTGACCACGAATCTTGGCATTCAGCCTGTAATATTCCTGATAAAAGCAAGATCAGTACTCTAAGTGCTCCAGCCCAGAAAACTACCAGACCTGCAAATACTACCAGACTTGCAAATACTACTGATCAAACTAAGCAATCAGCATAAAGTAGTTATGCAGTGGAGACCATCATATTGTGAAGCACCTGAAAATGAAAAAGCAGATGATCTGGCTAAGGAAGGAGCTGCTGACGATCAACCAGATGTGTCAATAACGTACCATCAAAAGAAACAGATGATCAAAGCATTCAGAAAGCTAACAACAACACAGGATGAGTACTTAATTATGAACATACCAGAACAGGTTGTAAATATATGCATCAGAACAGGAAACAACTGCCTCCACAGCCACACACCGTTCAAGATTGACAACACACTTGTGTGTATCAATAATAACCAAACTGTAAGAGGATATCTGACAAAGTAGACATTGCCTCGGTAACAAAAATAAGAAGTGGTAACACCAATAAAAATAATCTTTACAGCCAAGTGTACATGTACAAGCCCTTGACAGCGATAATCTTTACAGCCAAGTGTACATGTACAAGCCCTTGACAGCGATAATCTTTACAGCCAAGTGTACATGTACAAGCCCTTGACAGCGATAAACTGCCAGACCTGAAGAGAGGCGTACATGAAGTGAGCATCCAAAGAAGGATAGTAATTCAGTGGGTATCATGTCACTGTGGCATACCAGAAAATAAAAAGGCAAAAAATGGAGAAACACAGAAACAGAAAGACAAAGAACTCACCTACCAGGAAAAGAGGACCCTCATCATAGCTGTTAGGAAAGTTGACCACCCAAAAGACAACTCACTATCTCGACGAAGCTAAACAAGTTATCATCTTCTGCACCAGGACAGGACACAGAAGACTAAACGGCTACTTAAATAAATTTAATAGAAAAACCGTGGTGCATTGATTATATATGTCCCTGGTCTTACCCTTTAATCACCCCCTTCTTCTATCTTGATAATAATGTTATATTTTATGTACCATATAATGTTATATTTATGTATCATATAATGTTATATCTCATCAATATTGTATGATAATATTTGGTTTCTGTTTGAACTGACAGAATCTTGCAGGTTACAGTTATGCATCAGATATCTATAGCCTTGGTATTTTGACCTGTGAACTTGCTAATGGACAGTCTCCATTCTCCGATATGCCAGCTACTCAGGTTTGTTGTTTTCTTGTGAATTATTTTGACCTGTGAACTTACGAATGGACAATCTCCATTCTTTGATATGCCAGTTACTCAGGTTTATTGATTTCTTGTGAATAAATAAAATATTTGCAGATGCCAACTCTAAACATTAACCTTTAGGGCTCTGAATTAAAAATTAAGAAACAATGGTTTCTTGATTGCCCTGGGTCCGCCTAGAGCAATGCGTTCCCTTTGCACCCCAATAAAGTGTATATATCATGTGACATATTTTTTCCAGAACGTGCTCTGTCTTATGGATTTTCTGAACACTCCGCAATTCTGGATTCAATAAGGTGTATATTTTAACCTTTAGGGCCCTGAATTAAAAATTAAGAAACATCCCCTTGGGCCTGAATTCTTTTTTGGAAAATTTGCGTTATTGATGGTGGGTGTTTTGAAAACGTGATAACTTTTTTGTTTTAAAAGATATCAAAATAATTTTTGCATATCTAAATAAAGGAGTGAATAGTGAATATAGTCATGTTTTTGTTGTTGTTGTATGTATGATATGACAGTTGTGAACAAGTTGTGAAGTTGAAAATTCGGGGGAAAAATCGCAAAACGCCATTTTCAAATCGCACATATAACTTCTTGACGACCCTAATACTTGAGCAATGCGTGGAATCATTGATAAAATCCTCATAAATACCTATACTTATTGTATATATATTGTTTTATATCAAAACTAATATAATATGAACTAAAAAAACTAATAAAACGTGAAGAAATCACATATAACGTCTGTCCGGTAAACACTAGGTCTATCCCGACACGCAGCGTAATTATTGTCTAAGCACACACGTGGCACCCCTGATACATATTATTTTTGTGTTTTTGAACAACTACACAAACATTCTTATCAAATAACAACATATTAAACATGAAAAACAACAATTAAAACATGTATTCACGATCACTTAGCCATGCCACGCGGTACTCAATTTGATAGTAAAATATGGCTAAAAAATGGCCAATGTCGTTCCAGAAATTTGTTGACAAAACCAGCCGGTTTTCTCTCTTCTTGCAGTCGTAATGAGTAAAGGAATTTGACCTTTAAACTGCGACGTATTCCTAGCTTCGTTTGGCGTGTTTTATACGTCACGGGATCATTACTTTGTGAAGTTCTGTACTCGGGAATCGGGCGATATCCTATGTAGCGGGATTGCGCCTGCAGGCACAATGGAGCTGTGCTCATAGGCGCATTATTGCGACCGCAGAGTCGTAAAGGTTAATAAAAAATATATCAAATAATTAGATTATATTCTTGTTCTTAGCGCTCATTCTCAAACTCCTGCAGATAAGCAGGATGTAGTCTGGATATTGGAATGTGTTTTGTCATGGTTTACAGATTTGCTGAGGTACCTGCGCCTTTTTTTGGAAAAGAATAGTAGAGGAATAGAAGAATAAAGTAGATATGAAGTGGATATGAAGTAGATATGACGTGGATATGAAGTGAATATGAAGTGGATACCATTACATTGCGCCTGAGTACCTGAGAATGATAAAAAGTAGATTGCCTGGCTAAGAAAGGTGCTGCTGATGATCAACTAGATGTGAATAAAAAACATAGAAGAATAGTAATACTTTACATTCCGCCGAAGACGGATGTGTCGGGCCATTGGCGCAAATAAAACGGTGACACAATGCATTTCCATTCTCTGGACTACATCCTGCTGGAAATCTAGTAGGACCATTGTCCTGCTACAAGAGAATTCAGCAGGAGTTTGAGAATGAACGCTGAAGAAGAAGAAGATACGTTACATCAGAAGTAAGGAAATAGCATGAGAGAATAAGACCAGGTACACATCATAACAACTATCACAAGGTCACAGACCTGCAAATAGAGAAGATTCTCGAAGGACGGGCATGGCATGACAAGAAATCAATATTTAAATTGCTGAGTGACACTCAGAACGGATGTAATGTCCTGCGGTCATCTAAGCCTTCTTCTTCTTCTGCGTTCGTTCTCAAACTCCTGCAGATTAGCAGGATGTAGCCCGTAGAACGGAATGCGTTGTGTCATGGTTTTCAGCATTGCTGCGATATCTGCGCCTTTTGGCCTGACACATCCGACTTCAGCATGGCTTTGGGTCACTGACCCTATATGGAATGGGACAGTCAATTCCATCCCATAACCTCCTTAGTCACCTTTTATGACATGCCTGGAAGGTAAAACAGTGTTGCTATTCCTTGCTCCCCTTTCGGGCCACAGCTACACACGGGCGACAATCATCTAAGCCATCTTGCATGCCCAATGATATTGTAAGGTGACTGATGATGTTGAAATTCTGTATACAGACGATTACGAAACAAATTTATTGTCTCCCGTGATCAATCTCTATACATACAGTTTGATATTGACAATGTATATAGTGGTTTTTTTAGGTTGCTGTGATTCCTGAAAGTTTAGTTTGAAAAGACGTTTCTGTTGGTCAGACTGTCACTATCAATTGCAAAGGTGGGACAGTCCTGTAGTATATGTCTGTTGTCTTTGAAATTGCTCCGCAAGTGTAGGCCATAGAGTTGTTGATGCCTATTTGGTGTAAGTGTGATTTTAGATGGCAGTGTCTTGTTCTCAAGTTGAAATATCCTGACATTTCATTTCTGTTCAGTTTGTAGATGTCTTGTCCAGATCACAAACTACCATATACCTGTTTAATACATTCAAGAAACATATACAGAAAATTACTTTCTATCTGTATTACTGTGACTCTTGCCTGTTTATCAGATTTTTTCTGGGATCTTGGTTATTAGATACAACAAATTACAAGAGAAGATAATATATAACTTGTGATTGTTATCGTCTGAACCTCCTAATGGTCTATGGTTATATCCCTTATGTACTTTCTGTAAGATCATCATATATATAAAGTTCATGCTGAGAAAAGAATGGTGGGACTTATTGAACAACTCATTTGTCCAGAGCATTACATGGATATACTGCCCTGGTCATGCTGGGGTCAGAGGAAACGAGAGAGCCGACTTATTGGCAGGCAATGCGCGATAGAAGGCACATTGCTGAGAAGAGATAAAGCAGACCTAATGAAGGCAGTAATAAATTCATTTCAAGATGCAGATAATGTTAATGAGGCTCAGAACATATACATACAGAGAATGTTAGAAATGGGGAATTCAGAAGTGAGGGGAGGAAAAGTAAATTTTTTGGAAAGTCCCGAAGATCACACAATCAACACCTGACCGGAACTATGAGTCTACATACACTGGGATGGCTGCTGGAGCGGAGGGCGGAGCACTTATGGGAATGTCCCGCGTGCTATGAAGCCAGTATCTAATCAAGAATCATCATATATTGGCCAGTTTATCCATTGTTCTTTATGTAAGATCATATGTCAGCAAGTTTAACTGTTGTTCTTTCTATAAGATCATATGTCAGCAAGTTTAACCATTTTTCTTTCTATAAGATCATATGTTAGCAAGTGTAACTGTTGTTCTTTATGTAAGATCATATGTCAGCAAGTTTAACCATTTTTCTTTCTATAAGATCATATGTTAGCAAGTTTAACCATTTTTCTTTATATAAGATCATATGTCAGCAAGTTTAACCATTTTTCTTTCTATAAGATCATATGTTAGCAAGTTTAACCGTTTTTCTTTCTATAAGATCATATGTCAGCAAGTTTAACCATTTTACTTTCTATAAGATCATATGTCAGCAATTTTAACTGTTGTTCTTTCTGTGACTTGCAGATGTTAGTAGAGAAACTCAGTGGGACTAAGCCAAGACTTGCTGACTCAACGACAGTTGGGGAATTTTACATCAGTGAAGGTATGTGATGTGTGATAATAGTGAAGGTATGTGATGTGTGATATTAGTGAAGGTATGTGATGTGTGATATTAGTGAAGGTATGTGATGTGTGATATCAGTGAAGGTAATATGCGATATCCATGAAGGTAATGTGTGATATCAGTGAGTGTATGTGACATGTGTGATATCAGTGAAGGTATGCCATACATTTTAATTCAGAGAAGTTATACCATATGTTTAATATCGGTGAAGGTTTGTGACAAACAATATCAGTGGAATATGTGTGGGTGTCTGCGGCCAGATCGATAACAATCCAGATAGTGATATATGATCAAGCAACATAGACTTTTTCTTACATTCAAAGTGGTGAAAGAAGCCAGCATGCTGTGCGAACAATGCTGATGAGTAGATTTGTGACACATGGCAGGCCTACTAATAATGTAGCTAGAGATGCAGTAAATTGTAGTGGTAAAACAATATTTATTAGATAATACCACTGAAGTTGGATGTGTCAGTCCATAGGTACAAATAAAACAGTGACAAAATACATATCCATTCCAGGAATTCCTACTTAAATTCTATATAGAAACAATAAAACCAGACAATCTGACAGTCAGGTAGTGACTGCTAATACTAATAATAGTAACTACTAATATTAAATAGAATATGAAAAGAATTATGATAAAAGAATAGTGATGGAAAAGATGACTTTTCAAAGATTGTGGGGAAAAAAATATTACTATAAGAAAACACAGAATAATAAGTATTTAAAAAATGTTCCAAATATAAATTCAAATGAAAAATATTAGCACTTTCATATAAAAATTGTAAACATGTTTGTAAATTAATTACTTAAAAATTAATTATTGTAACAAATATTTACGTTTTTTTACAGTATTGACTTTGCTGAGAAAACTAGCAGGACAATTGTTCTGCAACAGGAGAGATCCAGCAGGAGTTTGAGAATGAAAACTTAAAAATTATACGCAGAACATGTAATACTTCATTACAATGGAATCTGGCTAGCCTAAGGAAGAGGGCTGGCTCCTTAAAAACATCTTAACAAGAAAGCTGTGTTTTTTAAATCAAATAAAGAGATATAACAGTATGGAAAGATTATTAGCTGAAGGCAGAATTGGCAGCAACAGGAGAAGAGGATGCCCAAGATGACGATGGTGCAGTGATGTATCATATTGACTAAATATGTCTAGCTGCGGCAGGTCAACTCCCCCAGAATCACAGAGTGTTCAGAGAGTCCATAGGGGAAGATCACATTCTGGAAAGAATGTCACATGATGATGACAGTGGAATCCCTCTATAACACATCCTTTTATAACAAATTTCCCTATTTAACAAAGCTTTACAAAATCACCAATTATATTTATTCTTTATTATTTGTACTGTATATAGCGAATTTCTGTTATTACATACATATTTTGTTGGTCCAGAACAATTTGCTATAATGAGATTTGACTGTATTTAGACAAGGATTTAAGTTGTTATAATAAGATTTGACTGCATTTAAAGAAGTATATAAGTCGTTATAATGAGATGTGACTATATTGAAACAGTTATGTAAGTTGTTATACTGAGATTTGACTGTATTTAAACAGTTATGTAAGTTGTTATAATGAGATTTGACTGTATTGAAACAGTTATGTAAGTTGTTATAATGAGATTTGACTGTATTGAAACAGTTATGTAAGTTGTTATAATGAGATTTGCGTGTATTTAAACAATTATGTAAATACTGAATTCCAGACTGCAACTTTCTTGAGTTGTCCTCTCATTAAGTCTCATATGTTTGTGTCATAGATGAATTGGATGATCAAACACATTCCCCGCAAGAGAGAGCTGATGCTATCTTCTTCCGGCGGACATTCTCCCCACACTTACATGGTTTAACGTCATCGTGCCTGGAGAAGGACCCTCATTCCAGGTGATTATTTGAAGTATTAACTGTTTACAAGATGTATATCATAGTTTGTGTGTCTCAGAGTTTGTGTGTCTCAGAGTTTGTGTGTCTCAGAGTTTGTGTGTCTCAGAGTTTGTGTGTCTCAGAGTTTGTGTGTCTCAGAGTTTGTGTGTCCCAGAGTTTGTGTGTCCCAGAGTTTATGTGTCTCAGAGTTTGTGTGTCTCAGAGTTTGTGTCTCAGAATTTGTGTGTCTCAGAGTTTGTATGTCTCAGAGTTTGTGTGTCTCAGAGTTTGTGTGTCTCAGAGTTTGTGTGTCCCAGAGTTTGTGTGTCTCAGAGTTTGTGTGTCTCAGAGTTTGTGTGTCTCAGAGTTTGTGTCTCAGAATTTGTGTGTCTCAGAGTTTGTGTGTCTCAGAGTTTGTGTGTCTCAGAGTTTGTGTGTCTCAGAGTTTGTGTGTCTCAGAGTTTATGTGTCTCAGAGTTTATGTGTCTCAGAGTTCTTCTTTTGTTGTAAACTCTTATCAATCTATTTAATTATTATTTTTAGTATTAAAGAGAAAACAAGAATTTACAACTCACTAGACTCATTGAGGCCAACTCCTTAGAGTGGAGATGAGGCTTAATCTAGCTAACAGAGGCTGTAAACTAAGATTGGTCTGGCCATCCCTGACATAGTGCAGGACCACAGTCCTACCCAAGCAATCACTGGTGCTGAAGTCTGAGATACCAGGCTGAGAGGTGCACCAGCTACCATGGCATCATGCAACACGACTAGATAACATGTCTTCATAACAAATACAAAAATAACTTACTAGTGATATCTATTATGCTGTGTGGTTGTGAGGGTTGGATACTCACTGTAGACATGGAGAGAGATGCAGACTTGGATACTCACTGTAGACAGGGAGAGAGATGCAGACTTGGATACTCACTGTAGACATGGAGATACAGATATAGACTTTTGAATACAAGTGTTGTTTTTTTAACAAAGAACCGAGAACAGATAGACATGGGTTGGTTTGTTTTATGATGTTTCTAACATGGCACCCCTACAACTCTGAGGGATTATGGGTTCGATGACGATAATATAGAATGCATAGGTATATAAATTCTTTGGGTATCACACACACCAATCACGTGCCTCGATGTTGACAAGTACGGATATTCCACATACCAACCACAGGTATCAATCAACACAAATAGGTAAACATTTTTTATTGTCTTCATAGCAACACAAAAAATAACCCAATTGTCAGATATTAAATATTTTATTTCTTATTGCTTGAAGTTGGCATTTTAAGAAATTTAAAAAAAAATTCATAAGAAATAGAGTTGAGTAGCTGGCATATCGGAGACTGTCCTTTAGCAAGTTCACAGGTCAAAATAATTCATAAGAAATCAACAAACCTGAGTAGATGGCATATCGGAGACTGTCCTTTAGCAAGTTCACAGGTCAAAATAATTCATAAGAAATCAACAAACCTGAGTAGCTGGCATATCGGAGAATGGAGACTGTCCTTTATCAAGTTCACAGGTCAAAATACCAAGGCTATAGATATTGGATGCATAACTGTAACCTGCAAGATTCTGTCAGTTTAAACAGAAACCATGTTGTATCATACAATATTGATGAGATATAACATTACGTGATACATATAACATAACACTGACAATGTCTATCAATTCATAACACTGACAAGTCCTATCATTATATAACGTTGGCAAGTTCTATCATTACATATCATTGACAAGTTCTATCATTACATAATATTGACAAGTTCTATCATTACATAATATTGACAAGTTCTATCATTACATAATATTGACAAGTTCTATCATTACATAACATTGACAAGTTCTATCATTACATAACATTGACAAGTTCTATCATTACATAACATTGACAAGTTCTATCATTACATAACATTGACAAGTTCTATCATTACATAACATTGACAAGTTCTATCATTACATAACATTGACAAGTTCTATCATTAGTGTTATGTTATATGATAGTCCAGTTCTATATCTGATTTCCAAATCTGTTTTATTGCTGAAAACTTGTGGAAAAATCAGTCACTTTCAATCTGGTATCATCAGTTACATCATCCATTTTGAAGCGTTGATTGAGAACCAGCATAAAATAATTAAATCTTCAATTATCAGCATTTAATCAATCCAATAGCTGGCTCCACCATTTTGGAATGATATTTAATCAATCCAATAGCTGGCTCCACCATTTTGGAATGATATTTAATCAATCCGATAGCTGGCTCCACCATTTTGGAATGATATTTAATCAATCCAATAGCTGGCTCCACCATTTTGGAATGATATTTAATCAATCCAATAGCTGGCTCCACCATTTTGGAATGATATTTAATCAATCCGATAGCTGGCTCCACCATTTTAGAATGATATTTAATCAATCCAATAGCTGGCTCCACCATTTTAGAATGATATTTAATCGATCCAATAGCTGGCTCCACCATTTTTGAATGATATTTAATCAATCCAATAGCTGGCTCCACCATTTTAGAATGATATTTAATCAATCCAATAGCTGGCTCCACCATTTTTTAATGATATTTAATCAATCCAATAGCTGGCTCCACCATTTTTTAATTATATTTGTAATAAATAGGAGATTTTAGACTCAATAAAACTGGTGCAGCAAAATTCCCAAGAAAAAAAAAGCAGTTTGACAGATTAGAAAAGTTGTCCATAGCATAGGGAGGGACTTTGTATTTTGATGACACAATTCATCCATGTCAGTGAAACTGTTATCCCATTTGATAATTTTCTTCTTGTTTATCTACCAGACCCTCCTCCGGTGAACTACTCAACCATCCTGTTTTCAAGAGCATTAAAAATAAATCCTTCTCTGTCTTGCCATCCCTGTTACAGCCAGTTGTACCCTTAACAGACATTGCAAGAGCACCAAAAAGTAAGTACATATATAAATCTGGTTGTACACAGACGTACATGTGTACATATATAAATCTGGTTGTACACAGATATACGTATGTGTATACAGTGCTGTAGATACATTCTCTCCAAGTGGGATTGGCCTATAAATAATAAACAGTCATTTGTGTGTTTACTTGTGTCAGATCTTTTCTTGGATAAATAATCTGATAATGGTTTTGTGAAGTATTGCCAATAGGGGGTTTGTGAAGTATTGCTAATAGAAGGTTTGGGAAGTATTACTAATAGGGGATTTGTGAAGTATTGCTAATAGGGGGTTTGTGAAGTATTGCTATGTGTGGGTTTGTGAAGTATTGCTAATACGGGGTTTGTGAAGTATTGCTAATAGGGTGTTTGTGAAGTATTGCTAATAAGGGGTTTGGGAAGTATTACTAATAGGGGATTTGTGAAGTATTGCTAATAGGGGGTTTGTGAAGTATTGCTATGTGTGGGTTTGTGAAGTATTGCTAATACGGGGTTTGTGAAGTATTGCTAATAGGGGGTTTGTGAAGTATTGCTAATAGGGGGTTTGTGAAGTATTGCTAATAGAAGGTTTGGGAAGTATTGCTAATAGGGGGTTTGTGAAGTATTGCTAATAGAAGGTTTGGGAAGTATTGCTAATACGGGGTTTGTGAAGTATTGCTAATAGGGGGTTTGTGAAGTATTGCTAATAGGGGGTTTGTGAAGTATTGCTAATAGAAGGTTTGGGAAGTATTACTAATAGGGGATTTGTGAAGTATTGCTAATAGGGGGTTTGTGAAGTATTGCTATGTGTGGGTTTGTGAAGTATTGCTAAGCAGGGGTTTTGATTTTGATCAAGTAGCTATCACTAAAAGTCATGTTATGAATTGGGGGGGATTAAACACCCCTCCCCCTATCTATGGGACTGTGTTTATGCATGTTTTTGTGTGGAGTGTTCTGCTATAAATTCCTACATACAAGGATATACTATGAAGTTTACCATGTCATGATAACAGCTGTGAAGACATGCTATCTAGTGTTGTGTGATATCATGGTTGCTGGTGTGCCTCTTGGGCTGGTGCACCTCTTGGCCTGGTGAACCTCTGGAGCAGGACTGTGATCTTGCTTGATGTAGGGGATGGCCCGGCCAGTTTTAGTTTCCAGCCTCTGTTAGCTGTACTAAGTCTCATCTCCACTTCAAGGAGTTGGCCTCGATAACACTGTAGTGCTTGAGGTCTCAGACAGAAATTTGAGAGCAGAAGTGGCCGCCTCTTCTACCATACAGGATGTTGCTGTTTCCTATGCTCTGCTGTTCATTACAACGAGTCTACCATGTCACAAGAACAACCTGTAAAATTCCAAAAATGTTGGAGCACTTATATTACAATGGAATCCTTTTATAGTGTATCCTTTTATAACAAATGTCCCTATTTAACAACATTTCATGTCTATGTCGATGTTAGGTGTTGTCTCTTTATGTCGATGTTAAGTGTTATCAATTGATGTCTATGTCAATGTTAGATGTCAATTGATGTCTATGTCAATGTTAGATGTTGTCTATTGATGTCTATGTCAATGTTAGATATTGTCAATTGATGTCAATGTTAGATGTTGTCAATTGATGTCTATGTCAATATTAGATATTGTCAATTGATGTCTATGTCAATGTTAGATATTGTCAATTGATGTCTATGTCAATTTTAGATGTTGTCTCTTTATGTCTATGTCAGTGTTAGATGTTGTCAATTGATGTCTATGATTGTATTTATGTCAAATTTATTTTCTTCTTTCTTCCCTGATACTAGGTCTGCCAGCTGATGATGGAGATTTTACCATGAAAATGAGCGAAGTGTCACTACAGGATACCTGGATATTTTAATTGATTTCTTTGATGACATTTAAAGAAATGGTTTACCTGGATATTTAGACGACTATACTTACCTGAACATTGAAACTGAAATTGTATCTGGATATTGTAATTGTTTTCTCACCTGGACAATGTGAATAGCATCAAATGTGTGCGGTGGAATCCTGTTATAACAACTTGGTCCGTACCGACAAAATATGTCTGTAATAGCATCAAATGTGTGCGTTGGAATCCTGTTATAACAACTTGGTCCGGAATCCTGTTATAACAACTTGTTCCGGACTGACAAAATATGTCTGTAATAGCATCAAATGTGTGCGGTGGAATCCTGTTATAACAACTTGGTCCGGACTAACAAAATATGTCTGTAATAGCATCAAAGTGTGCGGTGGAATCCTGTTATAACAACTTGGTCCGGACTAACAAAATATGTCTGTAATAGCATCAAATGTGTGCAGTGGAATCCTGTTATAACAACTTGGTCCGGACCGACAAAATATATCTGTAATAGCGTCAAATGTGTGCGGTGGAATCCTGTTATAACAACTTGGTCCGGAATCCTGTTATAACAACTTGGTCCGGACTAACAAAATATGTCTGTAATAGCATCAAAGTGTGCGGTGGAATCCTGTTATAACAACTTGGTCCGGACTAACAAAATATGTCTGTAATAGCATCAAATGTGTGCAGTGGAATCCTGTTATAACAACTTGGTCCGGACCGACAAAATATATCTGTAATAGCGTCAAATGTGTGCGGTGGAATCCTGTTATAACAACTTGGTCCGGACCGACAAAATATGTCTGTGATAACAGGAATTTGCTATATACAATGCAAACAATACAGAATAAATATAATTGGGGATTTTGAAAAGTTGTTATAAAGAAATTTGTTACAGGCCTAAGAGAATGTGTTATACAGGGATTCCACTGTATTATTTTTCTCACCTAAGCATTTAATATGGCTCATCACATGATCATTTATTATGACTTTTTCCCTAAACATTTAGAATGCTTTTTCAACCAAACATATATAATTCACAATATTGAAGCCATGCAATCAACTGGACTGTGTGGTCAGTAGTGGACATCCTCATTGATACTACTAAACCCCAACAACTACCTCTTGATTTTTTATTAGAAACTGGCTTCACAGCACGTAGGACATTCCCAAGTGCTCCGCCCTCTGCTCCCCCAGCTCCTGCCATCCCAGTGTATGTAGACTCAAAGTCCCGGTCAGGTGTTGATTGTGTGATCTTTGGGACTTTCCAAAAAATTTACTTTTCCTTCCTTCACCTCTAGATACTCCCATTTCTAACATTCTCTGTATGTGTACGTTCTCAACCTCATTGACATCTGCATCTTGAAATGAATTTATTACTGCCTTCATTAAGTCTGCTTTATTTCTTCTAAAAAATGTGCCATCTATTTCCGCATTGCCTGCCAATAAGTCGGCTCTCTCGTTTCCTCTGACCCCAGCATGACCAGGGCAGATCCATGTAATGCTCTGGACAACTGAGTTGTTCAATAAGTCCCACCATTCTTTTCTTAGCATGAACTTTTCTATCTTGCGCAGCATGCTTTGAGAGTCTGTGAGTATTACCGAGTGTGTTGGTGTATCACTTATCAATCAATTAAGTGTTGCTGTAACTCCCTCTATCTCCATCCTCGTGCTCGATGTGACAGTAGAATATGCTGAATATTTCTCAACCAACTTCATGCTGTTTCCTTAGGCAACAAAACCCCAACCGCTTTTATTTGTGTTTCTGTTAACGGAGCCATCAATAATTATGTCTTGTGATTTCGAGTGTAGTTGGGCGAGTTCGTGCACTGTATCCTGAGACCTGACATCCGTCCATTTTCGACACGCTTTATCTAGTTGTATTATTACTTTAGTCAGTGATTTCTTCTCAGTCTCTACCTCCACCCATTCACTGCCCTATCCTATTTCTTCAAATTCACACACTCTTTGCAGTGTGTCTTACGCCTCTGCCATCCATGATCTGCCACGCTTTTTTATTCGTTTTCCCTTTGACTCATCTAGACGTTGGTGTAATGGGTGGTGGTTGTATTCTGTCACTTTATGGTACGACATAACTAGTGCTACCTGATGTCACACTCTAATGCTGGGAAGATCAAGCAGAAATCTCATAGCAGAGATGGGTGTATCTCTAGTACACCCCAGTACCGCTCTCATTGCCTCATTTTGGACTTTTCCAATCTATCGACCTGTGACAGTGTCAGTAGGCCGAGGTCATAATCTATGACAGATAGCACCATCACTTGCAGAAGAAACTACCTATTTGTAGGCAATGATTTCATCCCAATGAAGCAGTGGAACGCCTTATTGGCTTCCCTAACCTTTCTTGTGCCAGGAAAAAAATCTTACAGACATGCTGAACTGTCTCTAACTTACTGTAAACATCACTACGTTAACTTAAGAAGACCTATACATTTTTAAGAATGGCATTGTGCTGCCAAGAATAGAACTACTCAGCAACATTTGGATATCTACAACAACAACAAAATATACTACTAACTTGTTGCAGGGTCTACGAACACAATTATGTCTCCGCTGAGTAGATGTATTCTTATTAAAAATATTGTGCATCACTGATAGTAGAAGGTAATTGTGTATCACTGAGAGTTGAAGGAAATTGTGTATCACTGAGAGTAGAAGGTAATTGTATATCACTGAGAGTAGAAGGTAATTGTGTATCACTGAGAGTTGAAGGAAATTGTGTATCACTGAGAGTAGATGGTAATTGTGTATCACTGAGAGTAGAAGGTAATTGTGTATCACTGAGAGTTGAAGGAAATTGTGTATCACTGAGAGTTGAAGGAAATTGTGTATCACTGAGAGTAGATGGTAATTGTGTATCACTGAGAGTAGAAGGTAATTGTATATCACTGAGAGTAGAAAGTAATTGTATATCACTGAGAGTAGAAAGTAATTGTATATCACTGAGAGTTGATGGTACTTGTATATCACTGAGAGTTGATGGTAATTGTGTATCACTGACATTTGATGGTAATTGTATATCACTGAGAGTAGAAGGTAATTGTATATCACTGAGAGTAGAAAGTAATTGTATATCACTGAGAGTTGATGGTAATTGTGTATCACTGAGAGTAGAAAGTAATTGTGTATCACTAAGAGTGGAAAGTAATTGTATATCACTGAGAGTAGAAAGTAATTGTGTATCACTGAGAGTAGAAAGTAATTGTGTATCACTGAGAGTAGAAAGTAATTGTGTATCACTGAGAGTAGAAAGTAATTGTGTATCACTGAGAGTAGAAGGTAATTGTGTATCACTGAGAGTAGAAGGTAATTGTATATCACTGAGAGTAGAAAGTAATTGTATATCACTGAGAGTTGATGGTAATTGTATATCACTGAGATTTGATGGTAATTGTATATCACTGAGAGTAGAAAGTAATTGTGTATCACTGAGAGTAGAAGGTAATTGTGTATCACTGAGAGTAGAAGGTAATTGTATATCACTGAGAGTAGAAAGTAATTGTATATCATTGAGAGTTGATGGTAATTGTGTATCACTGAGAGTAGAAAGTAATTGTGTATCACTGAGAGTGGAAAGTAATTGTATATCACTGAGAGTAGAAGGTAATTGTATATCACTGAGAGTAGAAGGTAATTGTATATCACTGAGAGTAGAAGGTAATTGTATATCACTGAGAGTAGAAGGTAATTGTATATCACTGAGAGTAGAAGGAAACTGTATATCACTGAGAGTAGAAGGTAATTGTATATCACTGAGAGTAAAAAGTAATTGTATATCACTGAGATTTGATGGTAATTGTATATCACTGAGATTTGATGGTAATTGTATATCACTGAGAGTAGAAAGTAATTGTGTATCACTGAGAGTAGAAAGTAATTGTATATCACTGAGAGTAGAAGGTAATTTTGTATCACTGAGAGTAGAAAGTAATTGTGTATCACTGAGAGTAGAAGGTAATTGTATATCACTGAGAGTAAAAAGTAATTGTATATCACTGAGAGTAGAAGGTAATTGTATATCACTGAGAGTAAAAAGTAATTGTATATCACTGAAAGTTGAAGGAAACTGTATATCACTGAGAGTAGAAGGTAATTGTATATCACTGAGAGTAGAAGGTAATTGTATATCACTGAGAGTAGAAGGTAATTGTATATCACTGAGAGTAGAAGGAAACTATATCACTGAGAGTAGAAGGTAATTGTATATCACTGAGAGTAAAAAGTAATTGTATATCACTGAGATTTGATGGTAATTGTATATCACTGAGATTTGATGGTAATTGTATATCACTGAGAGTAGAAAGTAATTGTGTATCACTGAGAGTAGAAAGTAATTGTATATCACTGAGAGTAGAAGGTAATTTTGTATCACTGAGAGTAGAAAGTAATTGTGTATCACTGAGAGTAGAAGGTAATTGTATATCACTGAGAGTAAAAAGTAATTGTATATCACTGAGAGTAGAAGGTAATTGTATATCACTGAGAGTAAAAAGTAATTGTATATCACTGAAAGTTGAAGGAAACTGTATATACTGAGAGTAGATGGTAATTGTGTATCATTGAGAGTATAAAATAAGATATTCATCGCTAGTAATTCCTGTGAGGGGAAAGAAACAAACAGCAGATAGGTGCATATATTGCAGCCAAGCTGTATACCATAATACAATGCATTATGTTTTGATTACATCCTGCTAGTCTGCACAAGTTTTAGAAGAAGTGAAGAAGAAATGAGCAAACATGAATGTTTTCTCACCTTTATATTTTCATTGACTACTGAATTCAGATCTGTTGAACCATTGACTCAAATAAGACTACGACACAGCAGGTTCCCATTCTCTGGACTACATCCTACTGGAAATCTAGTGGGACTACATCCTACTGGAAATCTAGTGGGACTACATCCTACTGGAAATCTAGTGGGACTACATCCTACTGGAAATCTAGTGGGACTACATCCTACTGGAAATCTAGTGGGACTACATCCTACTGGAAATCTAGTGGGACTACATCCTACTGGAAATCTAGTGGGACTACATCCTACTGGAAATCTAGTGGGACTACATCCTACTGGAAATCTAGTGGGACTACATCCTACTGGAAATCTAGTGGGACTACATCCTACTGGAAATCTAGTGGGACTACATCCTACTGGAAATCTAGTGGGACTACATCCTACTGGAAATCTAGTGGGACTACATCCTACTGGAAATCTAGTGGGACTACATCCTACTGGAAATCTAGTGGGACTACATCCTACTGGAAATCTAGTGGGACTACATCCTACTGGAAATCTAGTGGGACTACATCCTACTGGAAATCTAGTGGGACTACATCCTACTGGAAATCTAGTGGGACTACATCCTACTGGAAATCTAGTGGGACTACATCCTACTGGAAATCTAGTGGGACTACATCCTACTGGAAATCTAGTGGGACTACATCCTACTGGAAATCTAGTGGGACTACATCCTACTGGAAATCTAGTGGGACTACATCCTACTGGAAATCTAGTGGGACTACATCCTACTGGAAATCTAGTGGGACTACATCCTACTGGAAATCTAGTGGGACTACATCCTACTGGAAATCTAGTGGGACTACATCCTACTGGAAATCTAGTGGGACTACATCCTACTGGAAATCTAGTGGGACTATCCTGCTACTAGAGATCCAGTGGGAGTGGGAGATTAAAAAAATTATTGTCATAACTCTGCTACTGTAGAATATTTGTCAGAAATGCTGATTGAGCTGTAGATATTGGATCCTAAAATGAAACCCAACTTTGAAAATATTTGTGCATGAATTTCTGTTGAAGTTGTTGGTAAAATGCAGAGGATTGACAGTTGTTTATGTTATTGTCTTGCTCAGAACAGAAATTGTAAAGTGTAAATTATTTAAGAACACCAGGTTTGTTAATATAGAGAAGTACATTCAATAAATTGAAGAACTAAACAAAGCTAATATAACATTGTCAATAGACAGAATATAAAATAATATAACATTGTCAATAGACAGAATATAAAATAACATAACATTGTCAATAGACAGAATATAAAATAACATAACATTGTCAATAGACAGAATATAAAATAACATAACATTGTCAATAGACAGAATATAAAATAACATAACATTGTCAATAGACAGAATATAAAATAACATAACATTGTCAATAGACAGAATATAAAATAAAGAATAACATAATGTTGACAATAGACAGAATATAAAATAACATAACATTGTCAATAGACAGAATATAAAACAAAGAATAACATAACATTGTCGATAGACAGAATATAAAATAATATAACATTTTCAATAGACAATATAAAATAAAATAACATTGTCAATAGACAGAATATAAAATAAAGAATAACATAACATTGTCAATAGACAGAATATAAAATAATATAACATTGTCAATAGACGGAATATAAAATAAAAACATTTCACAAATGGATACATAAATAAAACTAATACAATAAAATTCCATTATAACATTGTATTCTGGACCGACGAAATATTTATTTAACAACAGAAATTTGCTATATACAGTACACAATGTAGAATAAATATAATTAGGGATTTTTACAAGTGTTGTTATATAGGGAAATTTGTTATAAAAGAATGCACTATAGAGGGATTCCACTGTAATCATAACACTGCAAATAGAAAGCCACAAATGATCAAATTATTTGCAATTAATTACAGAACTGACACAGAAAACAATGACATATACATTTTAGGTGTACCCAAGCATTTTTATATGTATTTACACCACTAAGTACAGCACAACACATTTCGCTATGGAAACTTGTGTACATATTTGTTAAAAGTCAGGTTTTATTGTAGGATTACAAAACTGTTTAATTAAACATGAAGCTGTTGCTTCCAACTTTAAGCATGGAAAAAAAATATGAGATAAAATCATCATGGAAATCTTGCAGTTTTTATTATAAACTTTTTGTAGAAAATATTAAAATCTAAACAAATTATAAACAAATTAAATGAGAATTATAAAATGTTACATCTATTTTATTATATATTAATGTATGGCTCAGAAAAATGGATAATGAACAAACATTTAGAAGACAGAATTTATGCATTTGAAATGTGAATGTATAGAAGAATAGGAAGAAATTGATGGAAAGAGAAGAAAATGAACGAAGATGTTCAAACAACATTTTGTCTGAGAAAGGAACTATTGAAGAAAATAACGATCAAACAAATAAAGTTGGCAAAATATTGTTGATGTAATTTATTGGCAGCACCATGAAACTGAGATGGCAGCATATTGAAACTGAGATGGCATCACCTTGAAACTGAGATGGCAGCATATTGAAACTGAGATGGCATCACCTTGAAACTGAGATGGCAGCACCTTGAAACTGAGATGTCAGCATCTTGAAACTGAGATGGCATCACCTTGAAACTGAGATGGCAGCACCTTGAAACTGAGATGTCAGCATCTTGAAACTGAGATGGCATCACCTTGAAACTGAGATGGCAGCACCTTGAAGCTGAGATGGCAGCATCTTGAAACTGAGATGTGAGCATCTTGAAACTGAGATGGCAGCACCTTGAAACTGAGATGTCAGCATCTTGAAACTGAGATGGCATCACCTTGAAACTGAGATGGCAGCACCTTGAAGCTGAGATGGCAGCATCTTGAAACTGAGATGGCATCATCTTGAAACTGAGATGGCATCATCTTGAAACTGAGATGGCAGCACATTGAAACTGAGATGGCAGCACCTTGAAACTGAGATGGCAGCACCTTGAAACTGAGATGGCAGCACCTTGAAACTGAGATGGCAGCACCTTGAAACTGAGATGGCAGCACCTTGAAACTGAGATGGCAGCATCTTGAAACTGAGATGGCAGCATCTTGAAACTGAGATGGCAGCACCTTGAAACTGAGATGGCAGCATCTTGAAACTGAGATGGCATCATCTTGAAACTGAGATGGCAGCACATTGAAACTGAGATGGCAGCACCTTGAAACTGAGATGTCAGCATCTTGAAACTGAGATGGCATCACCTTGAAACTGAGATGGCAGCATCTTGAAACTGAGATGGCAGCATCTTGAAACTGAGATGGCATCACCTTGAAACTGAGATGGCACATATTGATCAGTGAGAATTCTGGGAAGGTTATAGGATTATTTACACTTGTTATGTTGTTAAACTTGTGTGTAGTGCATTAGCCTTTATAACACAATGTTAACTGAAGACTACATGTATCAGAGAGGATAGTGGACCTGTCACTGTGATTGCGAATGGCAGAGCAATGGATCGCACAGACAGTAAATATTGAACTCTTTACGAGAAACTGCACAAGCAAAGAAAGTTTGCAAAGGTGATGATTTTTTTTCCATGTTCATCATAATAAAATGGAATCTCATTATTATAACTTGGTCCGGACTGACTACCAAATATTATGTATGTAATAACAAAATCGCTATCTATTTATCTATACGCTGTGGCCCTTGTTTGCCTTACGGCATCAGGGGTGGAAGAGCTCTCTGGAGATGGCCTTCTTGTGTGCTGTTTGTAAGCTTGTTCCTGTGACTTCTTTGATTTCTGTGATCCATCTTTTACATGGTCTGCTTCTGGCTTTATAGCCGTTATATCTATCTGTCATGGCCCTTTTTGGCATGCTATCTGTTGGTACTCTGGAAGCGTGTGAAAACCACTTGATCTGTTGTCTCTCAATGTAGAATAAATATAATTGGGGATTGTGAAAAGTGTTGTTATATAAGGGAAATTTGTGGATATACCATAGGATGCGCTATAGAGAGATTACACTGTAAATAGCTGAGTTTTAAATGTGGCATCGTCAGAAATGAAAGCCATTGCGGATTGAAAAGAATGCCCGTAAACCGAGATCTGAAACTTTCAGTTGTTATAAAATTTCGGATATACACATATGGAGATCTGTGATCTTATAGATGTGTCTTGTTTGCAGTAATAGTGATCTGACTACTAACTATATAACGAATTATACATGACTCTCGCCCGCGTGTTGTCGGGCCCGAATGGGGAACAAAGAATAGCAACACTGTTTACCTTCCATGCATGTCGTAAAAGGCGACTAAGGAGGTTATGGGATGGAGTTGGCTGCCCCGTCCCATATAGGGTCAGTGACCCAAAGCCATGCTGAAGTAGGATCATCATCATCAAGTGCCGTCTCTGCAACGAAGGTTGGTTGCAACATATCTCCAACATCTCCTGTCTCTTGTCTTGGTGGTACACTCTGCTAGACTGTAACCTGTCCATCGTGTGATGTTACTCTCCCACTTGTATCTCTGCCTACCTCTTGCTCGCTTCCCTTTGACTTTACCCTCAAGTAAGGTCTTCAATAAGGTGTCATATCTTTTAATGTGTCCAAAGTATTTTATTTGCCTGATCTTTATTTCTCTTAGTAGTTCTTTCTTCATATTAAGTGTCTTTAGCACCTCTTTATTTGTTTTCTTCTGTTTCCATGATGTTCTCCCTATTCTTCTATATACCCACAAGGAAGTAGGATGTGTTAGGCCGAAAGGTGCAGATATCGCAGCAGTGCTGTAAACCATAACACAACGCATTCCGTTCTCCTGACTACATCCTGCTAATCTGCAGGAGTTTGAGAACGAAGAAGAAGAAGATACACGACTCTAGAATTGAAAGTAATGGAGTTATGAATTATCATCATAACACACTGTTTTTCTATAAGTTCTCAGCTGTTTAGTCACTGGTTGTGCAGAAATTGCCTGACTCACTTTCCTATAAGTTCTCAGCTGTTTAGTCAGTGGTTGGGCAGAAATTGCCTGACTCACTTTCCTATAAGTTCTCAGCTGTTTAGTCAGTGGTTGAGCAGAAACTGCCTGACTCACGTGGTTTTCAGCGTCTAGTAGCGACATGATATTCTCCGACCATTCCAGAAAAATAGCGCCTGGAGCAATTTACTATTGGCTCACGGAAGTATCTAGTTGCTTTATGGACCACATAAGTTCCTAGTAGCTGGGTGGACCAAGGAAAGTTCCTAATGGTTGGATTGTCCAACGAATATTCATAGTGGCTGGTCGGACCACGGAAGCTCCTAGTTATTGCGTGCACCACAGAAGTTCACAGTGACTTGGTAGACCACGGAAGCTCCTAGTGGCTGGGTGGACCACGGAAGCTCCTAGTGGCTGGGTGGACCACGGAAGCTCCTAGTGGCTGGGTGGTCCACAGAAACTCCCAGTTGCTGGGTGGACCACGGAAACTCCTAGTGGTTGGATGGACCACTGAAGTTTCCAGTAGCTGGGTGGATCACGAAAGCTTCTAGTAGCTGGGTTGTGTTAGCCCTATAATAGACTGAAATACGAGGTCTCAGAAAGTGTACAAAATTTATTCCACTGTACTCGGGTTACCCAATATGTACCCTGTCCCTCTCAACAAAGCGCCACACCGCTGCCGAGAATACCACTCATAGCACGTAACTCGGTAGCAATAAGCCATAATCCCCGGGGAACGCTGGAAAAAAATCACTCTATAAACAAGACGACACGAGCTGGATTTGAACTCAAAAATAGCCAAGGAAACTCGAAGTATATAAATAGTAACCAAGGAAATGTACGACACTAATTAAAAACGCAACGAATGGAGTCCAAATTAATATTGTGCAGCGGTCTTATAAGTAATGTCACACCTCAATCCTGCTCCGATTTTGCCTGTCCACGATGTATGTAGCCAAAAGTAATCTATACATACATACACACATGCATACACGCAAATGTATATATAGTCTTCACCCCAAAAACAGGCCCAACATAAACGTCCGCACAGACCTATTTTTAGTAACAAGGTCGGTTGTCAGATTGGAAAATGACTGGGGAAGATTGTGAAAAATCAATATTTTGAATCTATTGTAAAGGGCCTTGTCAAATATCTGCTACAGCCACAGACATCTGGATTCAAGGTTCAGGTACGCATCACGCTTAATGGGTATTTCCTACAGGGTTTCTCGTGTTGCTTAATCCTCACTAGTATAAGCTAGATAACAGGCACTTCTCTCACTAGCATAAGCTAGAAAACAAGTACTTCTCTCTCTCTCACTAACATAATCTAGAAAACAAGTACTTCTCTCTCTCTCACTTGTATAAGCTGGGGTGCAAAAGGAACGCATTGCTCTAAGCGTACCCAGGGTTAGCAGATAACCAAGATTTCAAATTTACCTCCACGCGGTGCACCCTGGAAACAGAAATACAGCAGCTCGAGCTGATTCTGGCCAAATCATTTGGGGATCGTGTCCGAGAATGTGGAGGTAGCAGATGGAAAGAGATTTGACTGCACAAGAGACAGACAATATCTCCGACACCACCACATATAGCGACACTGTCGACATACAGTGAAGCTAGTCAGTCCAGTCCGAACATTGGAGGGTTGGCCAATGTAAAATGCACGTAAAGGTAGATGCACGGCGAGAGACAAATAGATTTCATACCGAGTACAATGAAAGGGCAGAACAGCGCTAGAGGGCAGCGCGAACTGCAAATAGAAAGTGAAAAGTCTCTAGGAAAGGGGAACTACAAGCTCCGTCAGCTCGAGACGAGCTTCTAGTTACCTGTGTTCCTTACAGGCAGAGACCCAGACCCATTCATTGGCGTTTGGTAAAGCAAGAAGACCTAATCCAACTCTAATGTCGAGCCTTACAAACCGGAAATATGCTCGCGAAGAGAAAGGGTTCTGTACCCGATGGGCTTTCAAGAAAGGGACAACGATGGTAGTCTTGGCCCAACTCTACTGTCAAGGTTTCCTATACCGGAAGTACACTTGCAGAGAGAAAGGGTTCCGTGTCCGATGGGCTCAGGCACAAAAGGGACAACGATTTAGCCCTGGCCCAACTCTACTGTCAGGTTTTCCTACACCGGAGATACACTTGAAGAGAGAAAGGGTTCAGTACCTGATGGGCTCAGGCGGTATTGGGACAAGGACGCTCAGCTCGAGAACGCCTTGCTCTCAAACGCGTGGTGTGAGACTCGAACTTGGACAAGGGGTACACGATGTCGGTGAATGACACCTCGGCTAAGAGGGCGAAAGAGCCAGGGTCCAACTCCTCCGTTGAGTTCTTCCCCTTAAGGAACCAGGCTCACGGATGAGAAACGGTTCAGTACCCAATGGGCACAGCACGTCCAATTACACGAGGCACGTTCATAGACAGTGGAACACCTCGTGCGAGTCAGATGAGAGCAAAAATCGTCTGGGCGAAGAGTCGCCACTACGCGTGCCTGGAGACAGATATAGAGGCTGTCACAGGCTAAGGGTAGCCCACCCGAATTGTCAAGGCATGCCGAAATCGGATGTGCTAGGCCTACAAGGCGCATAACGGTGGCACAACGTAATCACGCTCCCGGAGGAAATCGTACGGATATCCGTGATGGTTACTATGGAGCGAACGCAAAACAAACAAACAAACTAGCATAAGCTAGAAAACAAGTACTTCTCTCTCACTAGCATAAGTTAGAAAATAGGTACTTCTCTCTCATAAGGTAGAAAACAGATACTTCTCTTTCACTAGCATAAGCTAGAAAACAGGTACTTCTCTCTCACCAGTATAAGCTAGAAAACAGGTACTTCTCTCTCATAAGGTAGAAAACAGATACTTCTCTTTCACTAGCATAAGCTAGAAAACAGGTACTTCTCTCTCACCAGTATAAGCTAGAAAACAGGTACTTCTCTCTCTCACAAGTATACGCTAGAAAACAGGTACTTCTCTCTCTCACAAGTATACGATAGAAAACAGGTACTTCTCTCTCTCACTAGTATAAGCTAGAAAACAGGTACTTTTCTCTCACCAGTATAAGCTAGAAAACAAGTACTTCTCTCTCTCACCAGTATAAGCTAGAAAACAGATACTTCTCTTTAACTAGCATAAGCTAGAAAACAGGTACTTATGCGGTATAGCTGCTCACGCTGATCTCTCGTGTGTCACCTATCTTGATATAGCTGCTCACGCTGATCTAGCCCGTTACATTCCCTTTTGTATATATAGATGTCTACACTACAACAATGCTGTTAACTCTTGTACACGTAAAACTGCATATTCGTCATCCAGTGCCATCTTCAACCACTAAACATGTGACTTATAGTACACTGCATCAAGGCATGTTTGATAGTTGATTGTGATGTCTCGAAGATCGGACATAGCTGTTTAAATTTTGTGTATTACAAATCAGAACGAGTTGTAATTCTACGCCTAAGAACGGGACACAACCGACTGCGTAGTAATATCTACACAAAATTCAAGATTTGGCATCATGCCGTATGTACACGTGGACAGGCATAACAGAGTACCAAACATATACTTCAAGAGTGTTCTGAGCATGAAACGCTGAGGCAGACATATTGGCCAGAGGAAACAAGACTGGAATCGAAGCTCTATAGGCCACTGTATGAACTACAAAAGACAGTGAGTTTTATTCAGGAGACATAATTACAGATATAGAAAGGTTTCAAGTGAACGAAAAAAGAAGAAGAATCGATAAACGTTCCAATGCAATGTTGGGTAAATGTGTCGACAACACTTGAAACAAATGAAATCCTTTTCTTTTAAAACTGATTTGCTGTCTTCTTATGCATCGTTCGTTCTCAAACTCCTGCAAATAAGCAACGTGTTGTCAGAAGATCGGATTTAGAAATGTAACCATCGTTTACAGCGTGACTATGATATCTGCGCTAGAAATGTAACCATCGTTTACAGCGGGCTATGATATCTACGCTAGAAATGCAACCATCGTTTACAGCGTGGCTATGATATCTGCGCTAGAAATGCAACCATCGTTTACAGCGTGGCTATGATATCTGCGCTAGAAATGCAACCATCGTTTACAGCGGGCTATGATGTCTGCGCTAGAAATGCAACCATAGTTTACAGCGTGACTATGATAATCTGCGCTAGAAATGCAACCATAGTTTACAGCGTGACTATGACATCTGCACTAGAAATGGAATCATCGTTTACAGCGTGACTATGACATCTGCGCTAGAAATGCAACCATAGTTTACAGCGTGACTATGACATCTGCACTAGAAATGCAACCATAGTTTACAGCGTGACTATGATAATCTGCGCTAGAAATGCAACCATAGTTTACAGCGTGACTATGACATCTGCACTAGAAATGGAACCATCGTTTACAGCGTGACTATGATATCTGCGCTAGAAATGTAACCATCGTTTACAGCGTGGCTATGATATCTACGCTAGAAATGTAACCATCGTTTACAGCGTGGCTATGATATCTGCGCTAGAAATGTAACCATCGTTTACAGCGGGCTATGATGTCTGCGCTAGAAATGCAACCATAGTTTACAGCGTGACTATGACATCTGCGTTAGAAATGGAACCATCGTTTACAGCTTGACTATGATATCTGCGCATTTCGATGGGATACATCTGAGCTAACATAGTTTCTTGGAAGCTAACTATCTATGGGATGAGACATGACACTCCATTCCAATAACCTCCCGAGTCACCTCATACAAAACCTATTCTCATACAAAAAGTGTGGTAGGTAAGAATATTGATATAGTGGAATCCCTCTATAGCACATTCTTTTATATCAAATCTCTCGATATAACAACACTTTTCTAAATAGCACATTCTTTTATAACAAATTTCTAGCCCATGTCAATCTGGCCCACATAGCTTTTCAGTAAAAGTTAACGCGATATCCTAAAACATACCGCTCTATAGGTCTACATGACCAATATTGGACTGGATGTTAAACAATAGATTGCAGAAGTTGCGTAGTATCATAGTCACGTCATCATTTTTTGTGCAGTATCAGGAACAAATGATGACATAAAGTAAATCGCACTACACATGACCCAATATTGAGACCGGATGTTTAACAATTGCTTTTAGAAGAAGCAGAAGCATAGGCATTGCCGTTTTAACCCCCCCCCCCCAAAAAAAACCCCCCACAAAAAACAAAAACAAAAAAAACATCAACAAAAACAACCTCTGGAAATGTATTTTTGTCTTCCTTTTTGATTACTTCTCTATTATTTTTTCTATAATCTCGACATTGCCCGTTAATTCTTCAATCAAATCCACACTGCAATCAGTCGGTCACTCTTATATCTAACTCCACACATTAGTCCTTTATTCAATGTTCAATCAACTCCACACACACATTAGTCGTATGTTCAACGTTCAATTAACTCAACACATTAGTCGTTTGTTCAATGTTCAATCAACTCCACACATTAGTCGTTTGTTCAATGTTCAATCAACTCCACACATTAGTCGTTTGTTCAATGTTCAATCAACTCCACACACCAGCCACTGATTCGCCTACACAATCCCACACATCAACCGTTAAATCTAGAATCATCTCCACACATCAACCGTTAAATCTAGAATCATCTCCACACATCAACCGTTAAATCTAGAATCATCTCCACACATCAACCGTTAAATCTAGAATCATATCCACACATCAACCGTTAAATCTAGAATCATATCCACACATCAACCAATTTATATTTGAGCATTTTTATATATCATCTCTGCTACACAATTTCACCGAGTAACCGTATGCAACATGCGCACACTTGCCAAGTTTGATCAGCTACTATTGATCCCGCGTGAATCTTTAGTTAGCACGAGCAAGCTTTATCTGCATGTAACATTCTAAATTCGATAACTAGATCTGATCTAATAGAAGATCACAGGCAAATAATTGATTTCTGATTCGCTGCTAACGCAAAACAGGACATGCGCACTACGTTCGTTAGAATGGTCATAACGTGACGTCATGCGCTTCTATGTCCAAAACGAGAGTAAAGTATATCAACACAGTGACCTGTCATATATGTAGTCAGCAGCAACTATAGAGATTTGGAGGGGATAGGCTGTCCCATTTAGAAGTCAAACTTACTAAAAAAACCCATGCTCAAGTCGGATGTGGCAGGTTCATAAAAGCGCAGATATCACAGCAAGTCTTTAAGCCATGGCATCATATTCCATTCACACATCGGAATACATAGGAATACATCGGAATACATAGGAATACATCGGAATAGAAGAAGTAGGAATGGGAGGAGGTAGTCATTGAAAAAAGTAACTAACGTAATAATTCAACTAGATAAAACGTGTCGGAAATGGACTGGTATTATGGCAGAAACTACAGTACAAGAACTGGCCCAGCTACACTCGAAACCACAAGATATAATTATATACAAAGATGGCTCAGTCAACAGAAATACAAATAAATGCGGTTGGGGTTTTGTTGCCTACAGGGGTTGGTTGGATCATCTGTGCCATTACATTGAGTATGAGGATGAAGATAAGTTAATAGGCACAATGAGTTGGTTGATAACTGATACATCAACCCATTCAGTAATACTCACCGACTCTTAAGGCATGCTGCGCAAGATAGAAAATAATATGTTGAGAAAAGAATAGGTTGCGTTATTTAACTCAATTGTACAGAGCATTACATGGATATACTGCCCGGGTCACACTGGAGTCAGATGAAACGAGAGAGCTGACTCATTGGCTGATAATGCTGCGATTGACGGTACAGTACTGAAAATAGAAAAAAGCTGAATTATTTTGTTTAAAGCAGCCACAAATTCATTGCAAAATGAAAATGTTGACAAGACTGAAAACGTACACTTACAAAGAATCACAGAAATGAAAGTACAAGGGAGGTAAAAGGGAAGGGAAGAAAATGAACTCTATTTAAACATCTACACTAGCATCTCGTGTGCTATGATAATAGTTTATAATCAAGAATCAATCACTTATGGGAATTTCCCTTGTGCTATGATACTAGTTCTAATCAAGAATCAATCACTTATCGTAATGTCTCATGTGCTATGATATTAGTTTATAATCAAGAATCAATCACTTATGGGAATTTACCTTGTGCTATGATACTAGTTCTAATCAAGAATCAATCACATACTAGAGGGGGTGCAGAGACGTTGAAGCGAGCACCTGTTCTCGCTTCGCTCGCCAGGACCAGGACTCATACTGGTCAAGACCTTGCTACGCCTCCCCGCGGAGCACCCTGGGCAACAGAGAAATCTGGCCAAGGTAGCAAGGATCGGACGATCTCCAGCTGAAGTGGGAACCTGCTGTGGACTTGGAAACTTCCAAGAGAGAAATGACTCTTCTTATCCGCAGTACGTCCCGAGATTGTAGACAATCTTCAGCAAAACTTTCGACATCCTTTTTGACAAGGCTCAAGAACTTTTCGTCAGTTCCCTGTCCGCACCCAGCGTCGCGATATAACCAAAAAGCCCTTCTTAGGACTAGGTTGAAAGTGACGTGACTAGGCATCCCGAGATGGCCTAGTCGAATCCACTACTCAACAAACAAACAAATATAGTTCTAATCAAGAATCAATCACTTATGGGAATTTCCCTTGTGCTATGATACTAGTTCTAATCAAGAATCAATCGAATACAACCTGATAACAAGCAGAACTATGAGAAGGATCGCAGAAGTAGGAACCATGCTTATATTTTTCATAATAAAATGAGTATACAGTACAATTCAAGTATACCCCACAATAAAGTTCATTTTTTTGTAAAAAATTCAATCTTTAGATAGTTGCTGCGAACGACATTTCACGAACGACATTTCACGAACGATATTTCACGGATAATTCCGCTGCTACGAGTACATCCTGTAACTAAAAAAGTTATTTCTGATGGTGAAAACCCAGATTCAGTAGCGGCTTATGGTGAAAAACCCAGATTCAGTAGCGGATTCTGATTCATCTTGGTTATATGAGAGCGCATAACCATAATTATAATAATGGCGATGTAGAGCCACGATCTCCTCGATTCCCCCCCCCCCCAAATTCCCGTTTGTTCATGCTAGCATTCAATTTCCTCTCAATATTATTTATCTAGCTCACAAAATTCTGTTTTCGCAATCTGTAATTTCACATTATCCAAATAATACAATTAATGCGAATCAGTATTATTATTGCCGTTACATCAAATCGTTAATGATGGAAATCTGGCACAACTGAACGTTATATTATTATTTTGATGAATATATTGATTTAGTTCGTAGTTCTGAACGTCGGTAATATGACCTTCTTGAGGCCACATAGACTTGATCGGACGCACGAATACTTGAAAAGGGGAGGGGGAGGGGCATGAAGACGATAAAGGAAGGGGGGCACGAAGACTTGAATGGAGGCTACGAAAACTTGAAAGGGAGAGGACACGAACGCGGAATAGGAAAACTTGAAGGGGAGCGCCAAGACTGAAAAGGAAAGACACGAAGATTTGAAAGGGGGCCATGAAGACTTGAACGGTGTTCAACTAGTTATTACTTTTCATCCTCATAATACCCCAACGTTTCTTATCCTTTTATGCAATCTCCTTATCTCTTAATAAGGCCCTATCTCTAGTCATGTCTGTCCATTTTCCTCCGCGTCGCTTTCCTGAGAGATATGAACCTTCGTGATTTCTTAGTTAATTCCAGTACGCGCACCTCTGGAGGTCATTCTGGGACTGTTCTTTTTCTCCGGCATTGTTTGACTTATTCTTTTGTTATTCTAACCCACACCCTTCAGTTTCAGAAATCCCATTTTGACATTAAAGACTCTTTTTCATGTGTGTCCCGTAACTGAATTTACTCTATTATGTAAGCGTTGTGATAAGAAATATATTGGTGAAACCGGCAGAGTCTACAGATTCGCTGAACATTTAAAAACTATCACTGATCATTGTGACTCCAAAGTGACTTTTTATTTCAACAGGATTTTGAAATTGGGAATTTTGAAAAGTGTTGTTATATAGATATATTCATTATAAAAGAATGCGTTATAGCGTGATTATACTGTGTGATCAAACTCATAGTTGCCAAGAAATAGTACCGAAATATGTAAATTGACTGCATTTTTAAGGAGGGGTTTGGCTCTGTAGCTGAGAGGTCTGTGAATCTACATCAGGAGGTAGGAAACACATCTAGAATCAGATATGTGAATCTACATCAGATCAAGCACCAACAGCAGTTAAACACAACACATTTATTAACTTAGCCAATTTCTTGATTCTTGATTAGAAACTGGCCTCACAGCACGTGGGGCATTCCCATAAGTGCTTCGCCCTCTGTTCCAGCAGCCATTCGACTCGTTGGTGTCGTGAGTCTTATGCCGCCGAAACAGACGTCGACATCAGGGCACAATTCTGGCCCTTGCAGCAGGTTTCTTTGCTGTTCCGCCCACTCACGCCGTGCCCGTAACTAATTTAAGCACAACGCCAGCCTGTCGGAACAACATGGTAACTGTTGTCGAAGGTTACGACTACGGGATTGTATAGATGACGTGCCATGAAGCTTCTATAAGAAGATAACCTCAATATAAAGACATGTCATCTACTAAGGCTTTCTGTTGCATGGTTAGTTTGTCTAGTGAGCCATTGGTGAGACCCACATGCAACCGCTTAGCCAGTGTCGTTCCCAAATGAAACATGAAATTGTGTTGATAGTCTGATTGAACCACAACCCAGATTTTTTTGTTCGAACATGATTTCGAACCTGTTACGCTGTAACTCGGTGATAGTAAGCAAGCAACACGTTTCTCGTGATGTGAGGCACTCTTCTCTCAACTGCGGACGTTAGTCCAATTTTGATATAACAGAGCGTTACAGCCATAAACATATTGTGGAGGTCGCGGTTCTGGTATTTCCGGCACTACGATCTTCGAGTAATGTAGAGAAAGATAGAAACGGGTTAAATAGGCGAATATATTATATATATATATAAATAATATAAATAGACATATATATTAGATACAGAGATAATATAGATAGACAGATGAATAGACATATATATATATATATATTCCTAAGCTTCTCTCTCTCGATTTCTCCATGTATATATGAAGTGGGAATAGGGATAGATGGTTAGATAGATCGCACGAATGAACAATCGAATTTATCCTAGCTTTAGTTCTGAGACGTTTCATGTTATTGATTTGTAGTTTCACGGAGTTGTTTCCCCTCTCTCATTGATTGATCTGTGGGGGGATTCTGGTGTTTCGGACAGGGTATTGGTCGTGGTCGACAGGGTGGTAGAATGTAAGTGGGGGGGGGGGGGAGGGGGAGAGCTAGCCATAGACAACCAAAAGATTTGTATTCCAGGAATACTCGAGTTGTTCGGCTATCGATTTTGATGTGCTCCTATAGTCATCATTGAATCAAACAGCCATCAAATGATCCAATTTTTCTCGGTGACATTTACAGTTGCGTAGGAAGATACATACAGAGATTGAGTACTGGTGTAGAAGGTAGTTGTTTATTAGTGGGTGGTAACTGTTTTCATACTATCGCCATCATCATCATCATCATTCTTACCATTTTGTCTGCTTTCACAGTGTCTCAAATGATTATTATCATCTCAAGGTGTGATTGACGAAAGGGAACAGTTTTTATCTCGATGTTTTTACGTAACTTTCATTTGATCTAACAATCCAACAGTTTTTATCTAGATGTTTTTACGTAACTTTCATTTGATCTAACAATCCCACAGTTTGTGTCTCGATGTTTTTACGTAACTATCATTTGATCTAACAATCCCACAGTTTTTGTCTCGATGTTTTTACGTAACTTTCATTTGATCTAACAATCCCACAGTTTTTATCTCGATGTTTTTACGTAACTTTCATTTGATCTAACAATCCCACAGTTTTTATCTCGATGTTTTTACGTAACTTTCATTTGATCTAACAATCCCACAGTTTTTATCTAGATGTTTTTACGTAACTTTTATTTGATCTAACAATCCCACAGTTTTTATCTCGATGTTTTTACGTAACTTTCATTTGATCTAACAATCCCTCAGTTTTATCTCGATGTTTTTACGTAACTTTCATTTGATCTAACAATCCCACAGTTTTTATCTAGATGTTTTTACGTAACTTTCATTTAGTCCAATCATTCCACAGTATCCAGCCAGCTCTCCATCCATGATCTTTTGTAGCTATTCAATAGACAAAGCATGTTATAATTCTCTTTTTTAATTTGTTTGCAATTTGTTTATATTTCCATATCTTATAATGGACTGTATCTTAAATAATGTATGTGAAATGTATGCTGACAAGTAGGCTTTTGCTTTATATCGCAAATAAACTAAAATTGAAACCAATAACTGAATTTTAATGAAAAAATTATTATTTCATAGTGTCTATACCATTTAACATTCACGCAGAAAATAACAGTTATATGTGTTATATATTTTCTGTGTTACATCATTTTCAAGTTCGGCACAGCTAGTGAAACGTGCTATAGTTGTGCAATACACATAAATTCAAGACGGAAGCCAGAGGATAAATTAAAAACTGGTCCAATTCCCGTTAGACTCAAGAATTTTTATAGATGTGCACAGATAGTGAAATGTGCTATATTTGGACAAAGTTAGTGAAACGTGCTATAGTTGGGCAAATTTAGTGAAATTTGCTATAGTTGGACACAGTCAGTGAAATGTGCTATGAATAAAATAAATGCCAATCTTTATTCAGTGGTCGAAATAAAATATGCGCCAATGTTGTGTTTCTTCAGTGGTTGGAATAAAACATGTGCCAATCATGTATTTCTTCAGTGGCTGGAATAAAATATGTGCCAATCTTGTATTTCTTCAGTGGCAGGAATAAAATATGTGCCAATCTTGTATTTCTTCAGTGGCTGGAATAAAACATGTGCCAATCTTGTATTTCTTCAGTGGCTGGAATAAAATATGTGCCAATCTTGTATTTCTTCAGTGGCTGGAATAAAACATGTGCCAATCTTGTATTTCTTCAGTGGCTGGAATAAAATATGGGCCAATCTTGTGTTTCTTCAGTGGCTGGAATAAAATATGTGCCAATCTTGTATTTCTTCAGTAACTAGAATAAAACATGTGCCAATCTTGTATTTCCTCAGTGGCTGGAATAAAATATGTGCCAATCTTGTATTTCTTCAGTAACTAGAATAAAATATGTGCCAATCTTGTATTTCTTCAGTGGCTGGAATAAAATATGTGCCAATCTTGTATTTCTTCAGCAGCTGGAATAAAATATGTGCCAATCTTGTGTTTCTTCAGTGGCTGGGACTAGAATAATATCCGGACAAACAATCTCTGATGAGACAACTTTCTTTGATTAATTTCAGTCTGAACTCTGAGAGAGTACTCATTTACAAGTAGCAAGAATCGCCATTAAAATGAATATCTCTTGGGTTTTCCACAGGCTTCAATTGTTTACAAATAGATACCCTATTGTTCGCGCTTTCACTCTCCAGCGGATGGATAGTTCAAACCTACGCGCCTGCTAGCACTTAATGATAACCGCACGCATGCGTGGTATCTTGAGCGGAGATGTTCACTGGGTTCTTGTTAATGAGCGAGTGAAGCTTGCAAATATCAAGATTTGGTACCTGGGGACTTTAAATCCGGCACGGAAACACAGATTGGAATAAATAAACGATGTTTATGTTGTCAACAGTTATTATAGAACGGAATCAATTTCAGATATATAAGAATTCATATTCCAATGTTCTCAAGAACAATCAGGAGTAGAGCAGATAATGATATTGTGTTTCAGTTTCCAAATATCACATTCTACAGCAGGATGTGAATATTACGTGAGTATTTTTAAAAAGATATTTTAGTCCTTTCATAAATTCGTGTCTTTTTTTTTCTCTCCAAATATCTCCAAATTAGTTTATGGTAGTTATTTTTTGCGTGTGGTCTTGTAATAAACAAAAAAATACTCTAGAATGTCATTAAAATATTAAGACTCAGAATGACCTTATTCTTGTTCTTCTGTGTTCATTCTCAAACTCCTGCAGATTGTTAGTGTGTAGTACGGAGAACGACATTCGTTGTGACATGGTTCATATATATCTGCGCCTTTCGACCTGACACATTCGACTTCGGTACAATTTCTGGGTCACTGTTGGTGTCACATCTTTTATTGGATGGGACATCCAACTTCACAGCAAAAGCATACTTACTCGTCTCTTGCGTCGAGCATTGCTGGTCGCTGTTGCTGTATTCATCCCCATTAATTGCAAGTAATTCGTTCTTACTTCTTATACTTCCTATGTGCAATGGGGTTTTCTCTCCAGAGCAATATTTTATACCCAGAGGATTATCTCTCAACAGTGCAAGGAACTGGTTTCCCCGGAGCTATATTTTATACCCAGATGATTAACCCTCAGCAGAGTGCAATGAGATGGCTTCTGCAGAGCAATATTTTATACCCAGAGGATTAGCTTTCAGCAAAGTGCAATGGGATAGTCTCTCAGAACTATATTTTATACCCAGAAGATTAACTCTCAGCTGTGTACACTGCATTGAGATTATCCCCTCATAATTAGATGGGATATATTCTTTTGGTTTGGTTGCTTTTCCTAGCATTCCAGGTGGGATACATTCTTGGGGTTTGGTAACTTTTTATAACGTTCCAGATGGGATACATTATTGGGGTTTGGTAACCTTTTCTAACGTTCCAGGTGGGATATATTCTTGGGGTTTGGTGGCTTTTTCTAACGTTCAAGGTGGGATATTTTCTTGGGGTGTGGTGGCTTTTTCTAACGTTCCAGGTGGGATATATTCTTGGGGTTTGGTAACTTTTTCTAACGTTCCCGATGGGATATATTCATGGGGTTTGGTGACTTTTTCTAACGTTCCGGATGAGATCTATTCTTGGGGTTTGGTAACTTTTTCTAACGTTCCCGATGGGATATATTCATGGGGTTTGGTAACTTTTTCTAACGTTCCAGGTAGGATATATTCTTGGGGTTTGGTGGATTTTTTCTAACTTTCCGCAACATACAGATTTGGAGTTGTGGCCATACCAAGCATCCCTTCTGTCCAATTTCCTTAACAACATAGCTAAAGTTGTTCATTGTTATGGGTGGGGCAGACAGCAATCCATTCCCGGCCATATAATGGGTTCTCCAATGATAAAGAGCCAACATATTTACCTGGGCTCTTCCATGAATTCGTTACACCCTGAATGGAGTTGCCTTTCACTACACCACATGTACACACTGGCTGCTGGAACCATGTTCATGGTTGGAGCTCGTATGACTACCCCAGCATGATGTGCACTGCTTGATTCTCTTAATATAGCACCACAATGAAAAATGCAATTATACAAATGAAGTTCTGTTGGGCTATCACAAGAGCAAAAACTCACTACAATTTCATGTCATCTATAGAGAGTGTACGGTTGCATAATAGTTGGACTGATAGGCCAGTAGTGAAACCTTCGGTAAGACTAATATGTTTTTATCTTATAATTGAGTGTTATCACTCCCTATTGTGTTACTGTCATATTCTACCTTGTGTCAATATTTTTTGTCACTTGGTTATTATACAATTATGTTTGTTTCCTACATGGACTATTATACACTTGCCTGTGCTTCCTACATGGACTATTATACACTTGTCTGTGCTTCCTACATGGGTTATTATACACTTGTCTGTGCTTCCTACATGGGTTATTATACACTTGTGTCTGTGCTTCCTACATGGGTTATTATACACTTGTGTCTGTGCTTCCTGCATGGGTTATTATACACTTGTGTCTGTGTTTCCTGCATGGGTTATTATACACTTGTCTGTGCTTCCTACATGGGTTATTATACACTTGTCTGTGCTTCCTACATGGGTTATTATACACTTGTCTGTGCTTCCTACATGGGTTATTATACACTTGTCTGTGCTTCCTACATGGGTTATTATACACTTGTCTGTGCTTCCTACATGGGTTATTATACACGTGTGTCTGTGCTTCCTGCATGGGTTATTATACACTTGTGTCTGTGCTTCCTGCATGGGTTATTATACACTTGTGTGTGCTTCCTGCATGGGTTATTATACACTTGTCTGTGCTTCCTACATGGGTTATTATACACTTGTGTCTGTGCTTCCTACATGGGTTATTATACACTTGTCTGTGCTTCCTACATGGGTTATTATACACTTGTGTCTGTGCTTCCTACATGGGTTATTATACACTTGTGTCTGTGCTTCCTGCATGGGTTATTATACACTTGTGTCTGTGCTTCCTGCATGGGTTATTATACACTTGTGTCTGTGCTTCCTGCATGGGTTATTATACACTTGTGTCTGTGCTTCCTGCATGGGTTATTATACACTTGTGTCTGTGCTTCCTACATGGGTTATTATACACATGTCTGTGCTTCCTACATGGGTTATTATACACTTGTGTCTGTGCTTCCTACATGGGTTATTATACACTTGTGTCTGTGCTTCCTGCATGGGTTATTATACACTTGTGTCTGTGCTTCCTGCATGGGTTATTATACACTTGTCTGTGCTTCCTGCATGGGTTATTATACACTTGTGTCTGTTTCCTGCATAGGTTATTATACACTTGTCTGTGCTTCCTGCGTGGGATATTATTAAACGCTAATTTTTGTAACTTTGTACATTTCTTTTTATCAGTCGTTCCCTTCTTCTTTTGCTTCTTCTTGTCAAATAAAACGGAGAGACAACGTATTTCCATTCTTTTAACTACATCATTCTGGAAATCTAGTAGGACCATTGTCCTGCAACAACAAAAGAAAGTTTTTTTCTTTGGTTGTCACTTTTTATTGTTAGCATATAATTGTTAGCATAGAATTGTTAGCATTGATATTCATATTCTAGAAAAATTAGCAGCAAAGCCAATACCAAGTTATTTAATTATTCTTTACTGGAACCTCTTTCCTGAAAGAAATGACAGAATCCAGGCAGTGAAAACTCTTTCATGAAAGAAACCGAATTCCAGGCAGTGAAAAAAAAATAATGTTACAATTTGAATAATAAAGAAAGCTCATAACTGCAAAGTGAATTAATCAAAACTTTCCAGATAAACTTGGACACCCGCATACACTGTCGACATCAAAACTTCTACGATCAAGGTGGACACACGTATACACTGATATCATCAACATTTACCACGAGTCATTTAGAGACAACTGCCGGGATCTCCCTAGCGAAGTGGCTAAGCCGTTCGCCTTGTGCTTAAGAGGTCATGGATTCGAATCCGACTCATGTCGTCCTGTGCACAAAGTGGATTTTTTCGGAATTCCCTTTGGAGTATCTCTCGAAGCTACGGAGTTACGTGCTATGAGTGGTACTCTCAGCAGACGGCGTGCCGCTTCGCTAAGAGTGAAGGAGTACATATGGGCAACCGAGTACAGTGAAGTCAATCCTCTACGTCTTTTGAACCCATTTTTGTATATACTGCTGACATCAAAATTTTCCACGAATCATGGAAAACTAACTATACACACTGTTGTGTTAGACTAGAACACACATATACATTAAAGTATTAGACGAGAACACACGTATAAACTGTTGTGTTAGACTACAACACGCGTATAAACTGTTGTGTTAGACTACAACACACGTATAAACTGTTGTGTTAGACTACAACACACGTATAAACTGTTGTGTTAGACTACAACACACGTATAAACTGTTGTGTTAGACTACAACACACGTATAAACTGTTGTGTTAGACTACAACACACTTATAAACTGTTGTGTTAGAGACTAGAACACACGTATACACTGTTGTGTTAGCTAGAAATACTGTCAAAAACTTGGAGGAGGAATTCTGAAAAAACTGAAAGGCGAGTAACTCTTTCTATTAAATGCTACTAGGAAGTACAGCAATAACTGCGCAGCTGAAGTTAATGATACGAGACACACAGTAAACGCAAACATCGAATACACATCTCAGTAAACTGAAAGAATGATCAACTTAACAGATGACCTTTCAATAATAACCTTATGGAATCAAAATAGCAGTGGCTTATGTGCAAATTGTAGGTTGAATTTTAAAAAAAGTGCCCAGTGTTACAAAAGGTGGACAATCCATTGTTTACCAGCACATTGTCACATCCCAGAGAATATAGCAGCAAACTGACCAAAGTTGGAGTTTGCAATAGAGAGTCATAGGAATCAAGGATAATATAGTCAAAGCATCGATTAAAGCATTAATCGAATCAAGGAGTAAACGTGATCACGCAGATTAAAGAAACAAAAAAGTGAAGCCTGTCATTAGATCTCTAGACGGGATCACGTGATCATTTATCAGTTATGCACAGGACACAAATGTTATATACAAGCAAAGGGTTTAAATGATTGAGCAGTTATAGAGGAGTGATCTCATTCTACTCGGCTTTCCCCGTGCGTAATCTATCTCTATAATCGAAGTGGTAACACCGTAGCTTCAAGCAATAATCCACAGGGATCTACGAGAAAAACATTCACTTTATAAGCAAGACGTCGCGAGACGGATTTGAAACCGCAACCCTCTGAGCACAAGTCGAACGGCTTAACTATTACGGAAATCCCAGGGAGATATATACACAGTTTATCGTTGATAGAGACACAGTACATATTCGATAATCTGAGTACAATAAGGTCAATGCTCTATACCTCATGAGCCTTATTCTTATCACAAGAAACCATAAATAGTGTAATAGAGACTTACAGATGTAATACTAATTTCATGCTGAACTCGGATGTGTCAGGCTGAAAAGCCAGATATGATTGCAATACTGTAAACCATGACACAACGCATTTCGTTCTACATCCTGCGGATCTGCAGGAGTTTGAGAACGAACGTAGAAGAAGACGTAATACTAATTTCATATTATATCTGTCAGGAAGTAGAAATTCTGATTGGTTGATGTTACATCTATCAGGAAGTATAAATCCTGATTGAAATTATAAGGGGTGCAGAGACATTGAAGCGAGCAACTGCTCACTTCGCTCGCCAGAACCAGGACTCATACTAGTTCAGACCTTGATATTCCTCCTCGTGGAGTACCCCGGGCAACAGAGCAATCTGGCTAAGCTATCAAGGATCGAACTATCTCCAGCTGAGGTGGGAACCTGCTGTGGACTTGGAAACTTTCAAGAAATAATCAACTCTTCTTATCTGCAGTACGTCCCGGGATTAAAAGCAAACTTCAGCAAACTTTCGTCATCTTTTTCGTTATTTTCGCCAAGGCTCAAGTACGTTTCGTCAGTTCCCTGTCCGCACCAACGTTGTGATATAACCAAAAAGTCCTTCTTAGGACTAGGTTGAAAGCGACGTGACTAGGCATCCCGAGATGGCCTAGTCGAATCCAGCACTCAACAAACAAACAAAAAAAGATTGAAATTATATTCGCATTGTGTCTTAGAATATTTTATTAATATATGTTTCCTTGCAAATTACAGGTGACGATAATAACCACGATTATCAGAAGTTCGAGTGTATCACAGTGATCGAAGGTGTTGTCAAGTGTCATGATGCCTGATGTGGCTATCTAAATACACTTGGATATATTACAATCTATCCAGTTCTACTGAAATAATGCTAGCCAGTATTGCGAGGTTCCCATCACTTCACACTCATGTAGCATTGTATAATTTTATATCGCCAGCTTTTAATAGACATACCCAATGATCTGACAATTTGATTAACATACTTCAATTTTCTTTGAAATTCTAGCGATGTGAACAAAATAGAAATGATTGATTCAGTAGCTGTCTTCTGTTGTCATCAGAAAGATGCTGGAATGTGCAAATTTAACGTAATTACTGTCTACATGTATTTATAGAATCAGAAACTGTACACACTGAACAATGCTGAAGCGGTTTTAAAACGTCGTTTCAGACTTCATTGTTAGCTCTCAATCATCTATTTCAGACTTGATTGTTAGCTCTCAATAATCTATTTCAGACTTGATTGTTAGCACTCAATCATCAATTTCGGACTTGATTGTTAGCACTCAATCATCAATTTCAGAATGGCTAACATATATAAAGGAAGGGATCGCCCTGAATCCGAGTTTGACTCATTTCCAAATGTAAAAGCAAGCGATTTTGATAGTGATCCTGTTTCAGATCGTAGCAGACAAAATTCTTATCCTAAACTTCCAAAATCATCACATCCATTTAACCGGGATTTTATCGACTCGATGTTCACAGTGGTAAACATTGACCTTCTCTTCTGTAAGCTCTTCTATTTTTTCTTTTTTGGAGCATTTGGTTCACTGTTTCCACTCATGGCTATTTACTTCAAGCAACTAGGCATGAATGCTTTACAAAGTGGGTTACTTATCGGCTTCAGGCCTTTCATCGAATTTCTTAGTGTTCCTTTCTGGGGAGGAATCGCCGATAAATGGAGACGAGGAAAAGAGATGCTACTAATATTTTTAGTTTGTTATATCATATTCACCCTAGCCATTGTCTTTGTTCAACCCCCAGCTCACAAATGTCTGATATTTAACGGTACACATCATCTGCTGGAGGTTCCCCTTGGTAGAAAACGTCGTGAGAGCACAACGGACAAGACGGCAGTGTTCGACTTTACTGACCAGAGTATGCTAGATTCGTTGTTACCAGAAAGGTCTCAATATATCTACCAACAAATCGATGATTTGGACAAAGAAGCGAATCATCTACTTTACAAAAGTCGCATTTATGACAAGGCACGAGTACCAATAACCGAACCAAATTCTGACATTTCATCAGATACTACAAACACAAATCTTGTAGATACTAACACATTCAGCATGTTACCAGACCCGGAGCTGGGTGTTCTTCCACAGGATTTATCTAATTTTTATCTACACAACCAGTTTAAGCGTGACTACAAAAAAGTGGATCTCAGTAAAATTTCAAATTTCAATGCTTCATACATCAAAGGATTGTTGTTTAACCAGCATTCTGTGGTCGTTTATCACGTAAGTATTGTTTAACCAACATTCTGTGGTCGTTTATCACGTAAGTATTGTTTAACCAACATTCTGTGGTCGTTTATCACGTAAGTATTGTTTAACCAACATTTTGTGGTCGTTTATCACGTAAGTATTATTTAACCAACATAATGTGGTCGTTTAACACGTAATTATTGTTTCAAATTGTACAATTTTGTAACAAAAGTTAAAATCGCGACAGACCAGGATAAGATAATGATAATTATCTTAATTAATTATTTTGATTAATTATTAAAAGAAATAATTAATAATTATATATAGTAAATAATTAATAGAAGTAATAACAAATTCAAGGAAGAAGAAGAAGATGAATTGAGTTACAAAACTCTGAGATGTTCACAATATTACTGCATATCAAGCGACTAAAAGTGACATATTCCGAAAAGCGATCGTTATTCAATTCTGCGACGCTTCATAAAGTCAGCAGAGATGACAATAGAATAAATCAGCTTATCAATCTGAACCATTTACTGTCAAATATCAACACTGACACTTTGTTTTGTTAACATGTCTCATTCTAACAGGAAAATCAAGTTGCTCACGTGTTCTTTATACTTCTGATCCTGGTTATAGTTGGCGAGTTCTTAAGCGCTCCCGCCATAACTTTTGCAGATTCTGTTACACTATCTTTTCTGGGGGAAGACGTACAGAATTATGGTCGCCAGAGAATGTTTGGATCCCTGGGTATGAATATATAACAATATATGTACATGAACATTCATATTTATTTTTTAAAAAGCGATGTTTTTAACATGAGTGGATACACTGAATAAACATTGTAGTATAATACCTAGACACATTGTCAAGACATGAGTAGATACACTGACTACATATTGTAGTATAATACCTAGACACATTGTCAAGACATGAGTGGATACATTGACTACATATTGTAGTATAATACCTAGACACATTGTCAAGACATGAATGGATACTTTGACTAAATATTGTTGTGCATGCTTAGATATATTGTCAAGACATGAATGGATACTTTGACTAAATATTGTTGTGCATACCTAGACATATTGTCAAGACATGAATGGATACTTTGACTAAATATTGTTGTGCATACTTAGACATATTGTCAAGACATGAGTGGATACACTGACTAAATATTGTTGTGCATACCTAGACATATTGTCAAGACATGAATGGATACTTTGACTAAATATTGTTGTGTAATACCTAGCCAAATAAATCAACCAATCAATTCACTCACACAATAATTCATTCATATGTTCTTACAGTCAGACCTTCGTACGTTTTAAGTCATACATTCTTACAGTTATACCTTCATCCATTCATACGATCTTATAGCCATATCTTCATACGTTCTTAGTCATACCTTCACACGTTTTAACATTCATAACTTCATTCATTCATACGTTCCTACAGTCATACCTTCATATGTTCTTACAGTTATACCTTCATTGTATACATGAGTTCATTTCATTCAAAATCCATATGTTCACTTATTCAAACCGAGAGTTATAAGTCCATTTGTTTTTCTTCTTCTGGGTTCATTCTCAAACTCCCGCTGGATCTTTATTGCAGGAGGACATTGATCCTACTAGATTTCCAGGATATGGTTCAGAGAATAGAAATGCTTTTTTTTCACCGTTTTATTTGCACCAGTGGCTCGACATATTCGATTTCGGCGGAAGAAGATAATTGATTCATCAATACATTGGAAATATTGCGTATTGTCATACGAGATGAATGATTTCGAGATTGATTCTGCCAACATGGGCAGGACATCAAATATCCATGACTCATGCCAACATGGGCAGGACATCAAACATCCATGACTCTTGACAGCATCTGCAAGTCATCACACATCCATGTGCTGATATAATGTGCATTACTGGATATATGCTTGGGGTATGTGTGATATTCATATGAAATCGTGGGAGCAGGTTGTCATAGACTCAGTTGCACGGAGTGGAACAATCAGAAATGGGATGAAGACAAACATGAAAATGATATCGGATAGATATCCAACTATAATGTCGAGCCTCCTAAACCGGAAATATGCTCGCGAAAATAAGGGTTCTGTTCCCGATGGGCTTAGGCAAGAAAGGGACAACGATGGTAGTCCTGGTCCAACTCTACTGTCAGGTTTTCCTACACCGGAAATACACTTGAAGAGAGAAAGGGTTCAGTACCTGATGGGCTCAGGCGCTATTGGGACAAGGACGATCAGCTCGAGGGCGAAAGAGCCAGGGCCCAACTCCTCTGTTGAGTTCTTCCCCTTAAGGAACAAGGCTCACGGATGAGAAACGGTTCAGTACCCAATGGGCACAGGCACAGCACGTCCAATTACACGAGGCAAGTTCATAGACAGTGGAACACCTCGTGCGAGTCATACGAGAGCAAAAATCGTCTGGGCGAAGAGTCGCTACTACGCGTGCCTGGAGACAGATATAGAGGCTGTCACAGGCTACGGGTAGCCCACCCGAATTGTCAAGGCATGCCGAAATCGGATGTGCTAGGCCTACAAGGCGCATAACGGTGGCACAACGTAATCACGCTCCCGACGGAAATCGCACTGGACACCCGTGATGGTTACAATGGAGCGAACGCAAAAAAAAAAAGAATAATGATTAAAATGCTGCGCGTTCAATACGTCATATTAATGTGTATACTCTCTCTTCTGTTTCACAGGATGGGGGCTATCAATGTTCTTCGTAGGAATGGCTTTAGATCACTCTACAACATTTCCAGATCATCCGTGTGGTAAAGCACACATCAGAGAGAAGAACTACACAGTGTGTTTTGCCGTGTTCTCTGTCCTGATGTCATGTGCGTTCTTAGCCGCACTACAGGTAATGTACATATTTCACCAGTCTACGTCCCTGCTGGGCTACCTATTAGCGACGGATTGGGTACTTGTCGAGACAGAAATGGACAAAGATATTTCTTGTAAAATTTGAAGCTATTCTAATGGCTTAACGTTGCAAAGATATTTCTTGTAACATTTGAAGCTATTCTAATCGTTTAACGTTACAAAGATATTTCTTGTAACATTTGAAGCTATTCTAATCGTTTAACGTTACAAAATATTTCTTGTAACATTTGAAGATATTCTAATCGTTTAACGTTACAAAGATATTTCTTGTAACATTTAAAGCTATTCTAATCGTTTAACGTTACAAAGATATTTCTTGTAACATTTGAAGCTATTCTAATCGTTTAACGTTACAACGATATTTCTTGTAACATTTGAGGCTATTCTAATCGGTTAACGTTACAAAGGACGATAGCTATTCCGACAGGCCGACGTTGTGCTTGAACTAGTTACGGGCACGGCGTTGGTGGGAGGAACAACAAAAGAAATCTGTCGCAAGGGCCAGAGTTGTGCCTTGATGTCAACGTCTGTTTAGGCGACAATATGCTCAAAACACCATTGAGTCGGATGTCTGCTGGAACAGAGGGCGGAGCACTTATGTGAATGCCCTACGTGCTGTGAGACCAGTTTCTAATCAAGAATCAAGAATTAAGATAGCTGTCACCAAGCGCCGAAAACCTTCTATCAACCATAGTTTGCTATGTTATAAGTCTCTGGTGACGAACATCACACGAAATTTGGCGGCGAGAAATTCCATTTTCAGCTAGTACCATTAATTATAAAGTGTTAATTCAAGAATGAAACTACGATAGATCCAGCAAACCGATAGGACATATGGGTGCTTATAGAAATCTGCTCTAGATATTGTGTACAAACTTAAGAAATATAGACTGAAATGGTTGAGCCGATTAGTGAGAATGAATCCTTATTGGCCAAGAGCATACAACATGAAAATAGAAACAGCAAGATACCGAGGAAGACCAAGAGGAAGGTGGATTGAAGGATTTACAGACATTCTGAGACGTCATAATATTACTGCCCAACATGGGAACAAACGTACCATAACCGGAACACCGATGTCATTCAATCATTCCACGTCTTCAGAAAATCAGAGAAAAGATAATCGATAAATAGAACATAACAAGAAAGATAATCGATAAATAGAACATAACAAGAAAGATAATCGATAAATAGAACATAACAAGAAAGATAATCGATAAATAGAACATAACAAGAAAGATAATCGATAAATAGAACATAACAAGAAAGATAATCGATAAATAGAACATAACAAGAAAGATAATCGATAAATAGAACATAACAAGAAAGATAATCGATAAATAGAACATAACAAGAAAGATAATCGATAAATAGAACATAACAAGAAAGATAATCGATAAATAGAACATAACAAGAAAGATAATCACATATTGCATTATCACCAAACAACGTCCATCTAGTTCCAGGAGTTGGGATTGCCCGGCACTCCGGGCGATCTAATCAATCTTTCTATCTTTCTACCGCGCCGTTAGCCTTTCTTTATGTTGATGTAATATTATTTCATTGTGCTGTTTGTGAAATATATTACGATAACTTGTTATTCCAAAGATACGACAACCGGTGCTAACTGTCAGTGTCCAACCCACAATAAGGGAGTCCCTTGTCGATTCGAATAAGGTGAACTCGTTGAAATCATCCTCTAAATGTGACGGTATTGACTTTGCCTTGGTTTTCATTTCAATTGTCATTGCATGCACATTGTCTTGTTAGCCAATGAAAATCACGGGCAAAATCAAATATTGTGATTTTTGAAGGAATATGCACATTGATTCCACAGTACTGCATAATTGGGAACGGTCTCGATGAAAGATTACTTCAGTTGGCAAGGTTTTTAGACGGAACTGTTCACGAGATGATAACAGGCTGTACCTTCCCAGGTTGCACCTTCCCAGTTTGTACCTTCCCAGGTTGTACCTTCTCAGGTTGTACCTTCCCAGGTTGTACCTTCCCAGGTTGTGCCTTCCTAGCTTGCACCTTGCCAGTTGTACCTTCCCAGGTTGAAAGTAGCAGTGTACTGTGACTTGACCGAAAACCAAGCGACACCGATTTCGAATACCGCGATTATTCTTGTGTAAAGAAAACTGTCTACATAAAACAAGAATTGACAGTCACTAACCCTACTGTAACAGTAGCCCATGACATCATTCTGCTGTTGTGGATGAAGATAACTCTTTATATACTAGGCCCAGAAACTACTAGGTTGGGCGACCAATTCCCTTCCTTGCTGTCTATACTTCCCCTAACTCATGAGTCAGGTACCCATTTACCTTGGGTCGACTTGAGGAGCGGGGTGTCAGGCGAGCAATCACGACAAGGACTTATTTGTCCGGGTGTGGTTTCGAACCTGGCACGCTGTAACTTATTAATACAGATCAATAAATGAAATTCATAAAACCTTTCTTTCGTTAAGAATGAAATTGGACTGCCGAGATTAGATCAATTCTGCATCGATCGGATATTGACAACAAACAATAGCATCCATGGTCTACACAAAAATAAATAACATGAAATTACTCCAGTGGTACATCCAGCCATGACCGGACAAAGCATAAAGACCTGTGTACAAATAAGTATGCATGGCCAGAAAGTCTGATTGAGTGTTTTCGTGAAGTTTGTTTGTTGGCCTTAGCTTTATTTGACATGTGACACCAAGTATATAAAAATTATATCCATCCATCCATCCATCCATCCATCCATCCATCCATCCATCCATCCATCCATCCATCCATCCATCCATCCATCCATCCATCCATCCATTCATACATTCATACATTTATACATCCATCCATTCATACATCCATCCATTCATACATCCATTCATTCATGCATCCACCCACCCACCCATCCATCCATCCATCAATCCATCCATCCATTCATTCATTCATCCATCATCCATCCATCCATCTATCCAATATCCACCCACCCACCCACCCACCCATCCATCCATCCATACATCCATCTATTGAATACCCATCCATCCACCCACCCATCCATCCATCCTTCCATCCAATACCCACCCATCCATCCATCCATCAATCCATCCATCCAACCATCCATCCATTCAATACCCATCCATCCACCCACCCATCCATCCATCCTTCCATCCAATACCCATCCATCCATCCTTCATCCATCTATCCAATAACCACCCACCCATCCATTCATTCATTCATCCATCCATCCATCTATCCAATAACCACCCACCCACCCATCCATCCACCCATCCATCCATCCATCCGTCCATCCATCCATCCATTTATCCATCCATACATCTATCTATCTATACATACGCTATGTCCCTTGTGTGCCTTGCGGTGTCACGGGGTAGAAGAGTTCTCTGGAGACGGCCTTCTTGTGCGCTATTTGTAAGCTTGTTCCTGTTGTTTCTTTGATTTCTTTGGTTCATGTTGTACATAGTCTTCCTCTGGCTTTATAGCTGTACTGTCTATATAAATATAAATATAAACAGTGACCAACGAAAACCACGACAATAATAAAAACAACGAATGAAGTCTTGTTTATTTTCTGTACAGAGTTCTTTCTCTACTACGGCTTCGATCCAGCCATCTGGAAATTTTTACTAGAGTTTCTACTCTGGTAATGTCACCATCGCTACTGAGTAAGTGCTCATCCGACACCGCTGGCGGTAAAGAAGACCAAACGTAAGATTCGTTACCTCTTTGATTATTGTTGTGTTTTCGCTGGTCACTATTTATATATTTGGAGTCGCATGCCAAAAAGTCAAAGCCGACCAACGAAAAGTACAGAAATTGTGAAAATCATCCTTTCAGGTATTGTTTACCTTCTGTATACAGGTCTTTATACCGGTGCCCGGTCATGGCTCATCGAGACACTAATTGTGCGGGATCTGGACAACCACTGGCTAGGAACTTATGGCAACACCGTGTAGCTATGATGCTCTCGTAACTTAACTTACTTTTACGATGTTCCGGGAAGTTTTCTTCTTTAACTATCGTGAGAACATCTCAACAATATGTCTTGATTACATTGTGAATGTTTTTAATGTCTATTTGATTGAATCATTCAGAATTTCTTCGCGAGCAAAAGTCAATATTGGAATCTTGTCTCCAACTCACACAGTTCCGCTTTGTCTATAACTCACAGTTCCGCTTTGTCTATAACTCAAAGTTACGCCTTGTCTATAACTCACAGTTACTCCTTGTCTATAACTCACAGTTACGCCTTGTCTATAACTCACAGTTACTCCTTGTCTATAACTCACAGTTACGCCTTGTATGTAACTCACAGTTCCACTTTGTCTATAACTCACATTTACGCCTTATCTATAACTCACAGTTACGCCTTGTCTATAACTCACAGTTACTCCTTGTCTATAACTCACATTTACGCCTTGTCTATAACTCACAGTTACTCCTTGTCTATAACTCACATTTACGCCTTGTCTATAACTCACAGTTACTTCTTGTCTATAACTCACAGTTACGCCTTGTCTATAACTCACAGTTACGCCTTGTCTATAACTCAAAGTTACGCCTTCTATATAACTCACAGTTTCACTTTGTCTATAACTCTCACAGTTCCGCTTTGACCACCACAGCCGTGATCTGAAGCTCTCCCAAGTTCCCGGACAAGTCAAGAAAACAGTAAAAAAGATCATATCAGGACACAGAAAGATAGACAGAGAACGACTTGTAGAGGAATACTCTGACGATGAAGATGATACCCCAAAGAAAGATGACGTTGACTACGGTAAAGAGAACATGGACACTGAAAGAAAACAAGGTATAATATTCTTGACATATATTCTATATGCAACGTTTACCTATCGGCAACTTGATTGTTTAAAAGACAAATATGTTATATGTAACATTTACTTATCCACAATTTGATTGGTTAAGTAAGAATGTACCACTTATGGTGAGATACACTTTTTCAACCGTAAATGTTAGTCCAATTTGGGTTTTATTGGGTGGTACTTGTGTTTCCGGGTTCCTAATAGGGAGCAAAGAATAGTGACACTGTTCCCTGCCATGTATAGATAGTGACACTCTTACCTGCCATATACGCCACAAGATGCGACTAAGAAGGTTTTAGAGGTAGAGTTGGATATTCTATCAAACAGAGAATCAAATGATCCAAAAATAGTGACAATATGCGTAGAAATGGCAGCCAAGCTGTAAACCATGACAGCACATTCCGTTCTCCGGGTTATATCCTGCTAACCTGCAGGAAGTTGAGAACGAACGTAAAAGAAGAAGTCCAGTTTTATTCTATCAAAGATTTTAACAGTGAAAATAATAGTTAATGACGTTGTTCTGGTAATCTCACCAACATGATCCTTCATCAACTCACATTTCCTCGACTATGACATCATCAACTCACATTTCCTCGACTATGACATCATCAACTCACATTCCATCGACTATGACATCATCAACTCACAGTCCCTCGACTATGACTCATCATAAACTCACAGTCCCTCGACTATGACATCAACAATTCACAGTCCCTCGACTATGACTCATCATAAACTCACAGTCCCTCGACTATGACATCATAAACTCACATTCCCTCGACTATGACATCAACAATTCACAGTCCCTCGACTATGACTCATCATAAACTCACATTCCCTCGACTATGACATCATCAACTCACATTCCATCGACTATGACATCATCAACTCACAGTCCCTCGACTATGACTCATCATAAACTCATAGTCCCTCGACTATGACATCAACAATTCACAGTCCCTCGACTATGACTCATCATAAACTCACATTCCCTCGACTATGACATCATCAACTCACATTCCATCGACTATGACATCAACAATTCACAGTCCCTCGACTATGACTCATCATAAACTCACAGTCCCTCGACTATGACATCATAAACTCAGTCCCTCGACTATGACATCATAAACTCACAGTCCCTCGACTATGACATCAACAAGTCATAGTCCCTCGACTATGACATCATCAACTCACAGTCCCTCGACTATGACTCATCATAAACTCACAGTCCCTCGACTATGACTCATCATAAACTCACAGTCCCTCGACTATGACTCATCATAAACTCACAGTCCCACGACTTTGACACATGATAACTCACATTCAGATCAATTTTAATGCTATTTCTATATCAGATTGCGACTATACTAATCAGATTTGCCTGAATTTGATCACTTCACTAACACTATAATCCCGCTGTTCCAGCCAATGAAGAAACATTTTTCACAAATTTTGTCGCTGTGAAATATCACTCACTATGAAGTGTATGTTTTGATCAAATTTTGTTTGTTTGGGATTTTCTGCGTTTGTTCTGAAGCTTCTACAGATTAGCAGGAAGTAGTCCGCAGAACAGAATGCGTTGTATTATGGTTTACAGTTTAGTTGCGATTGTAAACGTGAGACAATTCAGGAGAGAGGGATTAGGAATTGAATTATTGCCGATAGAGGATTATTAACATTTTTATATTGAAAATGACAATGGAGGCTTTAAGTTATAGTGGACTAAGGGAAACAATCGATACAGAATTTGTTGTATGATGCAAGTACAAGTTATCTACGACTTGTAGGAAAAACATTGAGAACGGGAACTCGTGAACGGGTTGAAGACGTGCGTTGAGGAGATTTGATTCTAGACGAGGAAATTCATGAGTGGAGTGGGAGTAAATATGTTTTGACACAGGAAGAGAATTTAAATAGACGAATTTGAACCTGGTAAAATAAATATTGGAGACAAACATAGTGAGCAAATTTGGAGATCAGTAGAAAAATCACAAGAAATTAGATTATTATCGTGTGAAAAAGAAGGGCATAGAGCAAAATACAACTGAACGATAATCAGTGTTCCCGAAGTATCTTCAGCTGGTAGGAGTTCAAAACTAAGAGCCCAAAAATGTAGAAGAAGAACTGCTTTCATGGCTAGGTCTGTCTAGTTTTACTGTGGAATAGGGGTGCAAAGGGAACGCATTGCTCTAGGCGGACCCAGGGTTAGCAGATAACCAAGATCCCAAATGTACCTCCACGCGGTGCACCCTGGAAACAGAAATACAGCAGCTCGAGCTGATTCTGGCCAAATCATTTGGGGATCGTGTCCGAGAATGTGGACGTAGCAGATGGAAAGAGATTTGACTGCACAAGAGACAGACAATATCTCCGACACCACCATCATCACCACATACAGCGACACTGTCGACATACAGTGAAGCTAGTCAGTCCAGTCCGAACACTGGATGGGCGGCCAATGTAAAATGCACGTAAAGGTAGATGCATGGCGAGAGACAAATAGATTTCATACCGAGTACAATGAAACAATGAAAGGGCAGAACAGCGCTAGAGGGCAGCGCGAACTGCAAATAGAAAGTGAAAAGTCCCTAGGAAAGGGGAACTACAAGCTCCGTCAGCTCGAGACGAGCATCTAGTTACCTGTGTTCCTTACAGGCAGAGACCCAGACCCATTCATTGGCGTTTGGTAAAGCAAGAAGACCTAATCCAACTCTAATGTCGAGCCTTCCTAAACCGGAAATATGCTCGCGAAGAGAAAGGGTTCTGTACCCGATGGGCTTAGGCAAGAAAGGGACAACGATAGTAGTCCTGGTCCAACTCTACTGTCAGGTTTTCCTACACCGGAAATACACTTGAAGAGAGAAAGGGTTCAGTACCTGATGGACTCATGCTCTATTGGGACAAGGACGCTCAGCTCGAGAACGCCTTGCTCTCAAACGCGTGGTGTGAGACTCGAACTTGGACAAGGGGTACACGATGTCGGTAAATGACACCTCGGCTAAGAGGGTGAAAGAGCCAGGGTCCAACTCCTCTGTTGAGTTCTTCCCCTTAAGGAACCAGGCTCACGGATGAGAAACGGTTCAGTACCCAATGGGCACAGGCACAGCACGTCAAATTACACGAGGCAAGTTCATAGACAGTGGAACACCTCGTACGAGTCAGACGAGAGCAAAAATCGTCTGGGCGAAGAGTCGCCACTACGCGAGCCTGGAGACAGATATAGAGGCTGTCACAGGCTAAGGGTAGCCCACCCGAATTGTCAAGGCGTGCCGAAATCGTTACAATGGAGCGAACGCAAAACAAACAAACAAACTGTGGAATAGAAGAGTGTTTTCATAGTTGGACGTGGGGTGCAAAGGGAACGCATTGCTCTAGGCGGACCCAGGGTTAGCAGATAACCAAGATCCCAAATGTACCTCCACGCGGTGCACCCTGGAAACAGAAATACAGCAGCTCGTGCTGATTCTGGCCAAATCATTTGGGGATCGTGTCCGAGAATGTGGAGGTAGCAGATGGAAAGAGATTTGACTGCACAAGAGACAGACAATATCTCCGACACCACCAGCATCACCACATATAGCGACACTGTCGACATACAGTGAAGCTAGTCAGTCCAGTCCGAACATTGGAGGGGCGGCCAATGTAAAATGCACGTAAAGGTAAATGCATGGCGAGAGACAAATATGTTTCATACAGAGTACAATGAAACAATGAAAGGGCAGAACAGCGCTAGAGGGCAGCGCGAACTGCAAATAGAAAGTGAAAAGTCCCTAGGAAAGGGAACTACAAGCTCCGTCAGCTCGAGACGGGCTTCTAGTTACCCAGACCCATCCATCGGCGTTTGGTAAAGCAAAAGACCTAACCCAACTCTAATGTCGAGCCTTCCTAAACCGGAAATATGCTTGCAAAGAGAAAGGGTTCTGTACCCGATGGGTGTAGGCAAGAAAGGGACAACGATGGCAGTCCTGGCCCAACTCTACTGTCAAGGTTTCCTATACCGGAAGTACACTTGCAGAGAGAAAGGGTTCCGTACTCGATTCGCTCAGGCACAAAAGGGACAACGATTTAGCCCTGGCCCAACTCTACTGTCAGGTTTTCCTACACTGGAAATACACTTGAAGAGAGAAAGGGTTCAGTACCTGATGGGCTCAGGCGCTATTGGGACAAGGACGCTCAGCTCGAGAACGCCTTGCTCCCAAACGCGTGGTGTGAGACTCGAACTTGGACAAAAGGTGCACGATGTCGGTGAATGACACCTCGGCTAAGAGGGCGAAAGAGCCAGGGTCCAACTCCTCTGTTGAGTTCTTCCCCTTAAGGAACCAGGCTCACGGATGAGAAACGGTTCAGTACCCAATGGGCACAGGCACAGCATGTCCAATTACACGAGGCAAGTTCATAGACAGTGGAACACCTCGTTTGAGTCAGACTAAGAGCAAGAAAATCGTCTGGGCGAAGAGTCTCCACTACGCGTGCCTGGAGACAGATATAGAGGCTGTCACAGGCTAAGGGTAGCCCACCCGAATTGTCAAGGCATGCCGAAATCGGATGTGCTAGGCCTACAAGGCGCATAACGGTGGCACAACGTAATCACGCTCCCGGCGGAAATCGCACGGATATCCGTGATGGTTACAATGGAGCGAACGAAAAACAAACAAAACATAGTTGGACGTCTTAAATAGAAAGTGAACAGAGTAATCACCATTGTTATGTGTTAGGAACTGTAATTGACAGATTTGGTAATTTTCTTGGAATTGAGTGAAAAATGTCGTCGTCATCACTTTATGCGTAACGTTGGTGTGTGTACACGAGTAAAGCAATGTTCAAAGTAATAAGTTACACAGAGCTGTCTCTAGAAGAGAAGAAAGCACTTTCAAGTTAGAATTGACTATTGCAGACTGAACTATCACATATACAATATGTTGAAGCTTGGTCAGACAGACATGAGTCCATGTCATGTACAATATGTTGAAGCTTGGTCAGACAGACATGAGTCCATCTCATGTACAATATGTTGAAGCTTGGACAGACAGACATGAGTCCATCTGAATTCTGAATCCATCAAATTATGAGTGGTGACATTGTCATCAAGGCATCTTTACTGTTAATGTCTAATTATAACTCGTGAAGCTGGGAAGAAATGGACTTTGAATCAAGACACTCATAGTGTTGGCAACGTCAGCTGTTAGTGAGAACGCCAATTAAATAAGGAACATAACTTAGAATGTCATCTAGAGAATCAACCAAAATTCAGGGGCGTTGTCTAAGAAGATTTTGAATGTGTCTAAACAACGACATTTGATATTAACAGTTAATGAGTAGCCAATGAGAATTGATCATCAGGGGGAGACAAATTGTCGTAATCAAGTACCATTCACTGATCGATGGAGATTCACTGGAGTGTTTATACTTTACGAACATCGTCTATTTTGTTTATTTTGGATGGAGCTTTGCTGCATTGTTTATACTTGTTAATCAACGTTTGTATTGTTGATCATCGTTGAACATTTGCTGCCTTGTTTATACTTAGCGAACACTGTCTATTTTGGTTCTCATCATCGAATCGTTACTGCTAGATTTGAGCTGGTTAACCATCATCTGAGCAAGGAGTCTTTTTTATATTACTTGTATGAATCTTTCCTGACGACAGAGAGAGAGAGAGAGAGAGAGAGAGAGAGAGAGAGAGAATCAAGAGATATTCCTGTAGAAGGTTCAGCTTTATAACTTAGAAGATTGACACCTGTCGGGAACGTTAAATGACAACGCTTAGTATTTAACGAGAACTTCTTGTTTGATAATTGAAACAACTGACGGTCACTCACGAGATATTTACAAGAGGAAAGACTATTTTCTTGAAATCATTGACAGTCATTATCATCATCAAGCACCGTCTCCGCAAAGAAGGTTGGCTGCAACAGATCCCCAACATCCCCTGTCTCTTGTTTTTGTGGTTCACTCTTATTCGCTTCCCTTTGACTTTACCCTCACGTAAGGTCTCCAATAAGGTGTCATGCCCTTTAATGTGTCCATATTATTTTATTTGCCTGATCTTTATTTTTCTTAGTAATTCGTTCTTCATATTAAGTATTTTTAGCACCTCTTTATTTGTTTTCTTCTCTTTGACAATAGAATGGTAATAGACCAATTTTGATAGCGAATTAGATTCGAGGGGTGAATTGTGACCACTTCTTTTGTTCTCTAAATCAGTCAATACCAATCATTGTTTCATAAATTGTGAGTATTAAGTGTCAGTGGCGCCTTATGTCTGAGGTTGTCTTGTTGGATATATCAATAATATACAAACTTGTCATGTCAGAGTGAATGAATAAATAACCAAAACGGGTAAGGATATATATATGTTTATTTATGTTCAGGTTTTTGCGGACTTTTGCGTTGTTTGTTTTTCTCTCCATGATATTCTTAGGACCTTTTTATAAATTTAATTTCGAATGCCGATAATTCCTTTTCCATTGCAGATGTCATTTCCTACCTGTCCCAACCGTTTGTTGATATTGGAAAAATATAGCTTATTAATAGTTGTAACGTTGCTGTTTTTTTTCTTAATACATTGAATGAAGCTGTCAATGTTTGCATTATGTTTCAGATCCAGGTCTAAAAATTAATCCTGCTGCAGGAAGCGATATGGTTACTGATGCTCTGAAGGCTCCTGGAGCTAAGGTATTTTCTGTAGGCCTGTATATGGTTCCATGTACTGTTTCTGTCACATCACTTAGTCTATAACATCACATTGTATGTAACATCACGTAGTCTGTAACATCACATTGTATGTAACATCACGTAGTCTGTAACATCACGTAGTCTGTAACATCACGTAGTCTGTAACATTACGTAGTCTGTAACATCACAAACATCACGTAGTATGTGACATCACTTAGTCTGTAACATCACTTAGTCTGTAACATCACTTAGTCTGTAACATCACTTAGTCTGTAACATCACTTAGTCTGTAACATCACTTAGTCTGTAACATCACTTAGTCTGTAACATCACTTAGTCTGTAACATCACTTAGTCTGTAACATCACTTAGTCTGTAACATCACTTTGTCTGTAACATCACATTGTCTGTAACATCACTTAGTCTGTAACATAATATTGTCTGTAACATCACTGAGTCTGTAACATGATATTGTCTGTAACATCACTGAGTCTGTAACATGATATTGTCTGTAACATCACTTAGTCTGTAACATGATATTGTCTGTAACATCACTTAGTCTGTAACATAATATTGTCTGTAACATCACTTAGTCTGTAACATAATATTGTCTGTAACATCACTTAGTCTGTAACATAATATTGTCTGTAACATCACTGAGTCTGTAACATGATATTGTCTGTAACATCACTGAGTCTGTAACATAATATAGTCTGTAACATCACTTAGTCTGTAACATCACTTAGTCTGTAACATCACTTAGTCTGTAACATCACTTTGTCTGTAACATCACTTAGTCTGTAACATAATATTGTCTGTAACATCACTGAGTCTGTAACATGATATTGTCTGTAACATCACTGAGTCTGTAACATAATATAGTCTGTAACATCACTTAGTCTGTAACATCACTTAGTCTGTAACATCACTTAGTCTGTAACATCACTTAGTCTGTAACATGATATTGCCTGTAACATCACTGAGTCTGTAACATAATATAGTCTGTAATATCACTTAGTCTGTAACATGATATTGTCTGTAACATCACTGAGTCTGTAACATAATATAGTCTGTAACATCACTGAGTCTGTAACATAATATAGTCTGTAACATCACTTAGTCTGTAACATGATATTGTCTGTAACATCACTTAGTCTGTAACATCACTTAGTCTGTAACATCACTTAGTCTGTAACATCACTTAGTCTGTAACATCACTTAGTCTGTAACATCACTTAGTCTATAACATCACTTTGTCTATAATATCACACTGTAGCAATTATCATTATTAAAGCAAGTAAAACAGGTTCTGCAACCTTATTACAAAGAAGCTCATCACAATACCAGTAATAGCATATAAGAAAAGAATATCCGGACATAGAACCAAAGGTAGACATAGAAAACGGTGGATTAAAAACATCAAGAAAACCTTGAACAAACATGGACTCCAGGCAACCAAATTGACACAACTGGTCCTCGAACAAACTTGGACTCCAGGCAACCAAATTGACACATCTGGTTTTCGAACAAACCTGGACTCCAGACAACCAAATTGACACAACTGGTCTTCAAACGAAAACTGTGGCTTTCACCCCTACGCTTAACGATAAGTGTCGATCATATTACCATCATCCACTTGGAGAAAAACAATAGACAATCATTATTACACGTTGAAGGGACTTTGAGCCAACATGTTGCCTCCACCTTGAAGAGGATCAAAGAATAGTGACACTGTTACCTGACATGTATATCGCAAGTAGTTAGAAGGGGGTGAGACGAAGATCCCTACCCATAGAGGGTCAAAATTACTCAGAAGTAATGCTGAAATTGGATGTGTCAGGACGAAGGGATGATATTTAAATACCAACTTGAACTTATAGCGTGCGTATTACCTGTGTATACTTCTATGTCATTCCTCGTCTTCTTCTTCTTCGTACCTTTCTTCTTCGTATCTTTATATCAGCATCACATTCATCTTTCTTGTAACGTCAGACAGTGTTTCCTCCAGGTTTGTTAGGGAAAGCACACTTCACTGCTCTACTTCCTTCACCTGATCTCGGAGATTGTCATTTGCTGAATGCAACCTCCATTATATTTTATGGTAAAAATGTGCTGATATAACCATATTGTACTAACGTCCGCAGTTGAAAGGAACGTACCTCACAAGAAAGATACTTTTTAAATATAAATAAATCATGAAAACCGCAGAAATAAATCATGAAAACCGCAGAAATAAATAATGAAAACCGTAGAAATAAATCATGAAAACCGTAGAACTAAATCATGAAAACCGTAGAAATAAATCATGAAAACCGTAGAACTAAATCATGAAAACCGTAGAAATAAATCATGAAAACCGCAGAGTGGAGCACATTTTATACTTCCTGCTTGTCTACTCCGCATAGGCTCATATCTGTCTGCTTGTCTTCTCCACATAGAAACATGTCTGTCTGATTGTTTTCTCCACATGGACTCATGTCTGTCTGACCAAGTTTCAACATATTGTATATGTGATAGTTCAATCTACAATGGTCAATTCCAAATAGAAAGTTGTCTTCTCTTCTTGACAGTTCTGTGTGTAACAAGAGCTGTGAACATTGTTTTACTTATGCACACACACCAACGTTGACCTCTGAACACTTGTGTCATTGTGTGTTTATTTTCCTGTTACTTGTATAAAAACATCCAAGGTCCCAGGTAAGACCTAACTTTTAACTTTCAGGTATTTTCATGCGCAACACATTGGAGTCAGGAATATTCTACAAGGAGTTAGTTCCTTTTGAAGTTAGATCTTGACTGGAACAGCACGGACAGAGAAACGTATTAGATATACGAATATACTAATATATCTGAATCTAACCCCTATGGAGGTCAACTACTTGAAGGGGAGATGGGGCTTAGTCCAGCTGGCGGAGACTGGCAACTAAGATTGGTCGGGCCATCCCTGACATCGAGCAGGACCAAATTCCTGCCCAAGCAATCACTGGTGCTGAAGTCGGAGATATCAGGCACCATGAAGTCGGAGATGAAGTCGCATCAGCAACCGTTGTATAACGCAACACGACTAGACAACATGTCTTAAAATCAAAAGACTAGCTGTGTAGAACATGTTTAACTTCGAACGAGAAGAAGAAGAATCGAACTGCAATTATCGGATGCTACACTCGGATGGATTTATGTGAGACCGAAATCGTAGCACATATGGACGTGTCCGAAGCATGCCGATGATAACCTGCAGTAATAACTTATAGTTTCTTTAGAGCCAAACATCGCACATAGATAACTAGTCATTTCTCTAGGGCCAAAGCTCGCACATATGATAACTAGCAATTTCTCTAGCGCCAAAGATTGCACATGTGATAACTAGTCATTACTCTAGGGCCAAAGATTGCACATATGATAACTAGTCATTTCTCTAGGGACAAAGATTGCACATATGATAACTAGTCATTACTCTAGGGCCAAAGATTGCACATATGATAACTAGTCATTACTCTAGGGCCAAAGATTGCACATATGATAACTAGTCATTACTCTAGGGACAAAGATTGCACATATGATAACTAGTCATTACTCTAGGGCCACAGATTGCACATATGATAACTAGTCATTACTCTAGGGCCAAAGCTCGCACATATGATAACTAGCAATTTCTCTAGCGCCAAAGATTGCACATATGATAACTAGTCATTACTCTAGGGCCAAAGCTCGCACATATGATAACTAGCAATTTCTCTAGCGCCAAAGATTGCACATGTGATAACTAGTCATTTCTCTAGGGACAAAGATTGCACATATAATAACTAGTCATTACTCTAGGGACAATGATTGCACATATGATAACTAGTCATTACTCTAGGGACAAAGATTGCACATGTGATAACTAGTCATTACTCTAGGGACAAAGATTGCACATATGATAACTAGTCATTACTCTAGGGACAATGATTGCACATATGATAACTAGTCATTACTCTAGGGACAAAGATTGCACATGTGATAACTAGTCATTACTCTAGGGACAAAGATTGCACATATGATAACTAGTCATTACTCTAGGGCCAAAGCTCGCACATATGATAACTAGTCATTACTCTAGGGCCAAAGATTGCACATATGATAACTAGTCATTACTCTAGGGCCAAAGATTGCACATATGATAACTAGTCATTACTCTATGGCCAAAGATTGCACATATGATAACTAGTCATTTCTGAAAATTTTGGGCTCCTTGTTGCAAGTTGATGTGTTTTATTAGTTTAGATTTCGTTAAATATTGTGCTTTCTCTGTTCAGTAGTTTCTTCTCCTTTTTCCTCTGCCTTCCATGTGGTTTTTCTACAAGAAAGTTATGTATAACTCACAAGAAATTAGTACCATACGATTTTTGCATCTCCGCAGGCTGGGCGTGGTATTACAGGTGTAACAGGAGCTATACCATTTGGTAGCGCTGAAGCCAGCTACTCTGATCAACCTTTCTTTGGAAAATGGATGGCTGTATTAAGACTACTAGCTACTTACCAGGTAACTGTAAGATGTGTGTGTGTGTGTGTGTGTGATACTGATAACATATCCGTGTTACCTGTGATATTGATACTATACCCATGTTACCTGTGATACTAATACAATATCCGTGTTACTGATACTATATCCGTGTTACTGATACTATATCCGTGTTACTGATACAATATCCGTGTTACTGATACTATATCAGTGTTACTGATACTATATCCGTGTTACTTGTGATGTTTTCTTTACTGAATCCTGCCATTGGCGCCCCTTTCACTTTCTGCGAGTGATCTATCTCCCCTCTTTTTGCATCAGGATTTACTCATTATTTCCATTGTTCATCTCCTTTTACGTTATGTACCACGCTCTAACATCTCCCATCACGTATCTACCACACTCAAATATCCCCCATCACGTTATGTACCATGCTCTAATATCTCCCATCATGTTATGTACCATACTCTAACATTTCCCTAACTCCCTATTTTAACCATCACTCTGCAATTTTCTAATGTACAAAAATAATTTCTTTAGACAAGTCATTCAGTGGGAAGCTTAGGAATATTATAACAACCTTGTCTTTGCCCGATCAGGCACACTTGTAGAAGAACATTATGTTTGGTAACGCATTCTGTGATCTGTGTCATGTAAAACTATTAATATTTCGTGAAAACAGTACATTTCAGTCTTGTTCATTGCCTGGTTTATGGGATTTGGTATTGGAATCATCTTCACATTTCTGTTCTGGCACCTTCAAGATCTGGAAGGTTCTCCAACGCTATTCGGCTTGGCCTCTGTAATCAACCACATTTCAGAACTGTTCGCCTACTTCATGACTGGATCATTTATCGAAAAATTTGGTAAGTCCTTCTTTGCTGCTTGTATTTTTTATCATTCAACTGTAATTTGATTAAAAATACAAACTCATATTTGGTCAGAGTGTACATTTTCACAGATGACTAGTTACCATTGGAAATATGAAGAACATCTGGAAATTGTAGAAAGTGTTTAATGGCGAATGCAAGCAACACTTCAAAATCGTATAGTGTCTACAATTGGAAGTATAAATAACATAGAAATTGTATACAATGTTTAACTGGAAATGCAAATAACATATACATTGTATAAAGTCTTGAATTTATGACGGTGCGAAGCACACCCACAGAATACATCTTAGAGAAAGACATAAATAGAGACTTATCTCACATTATTAAACTGTGGAAAGTAGGAGCGGAAAGGAAGGGGGGAGATTATCCACCGGGGAGAGAGAGGGGAACTGAACATTGATCTGACACTAGCGCTCTGAGACCGGGGGAGGGGGTAGAGGGGTTACTTCTAGTTTATTTCCAGTACTGTCACATTCATGTGCTGTAACTATTCCACAAGTTGAGAACACCGCCACTGACATTAAATCGTAACACGTTTTGAAATATGTGTTACTAGGCTTTGGAGATTGAACTATTTGATATGAAGATTGAAATATTTGATTTGAAGATTGAAATATTTGATAAGGAATTGAAATATTTGTCAAGTATTAAAACTGACTGATTTGTGACTTCTCGCCTTAAAACTGACTAATTGGTGACGTCTCGCATTAAAACTGACTGATTGGTGACTTTTGGCCTTAAAACTGACTGATTGGTGACTTTTGGCCTTAAAACTGACTGATTGGTGACTTTTGGCCTTAAAACTGACTGATTGGTGACTTCTCGCTTTAAAACGGACTAGGATTTTGTTATGAAAGAAAATGAATAACAACTTGTAATAAATAGTGAAGATGTGCATACAGCAAGAATCAGAGTCACACAGAAAATATCAAAGTGTATGCATGGGCTAATGGTAGTCACGACTAGATGGCTACAATCACTTCCCACACTGCTCTGTATGTCAGATGGCTACAATCACTTCCCACACTGCTCTGTATGTTAGATGGCTACAATCACTTCCCACACTTCTCTGTATGTCAGATGGCTACAATCACTTCCCACACTGCTCTGTATGTCAGATGGCTACAATCACTTCCCACACTGCCCTGTATGTCAGATGGCTACAATCACTTCCCACCCTGCCCTGTATGTCAGATGGCTGCAATCACTTCCCACACTGCTCTGTATGTCAGATGGCTGCAATCACTTCCCACACTGCTCTGTATGTCAGATGGCTACAATCACTTCCCACCCTGCCCTGTATGTCAGATGGCTGCAATCACTTCCCACACTGCTCTGTATGTTAGATGGCTACAATCACTTCCCACACTGCTCTGTATGTCAGATGGCTACAATCACTTCCCACCCTGCCCTGTATGTCAGATGGCTGCAATCACTTCCCACACTGCTCTGTATGTCAGATGGCTGCAATCACTTCCCACACTGCTCTGTATGTCAGATGGCTACAATCACTTCCCACACTGCTCTGTATGTCAGATGGCTGCAATCACTTCCCACACTGCTCTGTATGTCAGATGGCTACAATCACTTCCCACACTGCTCTGTATGTCAGATGGCTGCAATCACTTCCCACACTGCTCTGTATGTCAGATGGCTACAATCACTTCCCACCCTGCCCTGTATGTTAAATGGCTACAATCACTTCCCACACTGCTCTGTATGTCAGATGGCTACAATCACTTCCCACCCTGCCCTGTATGTCAGATGGCTACAATCAATTCCCACACTGCTCTGTATGTCAGATGGCTACAGTCACTTCCCACACTGCTCTGCATATGAGTAGTCCTGTAAAATGTTTTAGGATAATGAAACAGGAGGGCCAGAAGTCCCTCAATTCTTGGCAGTGGTTGACTAGAGGATTATGGTCAACAAATGACAAAATATCCGTGACTTAGTTTCTGGACATCGACTAGTGTTTGATACAGAGTAGTTTAAAATTCTGGAGAATCTTATAGTGTGACAGTATGCGCAAGAATATTTAACGGAATAATTGATACAATTTGGAAAATAAACGAAAAAAGAAATATTTGTACAATATTATGAGCCATATGTTTTAACGTGAAATGACACAAACTGCGAGTCAATGATTTGTTTCTGTAACAGGGCATGTCAAGATTTTGTATGCTGGGCTGGTAGGAAACATAGCGAGGTTTATATACATCTCTCTTTTGAGAAATCCATGGTGGGTCATGCCTTTTGAATTTGTGCAAGGTAAGACTAATCATAAGATTATGGAAGAGATTGGCAATGGCATTTTGTAAAATAACACGGTTGAAAAACATATGGAAAAACAACAAAATGGAAACGAAATTGCTAATGTTACGAACCTGTATTTTTCCGGTTGCAACATACGGCTATGAAACATGGAGCCTAAGTAATACAGCGGCAAAGAAGATAAACGCCTTTGAACGGAAATGCTACAGGAAGATACTTAGAATATCATAGAAGGATAAAATCAGAAACTCAGATATTATAAACACATTGAAGATTCCAGAGTGTTGGTTACTAAACACAATAACAAAAAGAAAACTACACCGGTTTGGTCATATAAAGAGACACAACTGTTTAGAAAGACAAATCGTGGAGGGAAGAGTGCCTGGGAAGAGGAGAAAGGGCAGACCAAGAAGACGATGGACTGACGACAGTAAAGATAACATGAATATATCGCTAGAAAATGCAAGCCGCATCGCCCAAGACAGAGAGGGGTTCAGAGAGTTCATTGGGAAAACGTTCTGGAAGGAATACGTCACATGGTACAAGACTAATCGATAAGAACATTGGATGATCTTGAATTGTTGAATTTGTGCAAGGTAATGTCAATAACATTGTTAAACAACAAATCCGCTATTTTAGATTGGAAAAACAGGAACATATATGTCGATGAATTTAATACAATTTATGCACGAAAGATCATTATAAATTATGATATGCGAACATTTTCACTTCTGAATTAGTCTCATCTCATGTTAATACTTTCTCATTTCATATTTATACTTTCTCATTTCATATTTATACTTTATCATTTCATATTTATACTTTCTCATTTCATATTTATACTTTCTCATTTCATATTTATACTTTCTCATTTCATATTTATACTTTCTCATTTCATATTTATACTTTATCATCTCATATTTATACTTTATCATCTCATGTTTATACTTTCTCATTTCATATTTATACTTTATCATCTCATATTTATACTTTCTCATTTCATATTTATATTTTCTCATTTCATATTTATACTTTCTCATCTCATATTTATACTTTCTCATCTCATATTTATACTTTCTCATTTCATATTTATCAATTGTCCAAATTTATGAAATATTTTCCAGATAAATAATATTTTCCTTACAACAAACTATCTCGTTTTCCCTTAGTTATCGTTTGTCTGTGACATGCATAGAGTAGAATTATTCCTACACAATATTTCACAAATATATGCTTTCCTTCCTGGATGCTGGTTATTGATGTGCCACAAATACTTACCTTTTTATCTGGACTGACGCAACTATCTACTTTCTTATCCGAATGCACATAAATGTCAACTTCTTTTACTTGGACGCACATATTTTTCTACTTTCTTATCTGGAAGTATACAATAATCTACTTTCTTATCTGGAAGTATACAATAATCTACTTTCTTATCTGGAAGTATACAATAATCTACTTTCTTATCTGGAAGTATACAATAATCTACTTTCTTATCTGGAAGTATACAATAATCTACTTTCTTATCTGGAAGTATACAATAATCTACTTTCTTACATTGATGCACATATTAATCTACTTTCCTATCACAATCAATGATCAGTTATCGTATCTGGGTACTTGGCATAGCATCTCTAAGAAATAACCAAAAAAACCACAGACAAAATGCAGACATCTAAAAGCTGTATTCTTATAGTTTTGCTCATAATTTTGTGACTATTTTAGTTCAGAAATTAATACAAAACAACCACTGAAGACATCCGACTCATGAGGGCATATATAAAACAACCACTGAAAACATCCGACTCATGAGGGCATATATAATACAAACACTGACGACATTCCACTCATGAGGGCATACATAAGCAAACACTGAAGACATCCGATCCATGTATATGAGGGCGTACATTTTCAGGTCTGACGCATGCAGCGATATGGGCTGCTTCATGTGCATACATCACACATGCCATTCCTGTAGACTTAAGATCATCTGCACAAAGCATTATACAGGGGCTGCATCATGGGCTTGGAAGAGGCTGTGGGGCTGTGTTTGGTGGTCTGTTGGTCTACAAATATGGTACGTATACTGATAACATAATTTGAAAGTGCTGTGTTTGGTGGTCTGTTGGTCCATAAATATTTTAGGTGTACTGATGACATGATTTGAGAGTGTTGTGTTTGGTAGTCTGATGGTCTTCAAAAATGGTAGTTAAACGGAATGAATGAGTGAAAGACTACAAGTCTTGAAGGAAACCCCCTTCGAAGTGAACGGAAGATGACACTTTTAGCATAGAAGCAAGCTACTGTCTAAATGACCGGAAGATGACACTTTTAGCATAGAAGCAAGCTACTGTCTAAATGACCGGAAGATGACACTTTTAGCATAGAAGCAAGCTACTGTCTAAATGACCGGAAGATGATACTTTTATTCTTGAAGTAGATTACTGAAGTAAATTATTTGAATGTCTTCTGTCACAGGATGTGTGATTACCTTTCGTATCTACGGTGTTGCCTGCATCATTGTTCTTGCTGCATATCTAGGCATTAATTTCTTCTTGCAGGTTAGTACTCTAAGCCAGTGTGATTACAACAAAACTAATACTCTATTTTCCCGTTAGGTAGTTACAGGGAGTTTACAGGGAGTATAATATTCAGTTGAACACAGTCGTTTGTGTGATTAAGGCCGCATTCCCTTGTCATGTTCAGGGTGAGTTTTTTAACATTTATTATACAATGTGACAAAACTACTTTGCTCCCACATATCAGGGTTGGTCCCAGTTTCTGCCATGTGTAATATTAATATTGGTCACGATTTATACCATGCGCATATTTCTATTGGTCCAAATTTCTACCATGCGTGATATTTCTATTGGTCCCAATTTCTACCATACGTGATATTACTATTGTCCCGGTTTCTACCATGCGTGATATTACTATCTATTGTCCCGGTGAATACCGTGCGTGATATTTCTATTGGTCCCAATTTCTACCATACGTGATATTACTATTGTCCCGGCGTCTACCATGCGTGCTATTACTATTGGTCCCAGTTTCTACCGTGTGTAATATTACTATTAGCCCCATGTTCTGCTATGTGTGATATTACTTTTGTTCCCGGTTTCTTTTATGAATGATATTACTATTCCTTTTTTTTCCATGAGTGATATTACTATTATTTTTCCGGTTTCCGCAATAACTTTTATTTTAGTAAATCTAAAAATACGTAACACTATTATTATTGTCAAATTTATCAATTAGTATTCATCATCATCATCAAGTGCCGACTCCACAACGGAGGTTGGCTGCAACAGACCTTCAACATCCACTGTCTCATGTTTTGGTAGAGCACTCTGTTAGACTGTAACCTGTCTATCTTGTGATGTTACTCTCCCATTTGTGTCTCTGACTACCTCTTGCTCGCTTCCCTTTGAGTTTACCCTCAAGTAAGGTCTTCAACAAGGTGTCATGTCTTTTAATGTGTTCAAAATATTTTATTTGACTGATCTTTATTTCTCTTAGTAGTTCTTTCGTCATATGTCTTTAGCACCTCTTTATTTGTTATCTTCTCTTTCTATGATGTTCTCCCTATTCTTCTATATACCCACATCTCAAAGGCATCAATTCTGTCTTCTAATTGTGTCCACGTTTCTGAGCCATACATTAATATAGAATAGATGTAGCATTTAATAATTTTCATTTTTAACTTATTTGTAACTTGTTTAGATGTTAATATTTTCCTCAAGTTATTGAAGGTACTTTTAGCCATTCCTATTCTCCTTTTAACTTGTTTCACATCTGCCGTCATTTGTGACTATGTGTCCAAGATATTGGTAATGTTTTATTTGTTGTAGTTTCTCTCCATGTATGTTTATGTTTACCTCTTGTTCTTCTGCCCTTACTGATTGTCATTGCTTTTTGTTGTTGTTGATATGTATATTCAGTCCATATTCTTTACTTGATTTATTGACTTGGTCTATTAGTCTTTTTAGTTCATGTTCACTTTCTGCTAAAAGAATAGTGTCATCTGCATATCCCAGATTGTTTATTCCCATTGATCTTGAGTTCTGGCATTTCTTCTATATTTATAAAGATATTCTCTAGGTAGTATTACTATAACATAATAGTATTATGATGCAAAAATGTTTTTCTTTAATTCATGAATTTGTTCTAAAGTCAAACTGTTTATTTTTTTAAATCTTCGATTCGCCGTGCATGACTACTTTCGTTACTTATTTAACTTTCTATCTAAGCATATCCCTTCAGCGCCGACCATGGTGCATAGGCCAGAAACTAGAGCTCTCTAGTTCGAATAATTTATGCTACGGTGTGTAATTTTTGTATTTTGTTGAGACCCGTAGTCATACCCTCTTTGATGGTTGTTCTTCGAAGAGTCTCTCTTGGTCTTCCACTATTTCTTGTTCCATCCGGTACTCATTTTAAAGTTTGTAGTGACAGTCTGTTTTCTAAGTTGGCTTACATGTTAGATATAATACCATCGATTTCTTCTTATTGCTGTAGAAACATATTATTGTTTGGTGTTTTACTTGCGAGTTTGACTTGAATTCTTCCCAATCAATATGCGTATACATATGGTATATATTTAACTTGAGTTGTATTTTAATATAGTATTTTTCAATGACCAGGACAGAGGTAGATTTTCTCATGGAAGCGCGGTTCCTCATGAATTGTTTGAAGACACTTCACACTTGGCTCCTCATGGAGTGCCGTCTGGCACAGCAAGAGATTTGTCACGCAAACGTCTGGCTGATGAACAAAAACAAGGTATGCCAAATAGATTTTGCCGAGATAATAATAATAATGATAATAATAATGATAATAATAATGATAATATTAATCCAATTTTCAACAAACCCCGCTTCCATGACTACATTTATATGACTATATTTTCATATACATCATTGTAACTTTGAACTTTGTTTTGTTTGCATGTCAATGGTGTATCTATTGCCTCTGTGGTGTTAACATTGATTTTACCGTTTTTAATTGTGTTTTACTGTTTGTTTTGTATATTCTTGAGAAAGACCTGTCGGTTCGAAAACTTGAAAATGTCTAGTGTATTGTAATTTGTATATTTTCTTGTTCACTACTCATAACCCCTTAATTTAGTGATAGTCCGTCGTATTGGAACCTTCTAAAATCGTGAGTACTATTGTAGAAATCAAGAAAAGAATTGAAATGGCGACATTGAAACTTGCTCAAATGAAACATCTATGGCAATATACCTGCAGCATAACCAAACTAAGTATGATCAGAACATGCGTATTTCCAGTGGAAATACACGGTTGTGAGGCATGGATATTAAATACAACAGTAGCAAAAAAGAATAGCTGCTTTCAAAATGAGATGTTACAGATGAATATTTTGTATACCATGGACAGTTAAAGACAAATCAAGATTGTTAAGATCAGTAAATGTGGAAGAGGGCTGGCTTCATAACATCATCATAATAAGAAAGGTGAGTTTATTTTGGTCATATTCTTATTCTTCTTCTGCGTTCGCTCTCATATAACCACAACGAATATTTCGTGTTATTTCCACCGGGGAGCGTGAAGTACGTTTTGCTGCAAGTTCCACAGTAGAACTGTGATAATTTTCACCCCGCTTGGCCACTTGTGGTCAGGACGTCCGAGGTCCAGCACATCCGTTTTCGTCATGCCTTTAATTCGGGTAGGCTTCGGGTAATTCTATCTGTTGCTGGGCACGCTGGTTGTGTAGTGCCTCTTCACCAAGACGCTTGAGCGCGTCTATCTGGCACGAGGTGCTACACCGTCTATAAACCCATCTTGTGCAATTGGACGTACTCTGCCTGTGTCCATCGGGTACTCAACCATTTCTGATCCGCGAGCCTGGTTGCGTATGAGGAAGAACTCGCCAGAAGAGTTGAACCCTGGCTCGTTCGCCCTCCTACCCGAGGCGTCGTTCTCAGACATCGTGAACCCCTCACCCAAGTTCGAGTCTCACACCACATGTTTGAGAGAAAGGCGTTCTCGAGCTGAGCGACCTTGTCCCAATAGCGCCTGAGCCCATCAGGTACTGAACCCTTTCTCTCTGCAAGTGTATTTCAGGTACAGGAAATCTTCACAGTAGAGTTGGGCCAGGATTTTGGTCATATAAAGAGACATAACATCATGGAAAGATTAATAGCTGAACGAAGAGTTAACGGCAACTGGGGAAGAGGGTGCACCGGACGACGATGGTGCAGTGATATATCAGATTGCTTAAACATGTTTCTAGCTGCGGTAGGGCAACTCTCCCAGGATCGTGGAGCGTTCAGAGAATCCATAAGGAAGATTGCTTTCTGGGAAGAATATGTCACATGATGATGTCTTCTCTTTTCCATTTAGTTTTCTTTCACCCTCCACCGTACCTTCAGGAACATCTCTTGTCATCGTGGAATGTGTCATCACGTGCCAGTGCCGTCTGAGTTTTACGAAGTTTCACGATTGTTAACAGTGTTTCTTGTTGACCCATTACTACATTAATTATATCATGAACAAACACATTACTCTTACGTTCTCAGTACCAGATACTCAACATACTTGTGTAGCATTTGTTTTCAAACATCTGGTTCTTCTCTCAGTTAAAATCCAGGTATCACAGCCATATATAAAAATAAATAAAACTAAAGATTTATATGTTAGTTTTATTAACATGGGTGGTGATCCTGCTTTTTCAAATGGTGGTTAATCTTGTCATGGCGACCATGTCCATTGTCAGTCTTTTCATAACTTCAACTGTTGATTCATCATCATCATTAATCTAGGCCCCCCCCCCTCAGATAAATAAACGTTGAAACCTCCTCAATTCTTCGATTGTTAGACTTTATAGTTGTTGGAACTACATTAGTACTCATGTTCACTAAATATTAACTATTATCTGCATTTATCTCCATTCTACGTTTTTTTGCTAGATATTTCCAGTTTTGTTGTTTAGTTCTGCCTCTGTTGTCACCATGAGATCGATCTAATCAGCGAAACGGAGATTAGAAATATGACGACCTCCTATCGATGTTGCTGAATGGAATTTCTCTAACACTTCTCTCATTAATGCTTCTACGTAGATGTTAAATAATATTGGTGAAAGTAAGCATCCTTGTCGAACACCTATATTAGTTATGAAAAATTCACCCATTTCGTTGAATTTAAACATAGCACGTTTTTCGTTAGTTAACTTAAAACTTATACTTAATGTCTCAAAATGATAATTAAGTGGGGCCTCTTAATACGGTGGTGTCCAAATCCTCTCCGAAACTCCTACAATGAAATGTGTCCAAATTCTCTCCGAAACTCCTACAATGAAATGTGTCCAAATTCTCTCCGAAACTCCTACAATGAAATGTGTCCAAATTCTCTCCGAAACTCCTACAATGAAATGTGTCCAAATCCTCTCCGAAACTCCTCAATGAAATGTGTCCAAATTCTCTCCGAAACTCCTACAATGAAATGTGTCCAAATTCTCTCCGAAACTCCTACAATGAAATGTGTCCAAATCCTCTTCGAAACTCCTACAATGAAATGTGTCCAAATCCTCTCCGAAACTCCTACAATGAAATGTGTCCAAATTCTCTCCGAAACTCCTACAATGAAATGTGTCCAAATTCTCTCCGAAACTCCTACAATGAAATGTGTCCAAATTCTCTCCGAAACTCCTACAATGAAATGGCAGCAGAAAAACACAACATTTACCAAGATATAACTCTTGAAATCAACATTTGTAAAGAATATGATCGAGTGACTATCAACTCCGAATGAGTCAGACATTCTTAATCACTGCCAAAGATGGTGTTGTATTTGTGAAATCTGATTGGTGTATTACTCTGCAACTTTCTTGATTGAGAGGTTTTCAGAGTTTGCATTTGAAGATGTTTTTATGTGACAATATGATGCTGTTATATAACCCGAACAGAGTTCTAGATGTAATTTTGTTGTGACCTTCTTGTAACATTAGAGTTTGTAACCTTCTTGTAACATTAGAGTTTGTGACTTTCTTGTAACATTAGAGTTTGTGACTTTCTTGTAACATTAGAGTTTGTGACCTTCTTGTAACATTAGAGTTTGGTCCATTTATATAATCAGATCGGGTTACTACAAAGGGGATTTTCTGTGATATTTATGCAACCTAGGAGCACAATGGAGGTAAAACTGTTGACCTCATTGAGTACAACCTTGCTACTTTAGAATGTCTAATTGAGTACAACCTTGCTACTTTAGAATGTCTAATTGAGTACAACCTTGCTACTTTAGAATGTCTAATTGAGTACAACCTTGCTACTTTAGAATGTCTAATTGAGTACAACCTTGCTACTTTAGAATGTCTAATTGAGTACAACCTTGCTACTTTAGAATGTCTAATTGAGTACAACCTTGCTACTTTAGAATGTCTAATTGAGTACAACCTTGCTACTTTAGAATGTCTAATTGAGTACAACTTTGCTACTTTAGAATGTCTAATTGAGTACAACCTTGCTACTTTACAATGTCTAATTGAGTACAACCTTGCTACTTTAGAATGTCTAATTGAGTACAACCTTGCTACTTTAGAATGTCTAATTGAGTACAACCTTGCTACTTTAGAATGTCTAATTGAGTACAACCTTGCTACTTTAGAATGTCTAATTGAGTACAACCTTGCTACTTTAGAATGTCTAATTGAGTACAACCTTGCTACTTTAGAATGTCTAATTGAGTACAACCTTGCTACTTTAGAATGTCTAATTGAGTACAACCTTGCTACTTTAGAATGTCTAATTGAGTACAACCTTGCTACTTTAGAATGTCTAATTGAGTACAACTTTGCTACTTTAGAATGTCTAATTGAGTACAACCTTGCTACTTTAGAATGTCTAATTGAGTACAACCTTGCTACTTTAGAATGTCTAATTGAGTACAACCTTGCTACTTTAGAATGTCTAATTGAGTACAACCTTGCTACTTTAGAATGTCTAATTGAGTACAATCTTGCTACTTTAGAATGTCTAATTGAGTACAACCTTGCTACTTTAGAATGTCTAATTGAGTACAACCTTGCTACTTTAGAATGTCTAATTGAGTACATCCTTGCTACTTTAGAATGTCTAATTGAGTACAACCTTGCTACTTTAGAATGTCTAATTGAGTACAACCTTGCTACTTTAGAATGTCTAATTGAGTACAACCTTGCTACTTTAGAATGTCTAATTGAGTACAATCTTGCTACTTTAGAATGTCTAATTGAGTACAATCTTGCTACTTTAGAATGTCTAATTGAGTACAATCTTGCTACTTTAGAATGTCTAATTGAGTACAATTTTGCTACTTTAGAATGCCTAATTGAGTACATTCTTGCTACTTTAGAATGTCTAATTGAGTACAATCTTGCTACTTTAGAATGTCTAATTGAGTACAATCTTGCTACTTTAGAATGTCTAATTGAGTACAATCTTGCTACTTTAGAATGTCTAATTGAGTACAATTTTGCTACTTTAGAATGTCTAATTGAGTACAATCTTGCTACTGTAGAATGTCTAATTGAGTACACTCTTGCTACTTTAGAATGTCTAATTGAGTACAATCTTGCTACTTTAGAATGTCTAATTGAGTACAATCTTGCTACTTTAGAATGTCTAATTGAGTACAACCTTGCTACTTTAGAATGTCTAATTGAGTACAACCTTGCTACTTTAGAATGTCTAATTGAGTACAACCTTGCTACTTTAGAATGTCTAATTGAGTACAACCTTGCTACTTTAGAATGTCTAATTGAGTACAACCTTGCTACTTTAGAATGTCTAATTGAGTACAACCTTGCTACTTTAGAATGTCTAATTGAGTACAACCTTGCTACTTTAGAATGTCTAATTGAGTACAACCTTGCTACTTTAGAATGTCTAATTGAGTACAACCTTGCTACTTTAGAATGTCTAATTGAGTACAACCTTGCTACTTTAGAATGTCTAATTGAGTACAACCTTGCTACTTTAGAATGTCTAATTGAGTACAATCTTGCTACTTTAGAATGTCTAATTGAGTACAATCTTGCTACTTTAGAATGTCTAATTGAGTACAATCTTGCTACTTTAGAATGTCTAATTGAGTACAATTTTGCTACTTTAGAATGTCTAATTGAGTACAATCTTGCTACTTTAGAATGTCTAATTGAGTACAATCTTGCTACTTTAGAATGTCTAATTGAGTACAATCTTGCTACTTTAGAATGTCTAATTGAGTACAATCTTGCTACTTTAGAATGTCTAATTGAGTACAATTTTGCTACTTTAGAATGTCTAATTGAGTACAATCTTGCTACTGTAGAATGTCTAATTGAGTACACTCTTGCTACTTTAGAATGTCTAATTGAGTACAATCTTGCTACTTTAGAATGTCTAATTGAGTACAATCTTGCTACTTTAGAATGTCTAATTGAGTACAATCTTGCTACTTTAGAATGTCTAATTGAGTACAACCTTGCTACTTTAGAATGTCTAATTGAGTACAACCTTGCTACTTTAGAATGTCTAATTGAGTACAATCTTGCTACTTTAGAATGTCTAATTGAGTACAATCTTGCTACTTTAGAATGTCTAATTGAGTACAACCTTGCTACTTTAGAATGTCTAATTGAGTACAACCTTGCTACTTTAGAATGTCTAATTGAGTACAACCTTGCTACTTTAGAATGTCTAATTGCAGCAAGGTTGTTGTTCCTTGTTTCATTGATCAAACACATCTGTTTTATAGGACGTCTTAAGAGGATATGCAGAATGGTTGATACCGATGTGGCCCTGATTATTGAAGTGACGCTTCCCTCACCTATGTGTAGACTTTGCTCACCTATGTGCAGGCTTTCATCACCTATGTGCAGGCTTCCCTCACATATGTGCAGGCTTCGCTCACCTATGTGTAGACTTCTCCCACCAATGTAAGGCTTTGCATACCTATATAAGGCTTCGCTCACCTACGTGCAGGTTTCGTTCACCCACTGTGCAGGCTTCGCTCTCCTACGATCAGAATTCGCTCACCTGTATACAGGTTTCGCTCACCTTTGTGCCCTTCAAGTATTTCTTTGTGTGCTTCAACAACATGAATTTCAAGTGGTTATTTTGCAACGCACAATATAGAGTTTCTCCTTATATTCTTTCATGTCCAACAGACTCCAGCTCTCTGAGATACTCAATGCTTTTAGACCCCCCCCCCTTCTCCCTGCTCTTCCATGGAACAACCCCAGTTATTATTCGATATTTCTGGGATTAAAAGAAAAAAAGCTAAAAGGAAAGCTTGTTGCACTCCCCACTCACGAATATATTTAATTCTGCCGATGAAGAAGTAAAAAAGTTCTCACCACCACCTTTTCCTGTTTCATGAAAAAACAAAAACAAACTAAGAACGCGTACTCTTTATTTATCTATGCCAGAAAACGACGTAATTCCAACATGATTCTAATTGAAACAATTTAAAATGGCATATTTTTAACATGTAATCATCCACGTTATTTAATTATCTATGTAGTATACTCTATACAAATTACACATAATCTATACGTTTTTGTAATCATTGCAAATTGTTTCTATATGGCAGAGTATGGAACAGTGTCTCATGAGACAGTCTCAACTGCGCCAGTGCACGGATCAAAAGGTAAATCCAATGTGTGCGTTTTTAATGACTTTGCACAGATGTACCAATGTAACAAACCAACAATAGTAGTTGAACATATCAACAATAGTAGTTAAACATATCAACAATAGTAGTTAAACATATCAACAATAGTAGTTAAACATATCAACAATAGTAGTTCACACAGCCACATCATTAAAATGGAGTTGAACGTTATACAAGACATTCTATAATCTGTAGAAAGTGTAGCATCCACGTTTTGCAAGACATTCTATCATCTGTAGAAAATGTAACATCCACGCAACACAAGACACTCTATCATCTGTAGAAAGTGTAACATCCACGCAACACAAGACACTATATCATCTGTAGAAAGTGTAACATCCACGCAACACAAGACACTATATCATCTGTAGAAAGTGTAACATCCACGCTACACAAGACACTCTATCATCTGTAGAAAGTGTAACATCCACGCAACACAAGACACTCTATCATCTGTAGAAAGTGTAACATCCACGCAACACAAGACACTATATCATCTGTAGAAAGTGTAACATCCACGCTACACAAGACACTCTATCATCTGTAGAAAGTGTAACATCCACGCAACACAAGACACTCTATCATCTGTAGAAAGTGTAACATCCACGCAACACAAGACACTATATCATCTGTAGAAAGTGTAACATCCACGCTACACAAGACACTCTATCATCTGTAGAAAGTGTAACATCCACGCAACACAAGACACTATATCATCTGTAGAAAGTGTAACATCCACGCTACACAAGACACTCTATCATCTGTAGAAAGTGTAACATCCACGCAACACAAGACACTCTATCATCTGTAGAAAGTGTAACATCCACGCAACACAAGACACTATATCATCTGTAGAAAGTGTAACATCCACGCAACACAAGACATTCTAGGATCGGTAGCAAGTTTTGAGTGTAACATCCACGCTTCACACGTTAAAATTTAGTTTGTTACGAGCGAATGTTTGAACAAGTTTTGAGAGTAAAATGCACACTTGACTAGTTCAGAGAAGATGCTTTATGAGCCAGTTTTGTGGCTATCATATGTATTTCTGTGATGTTATCTTGATAATATGTATGTCAAACAGGCAAACAAGTTTATAACAGTCGTCGTGTGGATAATCCACTACATCATGTAAGTAGGAAGTAAAGAGATAATCCACTACATCATGTAAGTAGGAAGTAAAGAGATAATCCACTACACCATGTAAGTAGGTAGTAAAGAGATAATCCACTACACCATGTAAGTAGGAAGTAAATGGATAAGAAAATACTGTTTGTAATAGGAAGATACGGAAAAGGAGTCAGTGAGAGGAACACACAATATGTGAGTCAGTGAGAGGAACACACAATATGTAAGTCTGTGAGAGGAAGATACAATATGTGAGTCTGTGAGAGGAACACACAATATGTAAGTCTATGAGAGGAAGATACAATATGTGAGTCTGTGAGAGGAACACACAATATGTAAGTCTATGAGAGGAAGATACAATATGTGAGTCTGTGAGAGGAACACACAATATGTGAGTCTGTGAGAGGAACACACAATATGTGAGTCTGTGATAGGGACACACAATATGTGAGTCTGTGAGAGGAACACACAATATGTGAGTCTATGAGAGGAACACACAATATGTGAGTCTATGAGAGGAACACACAATATGTGAGTCTATGAGAGGAACACACAATATGTGAGTCTGTGAGAGGGACACACAATATGTGAGTCTGTGAGAGGGACACACAATATGTGAGTCTATGAGAGGAACACACAATATGTGAGTCTATGAGAGGGACACACAGTATGCGAGTGTGTAAGAGGAAGATACAATATGGTAGTATCTATCTATCTGTGTTCATTCTGCTCCGAACACGGTGCTTAGGGCAGAAAACAGCTCTCCAGTTCGAGCGATGTGATGCTACTGTGTGTATTTCTTGTACGTTTTGAGACCCATAGTCATGCTCTCTTTAATGAATGTACTGCTATTCTTCTTCTTCTATAGCGTTAATTCTCAAATTCCCGCTGGATATTCCTTGTAGTAGAACCATGGTCCTGCTAGAGTTCTAGCAGGATGTAGTCCAGAGAATGGAAATTGCATGTGTCGCAGTTCTATTTGCGCCAATGTCCCGACACATCCGTCTTCGGCAGAATGTACTGCTATAAATTGTTGTACTCTCTGTATGAGTGAATCTGCAAATCTAATTCTTTTGTATTATAATATTCTCTGTTAAAATTATAATCCTCTGTATTGTAATATCGCCAGTTGTTAACAACTCCAATCATGTGTTTTGTAATATCACCAGTTGTTAACAACTCCAATCATGTGTTTTGTAATATCACCTGTTGTTACAACTCCAATCATGTGTCTTATAATATCGCCAGTTGTTACAACTCCAATCATGTGTTTTGTAATATCACCTGTTGTTACGACTCTAATTATGTATCTTGTAATATTGCCTGTTGTTACAACTCTAATTATGCCCTGTTGGGTGTAGTTATGGTGGTGAGGTGGTCTATGGTCACTTCCGATGTCATCAAGGATTTCTAGAGAGCAGGAGTCTATTATATCATATGAACAGATAGTCAAATCAGGTCGACTGAGAGATAGATGGCTCCTATGCAAAAGTGTTTGTACAGACTTTGTATCTTGAAGGACAGACATGTTTCACAGAGCTCTTCTATATATCTTCCTGTCTTATTGTGGTTCTGATAACCCAAATGGGGAGAGTGTCCATTGAAGTCACCAGCAAGTATTGTTTTGAGGAATTGTGTTGAATGGATTTCCAGTAAATGGTCACCTTCTGCATGTCTGTGGGATTGGCTGTTAGTTGGGTGACATGTCCCTGAATGTCATTCCTGATATAAGTAATTATGCCACGGCAGTTGGTACACTTACAGGCATAGCTGGCTGGTATATCCTGACAGATATTGGTCGGTTACTTTGTATATAGTCTCCTGTAAGAGGGCCACATGTATCTTATGAGCATGTAATAAATTAGCAAGCTCTAGTTGTTGTGTTTCTTATACCACAGATGTTCAGTTGTAGGATGTTAAGCGAAGTCTTTGTTTTATGAAAATCTTAGTTGGCTCTGCTGGTTCTCCCTCCAAGGTTTTCTTGGTTTAATGTTTTGGTGCTTGTGCAGGTGTTGTTGCTGTGTTGTGTTATGTGCATGTCTGTGTTTGTTTTGTTTTGAATGTGCTCCAGTAGTCAATTTCTCAGTCAGAGCAGCCTGGTTATCCACTGCCTGACGCGGAACTTGATAACCAAGGCGACATTCGATCTCGTTTGTAAATATTGTCTGTTGTACTGGCATTATATTGCTGGGAAGTCTGTGGATTTTCGGCCCATCCTGGGCCAGAGTCAGAGAATAACTATCACACTACTTAACTAGGAAGGTAGGTTTCATCATATGCACTACTCCGAGACACTGCAGCCAAGATAGGGTTCACTGTGCTCATTCCCCGTCATCAATTGACTACTGGTTAAGCCGAACTTCTCTATTGCTCCAGGCACGCATGCAAATGTTCAAGTAAAACGTATCTGAGTCACTGGACCGCTATGATGGGCCTCACACATAGGAAAAAAAACCAGTGCTGTCAGTTTCCTCCTCCCCAGTGCTGCGCAGTACATCTCTGGCTCCTTCCCAACCACAGAGGGTGCATACATGTAGAAAATAAAAAAGCACAAAATAAATTGAAAAAAAACACCATGTGAAGCATAATTGTATAGATGACGTGCCATAAAGTTTCTATAAGAAGATAACCACAATATAACGGCATGTCATCTACTAAGGTATTCTGTTGCATGGATGGTTTATCTAGTGGGCCATTGGTGAGACCCACAGACGGAACAGCATGCGTATTAATGTTCCTAAATATTTGAAACTATTCACTTATATTCACCTACATGAAATATAGCATTACATTATCCAACGTATCTATTTCAATGATTTTATTTTTAATGTTTTATTTGTTGCTATTTGCTTTGGTTGTGGAAAAGGCCGTTGGGCCGTAACGTCGAAATTGTCCTTGCTTATATAACTTATATTTATTACTATTTATATTTATTTATTCCATGATTTTCTTACTGGTAACACATTGATGCTTATCTTTGTTTATTTCACTTACTGTCGCAGGGTTATGATGCAGACAGAATCACTTCATTTGAATCCCCCCAGCTACCATCTGCCATATATCGGAATCAAAACAGCAGTAGCTATGACGATGATGATTATAGTCCATGATACGTGCAGGCAACGTATAAACTCTTTAAGTATAGTTAATGTACAGATCATTAGTATATCAATTGTTAATACGAGATATGTACATTAATTAAGTGTGACACTCTCGTATAATCTCGTTATAACTTCGTAGGTCTCGTTTAGACAATTAAATACTGTTTTTTGTGTGTGTAATTTGCGCATGTGTATATTATGCTGAAGTTACCATATTTTTGTGTGTAATTTGCGCATGTGTATATTATGCTGAAGTTACCATATTTTTGTGTTTTCAAGAAGTGCATAAGATATCAGATAGCAAGTTACTTCAGAATATTGTCTCCATCCATTGATTAGTCTACAGTGCATAATTTTCTTATTGGCGAGGTGGGAACAGAAGTAATGTACAAGACAACCGTTCAAAGTTCAGCACTGTTCAAGGCGAAAGTTCAAAGTTCAGCACTGTTCAAGGCGAAAGTTCAAAGTTCAGTACTGCTTAGGACAAAATTTCAAAGTTCAGCACTACTCAGGACAAAAGTTCAAAGTTCAGAAATTTTCATTAGAACAATTCACAGTGTAGAGGTGTTCATAATCAACAACTCGGTAATTTCCATGTCAACAGTAACTCTCACGTTATCAGTTCACATTGCAATACCTCTCACGTTATCAGTTCACATTGCAATACCTCTCATATCATCAATACACATTGCAATACCTCTCACGTCAGCAGTTCACTGTACAGTAGCTCTCACGTCAGCAGTGCAGTAAAATGAGGTGAACTCACTTGAAAACTGCACCGATTCACTGAATGAAATAAATGAATTGGTTGTGTACTATAGCTTCAAGATGTCGGTATAACGGTGTTATCAATTTCTGTGAATTTTTTATTCTGTTTTTCTTGGAATAGAACCTGTAGTGGATGCCCTGGTTGACGTCACCATGTTTCGCTATGCCAATGTGTTGAAATTAAAATATTTAACTAAATATTCTTTGATAAGTTAAAATATTAGACTAGATAGTTCAGAGAACATGTATGTATTAAATCAAAATTGTAGACGCAGTATTACTTTTTCCTCACGGTAAAGATGAGGAAGTGCTTCCTCTGAAAAGATCAGAACCCACCATTTTCGTTAAGTAAAATGTACCCCTAGAGGTACGCTCCTTTCAACCGGGAAGGTTAGTCCAATTTGACTATATAAAAGCTTTAAAATCAAACAAATGTGGACGATGCTGTTCTGGTAATCCACGACTTCTATTATATAACAATTGAATAGAGTACTGAGCTTATTTACTTTAGAATGGTTGACGGAATAGCATGCTGAGCATTTACGTGACACATCTGCTTAAGATGAATCGAAGAAAGCAAAGTATATAATCCAAACCTAGTGTGTGGTCAAACATCACAAACTTGTGTAAGTTGGACAAGGTTCTCTTTCCACTGTTATAATATCTTCCCACTACTATCCTTAAAATGGGTCAGTTGATGTGGATAGGTATACCGTCATCGTGGTTCTTCAACATTACCTGATTTCGATTGTTCCATGGGGCTTCAGAAATACGTGCCATGTGTGATACTCTCGACAGGCGGAGTTCCGCTTTGTTGAGAGAAACATATGGGGTAAACCGAGAACAACGAAGTCAGTCAACGTTACCAACCTTTGCTTTTGGCTATCATTATCTCTTGTGATGTGTTACTTCATCTGATAAGTATTGTATTAATTGTATAGGATAAGTATTAGATAAGTATTAGATTGTATTAGATAAGTTAAACATTGTATTAGATAAGTTAAACATTGTATTATATAAGTTAAACATTGCATTATATAAGTTAAACATTGTATTAGATAAGTTAAACCTTGTATTAGATAAGTTAAACATTGTATTATATAAGTTAAACATTGTATTAGATAAGTTAAACCTTGTATTAGATAAGTTAAACATTGTATTAGTTTTTACCCCAAGATCTACTCTCTAAAGGACCTATTTCTACATTCTTGAATATTTACACATTCTTGAATATTTACACATTCTTGAATATTTACACATTCTTATTTCTACATTCTTGAATATTTCTACATTCGTGAATATTTCTACATTCTTGAATATTTACACATTCTTCCTGATTATTTTCACATTCATCATTACTATTTACACATTTTTCATTTCTATTTCCTCATATTTCCCATTTCCACATTCTCCATTTTTATTTCAACATTCTTCCTGACTATTTCCACATTTTACCTGACAATTTCTACATTTTTCCGGACTATCTTCACATTCTTCATTACTATTTCCACATTATCCATTACTATTTCTACATTCTTCATTTCTTTGTCCACATTCTTCTAATTTCCACATTGCTCATTATTATTTATATTCTTCCTGGCTATTCCACAAAATTCTTCAATACTATTTGCACATTCTTCCTATTTCAACATTCTTCACTACTATTTCTACATTATTCCTTACTATGTCAACATTCTTCCCGACTATTTTGTCATTCATTTTGACTATTTCCACATAATTCCTGACTATTTCTATATTCCTCCTGACTATTTCCACATTATTCCTTATTATTTCAACATTTTTCCTATTTCCACTTTTTTCCTATTACCAAATCTTTTCTGACGTATTCTTAGCTACATTATCCGAATTATTTCTATAGCGCGATATAGCTTATAAAACAATCTTGTGCAAATCTTGGTGTATGCTCGCGTAGAAACCTATTGTTATGTTTCTTTTAACACAATCCACTGTGACTTGATTATTTAATACATTTTGTGTTGTAGATGATATTGCATGTCAGAGTCGCTGCCCTATCTATGCAATTGTTTATAAGCATCATGACATAATTTATAGTTATAACAATGACATGAGGCTTGGGGATCATATATGCCAGTGTCTTCGCCACGCCATTTTATACGATACATGTTAAGCCATCTGCTTCAAACACCACGGGGTTTTTGACATTTTTAGTTTCCTATCCTTCTAATTTTACTATATATTTTACTTTCCTCCATAATGTTTCTTCAATGTTCTTTGTATATCGTCTCTATATCTAATGGCAGTGTGTTGTTTATTAATGTAGCTTGTATCAGTGGCTGAATAAAGACGGCCTCTACAACTAGTGTCAGTGTTTATTAATGTAGCTTGTATCAGTGGCTGAATAAAGACGGCCTCTACAACTAGTGTCAGTGTTTATTAATGTAGCTTGTATCAGTGGCTGAATAAAGACCGCCTCTACAACTAGTGTCAGTGTTTATTAATGTAGCTTGTATCAGTGGCTGAATAAAGACCGCCTCTACAACTTGTATCAGTGTTTATTAATGTAGCTTGTATCAGTGCCTGAATAAAGACCGCCTCTACAACTTGTGTCAGTGTTTGTTAATGTAGCTTGTATCAGTGGCTGAATAAAGACCGCCTCTACAACTAGTGTCAGTGTTTATTAATGTAGCTTGTATCAGTGGCTGAATAAAGATTATCGAGTTATACATTGTTTTAGTTTGTTTTTACATTTGATAAAGCGTTATTTATTCCAGACGAGTGATCGTTTCTTGGACGTTCTGATAACATTTGTTCTATGGAAGATCGTTTATTAGACGATCTGCTAACATTTGTTCTATGGATTTCGATAATTCGATCTGGTAACATTTGTTCTATGGAAGTTCGATAATTCGACGATGTGGTAACATTTGTTCTATGGAAGATATTTTATCTGACGATGTGGTAACATGTGTTCTATAGAAGATATTTCATTCGACGTTCTGGTAACATTTGTTTTATGGAAGATCGTTATTTCGACGATCTGGTAACATTTGTTCTATGGAAGATCGTTATTTCGACGTTCTGGTAACATTTGTTCTATGGAAGATCTTTCATTCGTCAATCTGGTAACATTTGTTCTATGGTAGATCGGTTGACGTTGTTGTTTTATTTGCACAAGTGTATTGCCGGAGCCCGAAACACGATAAAAGAATATCAATAGTTAAGCTGTCATGCATGTCGAAAGGGACGACTATAGAGGTTTTGAGATGGAACTGGGCTCTCCAATATCAGTAGTAACCCAAAAGCAATGCTGAAGTCAGATGTGTCACGTCGAAGGAAGCAGATATCGCGGTCAAGCTGTAAAATATGACAGACGTCGTTGTATTCTCTATACTACACTCGTGAAACCAGCAATAAGTTTAAACCATGACACAAGACGTTCTGTTCTCTAGACAACACTCGTGAAATCAGCAATAAGTTTAAACCATGACACAAGACGTTCTGTTCTCTAGACAACACTCATGAACCCAGCAATGAGTTTAATCCATGACACAAGACGTTCTGTTCTCTAGACAACACTCGTGAACCCAGCAATGAGTTTAATCCATGACACAAGACGTTCTGTTCTCTAGACAACACTCGTGAACCCAGCAATGAGTTTAATCCATGACACAAGACGTTCTGTTCTCTAGACAACACTCGTGAAACCAGCAATGAGTTTAATCCATGACACAAGACGTTCTGTTCTCTAGACAACACTCCTGAACCCAGCAATGAGTTTAATCCATGACACAAGACGTTCTGTTCTCTAGACAACACTCCTGAACCCAGCAATGAGTTTAATCCATGACACAAGACGTTCTGTTCTCTAGACAACACTCGTGAACCCAGCAATGAGTTTAATCCATGACACAAGACGTTCTATTCTCTAGACAACACTCGTGAACCCAGCAATAAGTTTAAACCATGACACAAGACGTTCTGTTCTCTAGACAACACTCGTGAACCCAGCAATGAGTTTAATCCATGACACAAGACGTTCTGTTCTCTAGACAACACTCGTGAACCCAGCAATGAGTTTAATCCATGACACAAGACGTTCTGTTCTCTAGACAACACTCGTGAACCCAGCAATAAGTTTAAACCATGACACAAGACGTTCTCATCTCTAGACAACACTCGTGAACCCAGCAATGAGTTTAATCCATGACACAAGGCATTCTGTTCCCCAGACCACACTAGTGAAACCAGCAATAAGTTTAAACCATGACACAAGACGTTCTGATCTCTAGACAACACGCGTGAAACCAGCAAGGAATTTAAGAATGAACTTAAAGAAAACGTTTTATTTTATTTGTAATAATAGAATTAATTTTGAACTGACCATGTTTGATTGCGACCTGCATGGTCGTTGCTACAACTTCCAATAGAACAAGTGCTAGAAATATAGATATTTCATACAGAGTGAATCTTGTTTGGAACAAGTGCTAGAAATATGGATATTTCATACAGAGTGAATCTTGTTTGGAACAAGTGCTAGAAATATAGATATTTCATACAAAGTGAATCTTGTTTGGAACAAGTGCTAAAAATATAGATATTTCATACAGAGTGAATCTTGTTTGTTGTAACAAGTGCTAGAAATATAGATATTTCATACAGAGTGAATCTTGTTTGGAGCTGAGAGCAAACATTTTATTTGAGATAAGTATTATAAACAGTAATAAATACATATATATCTGACGCTATGGAGGTATGGTACAGGGGGCTTCAATAACGGTTAAAGTACTGTGTTCGAAGCCCACCACAGGCAATTGTTCATCCGGACCATTCAGATAGTAATGGCAAACTATTGGACGTATGTATATTGCCTAGAAAATGCTACAGCCAAAAATTATGGGTTGATGGTTTCTTCTTGAATAGGATCTGCTACAATTTTTAAAAAAATTAATATAATCAGAAACTTGTCACTAAAATTAGTATCTTCTCCTTCAGTGCGTATTCTCAAACTCCTGCTGTATCTCTCTTGTAGCAGGACCATGCTATTAGATTTCCAGCAGGACATAGTCCAGTGAATGTAAATGCGTTGTGTCGCACTTTTATTTGCTCAAATGTCCCAACACATCCGTATGGCGGTAATCAGTATCTAATAACAGTTAATATAAACAGAAACTTGGCACTAAAATCTGTATCTAATAACACACAACCATTGTTCACAACGCCATGTTTCATTTGTATGTGTATCAGTCATTGTTCACAACGCCATGTATAGTTTGTATATGAATCAATCATTATTCACAATACCATGTATAGTTTGCATATGAATTAATAACTGTTCACAACGCCATGTATAGATTGTATATGAATCAATCATTATTCACAATACCATGTATAGTTTGCATATGAATTAATAACTGTTCACAACACCATGGTTAGTTTACATATGTAAACGTTTTAAACTATTATACTCGACCTGGTTCTGGTTTCCTTGGTTTCTGCACGTGATGCCACGGATATGAACAGGCGGCACGTGAAGTTGTGGTGTAAAGCAACTATGTGCAGAATGGGATAGTTCCATGAGCGAGCCCAGATTCAAGCAATCATCATGTAATCCCTGTATAAATGGAAATTCCTTTTGGATGGCGGGAAATGCATAGCCGATTGTCTCACAAATCCAAGTGACTCGCGCATAATGTGAGGTGATATGGCTACTTCTGACAGGAAGGTACCAACAGTAAAGTACCAACAGGAAAGTACCCATGACAAAGCCGACTCATGATTAAAACGTGCATATTTCTGATTACTAGAAAATCTACAAATACCTAGAAATTACATTCTCTGAGTAGGAAACGTCTTCTCGAAACATTGCATAGGAATGAGAGATGAAGTAGTTTAAGTATGAGAGATCCGGACAAATGAGCGATGAATTAGTCTAGTTATGAAGCAGAGGTCCGGACAAATGAGAGATGAATTAGTCTAGGTATGAAGCAGAGGTCCGGACAAATGAGAGATGAATTATTCTAGGTATGAAGCAGAGGTCCGGACAAATGAGCGATGAATTAGTCTAGGTATGAAGCAGAGGTCCGGACAAATGAGAGATGAATTAGTCTAGGTATGAATACAAATGATTGTTCTAGCAGAATACAAATGATTATTCTAGTAGAATACAAATGATTGTTCTAGCAGAATACAAATGATTGTTCTAGCAGAATACAAATGATTGTTCTAGTAGAATACAAATGATTGTTCTAGTAGAATACAAATGATTGTTCTAGTAGAATACAAATGATTGTTCTAGCAGAATACAAATGATTGTTCTAGTAGAATACAAATGATTGTTCTAGTAGAATACAAATGATTATTCTAGTATAATACAAATGATTGTTCTAGCAGAATACAAATGATTGTTCCAGCAGAATACAAATGATTGTTCTAGTAGAATACAAATGATTGTTCTAGTAGAATACAAATGATTGTTCTAGTAGAATACAAATGATTATTCTAGTATAATACAAATGATTGTTCTAGCAGAATACAAATGATTGTTCTAGTAGAATACAAATGATTATTCTAGTAGAATGAGAGCGTTGTGGTCTAGCTGATGAGATTGCTAACACCAGGTTAAAGCATACCAGGTGCGAAACCATGCCCTCACAAAAACAATTATTTCGGTGATGATTTCTTGACTGACACGACGGTTCCTCCAGTCGACCCAGCTGTAAATGTGTACCTGACAGCAAGGAAGGGAACTGACCACACCACCTAATAGTTGCTGCTGTTTGGTACAGGACGAGTTATCTTCATCCCCGACGGCAGGCTCCTGCCATGGGTGACTACCTGCACCTTTAGAAGTAGAATACAAATGTGATGAAACGGCAGGTCTTGTCGTATGTAACGCATTTATTTGGTGATGCAAGGATTTCAAGATACAAGAATATGCTACGGAATTTGTCTCGTCATGATAACAGTTGATTGTAAACACACATTGCTGAGTTCTCCCGTACAGTACATACATTTTCCAGCTATGCTGGTGAAAATTGTCTCAAGAATGTTATACAATTTTGACAAATCTTCACCTGCTTGAAAACTTAATTTAAAATTGAATGGTACATCTAGAGATCCATGCATGAAGACATATACGTATCCCGATATAGCGTAGAGATGAGATCACGGTTAATGCTCGTCTTAGACAATCCATCTACTACTACTAATATTGCCGACAGTTATAATTGTATCCACTTGAGACTTTATGCACCGAATGTATCCATTGACGAATAAATTGGATTCGGGTTAAGTGAGAGCTTTCCTATCGATGTTTATCTCAGTGACATATAACATAATCGTGTCAAATTACAGTTTGATATCTCCAGTAATTGTGTACGTTATGTCATCACGGTTACTTAATTACCTGATATTAACATCAAATATTGTAGCAGGTGAACTAACGATATTTGCTGACATCTCAACATTTCAGGATCAGATTACATCTTCATCAACCTTGATTATACATGTAGTCTGGATAATCATACACCAATTACAATTAATTGTATGGTGCTGGTGACTGCTAGTAATAGGTCTATATACAGAACTATGGCAAAAAAATCGCAGTGTAATAACAATCAATAATTGCCGAAAATTCCATATCAAGTTTATATGTATGTTATCTACCTGTTGCAGGTAGTTGCTGCTTGCGTTCTCTGATGTCATTTTAATAAATGTTTATTTTTCAAATTCTTTGCGATGAAATCAATGTATTTTCTTAAATACATATCAGAGACAGCGCTCAATACCAAGACTCACAATCAACAAGACAATGGAAACGACTGAGAATTATTTTGAAGACATAACATTCTCTTTGAGTCTGAAGTTTGAGACACCTGTATTAAGTGATTACCAAGTAGAAATACTTCAAGTTATTAATTCTATTACCGTATGCAGCATGGTCAGTTTGTTCGGAACTGTGGCTAATGTCATCAACTTGATCGTCTTTTATAGACAAGGCCTAGACACAACTATCAATATAAGTTTCTTCTCAATGGCATTGTCTGACTTAGGAAGTCTTATAATGCAGCAATGGTATAATGTTTGTCTCAATCCCTGGTTTGTTAACTCTGATATCCCTCTAGTGTCCGCTGAGTTCATGTACATCACAGCTGGACTTCCACGTGCAATCTTCTCTAGAATCACCTGCCTCATCACCGTTTACGTCACGGCCGAGAGATGCCTGTGTATAGCGTTCCCTCTCCGGGTCAAACAGATGATTACCCCACGACGGACAACCATTATTATCATCGTTATTTATCTCTTCATGTGCTTATCTTTACTTCCTGTTTATAGCAGGTCTTACTTCGAATGGAAGTTTGTCCTGGATAGAAATAAAACTCTTCTCGGAATTAGTTTCATTGGTGACATCGAAAAATTGGAATGGGTAGTGTATGCTCTCCATTCTATACTTGGAGCTTTGGCGTTTTGTGCAGTCGTTATCTTCACTAGCGTTTTAATAAAAAAATTGAAAGAGAAAAGTGTCTGGAGACAGTCTGCAAGCGGGGATAAAGAAAAATCAGAAACATTGTCGAATCGGGACAGAAAAACAGTTAGCATCGTTGTGCTAATTGCTGGGATTCTGATTGTGTCGTACGTACCCGGTGTCATGCTGATGATCACAACGTTCTGTGAACCAGAATTCAGTTCAACAGGCAAACATCACAAGCTACTTTTTGTTGTATGGTCATACGGATTTCTCTTCGAGGCAGTCAATTCTAGCGTCAATATTTTCCTATATCTGAAAATGAGTACAAATTACAGGCAAACATTTCTAGGATTATTTCCTAAATGTGCACGAGAAACAAATCAAACCAAAGTTGTTTAGTAATAAAGTATTGAAATGTCAGCTTACATATTATTTCTCTTCTTCAGAGTCAGACACTGAGATGGGTTTCTTGAATGAACTGCACTGAGCTAGTGCGCAGAGTGAAGCACATTTATTTGTACTATGCTCACTAGCCCAGTGAGAAATCCGTAGAGTTTCATTGTCAGAGCGGTTTCAGATGACCATATTTTTCTTCTTGTAGTGTGGCACAAATGGCAGGTAATTGTAGATCTTAATTAACAATGACACCCTCTAGCAATAATCTGCTAAAGTCTAAGTTAAAATGTTGGTTGCTTAGCAATAATGAAAAGTCTCAGTTAAAATGTAGGCCCCATAGCAATAATGTGGTGAAGTCTCAGTTAAAATATAGGTTGCTTAACAATAATGTGAAATTTCATTAAAAATGTAGGTTTCCTAACAATAAATGTGGTCAAATATCAATTACAATAAAGATTGCTTATCAATAATGTGGTCAAGTGTCAATTATGTCAATTATGCATTTACTCAAGACAATGATATCTTGAGTAAATATAGTCTAAGAACTATAGATAGCACATATCAAGTACTGAAGATTTTCATGAAAGCCAGTAAATGAATGGCAAGAATCAGCGCTAGTTGTAAATAGGTTAATACATAACTGAGACTACGTACAAGACAGCGTCAGGGTTAGTCTGAAAGGAAAGCAAAGTGTAGCCATAGTGTTACATGTTACGTATGTCTTAAAAGGCGACAAGGGAAGCTCTTGAGCGTGGGTTGGCTGCCCCATCCTATAGGATGTCCAAGCGATGCGGCCGTATTAAAGTTGGATGTGTAAAGACGAAAACAGCAGCTATCACAGCTAAGATGTAAACAGCGACAGAATATATTCAATGTTGTGGACTGCATCCTGATATTGTGCAGGAGTTTGAGAACGAGCGAAGGAGAAGAAAGAAGAATTATAGGCCTACAACTTAGCATAGACGCCACTAGACATTATATATATATATATATATATATATATATATATATATATATATATATATATATATGTGTATGTATGTATATGTATGTATGTATATCAAGTGACATATTCTTTCTAGATCGTTGTCTTCATCGTGGATAATCTGAACGCCTCTCTATTCCGGGCAAGCAAGCCTGCATTGACCAGAGACATGTGCATACATTCTTCGATGTCGTTGGTTTATCATCTTCCTGGTCTTCTTCCTCTTGTCTGGCACTCTACCCTCTAAAATCAGCCTTTCGATACCATCATGTCGCTTTAAGTGTCCAAAATGCTGTAGCTTCCTTCTTATGGTGGTATTTAGAAGCCATCCTTCGTTTAGTTTCAGTAGTTTCAAAATTTCAATATTCTTCTTTTTCTCTGTCCATGATATTTGTAGGATCTTTCTGTAGCTCTTCATTTCAAATGAATTTATTCTTCTGGATATTGTCTTGTTTAAAGTCCAAGTCTCGTATCCATATGTTGCCACTGGGAAAACACGTGATCTTAAAAGGTTAACTTTACTGTCGTTATTACTTCGTTCCTACAATTTTCTCATTTTTGTTAATCTGAGTTGCAATTACGAATTTTCTGCGGTAGATACAGGAAGCAGGAACCAGGTTTCTTGTATGACTGACCGCCTTTAGTAGCGATTTATTTACATATGTCCTCCGTTACAGGTGTCCACCGTTACAGATGTCCACCGTACAGATGTCCACCGTACAGATGTCCACCGTTACAGATGTCCACCGTTACAGATGTCCACCGTTACAGATGTCCACCGTTACCGATGTACACCGTCACAGATGGCCACCGTTACAGATGGCCACCGTTCCAGATGTCCACCGTTACAGATGTCCACCGTTACAGATGTCTACCGTTACAGATGTCCACCATTACAGATGTCCACCGTTACAGATGTCCACCGTTACATATGTCCACCATAGAGAGTAAGTGGTAGAACACAGAATGTATTAGTTACGGATGTTAAGTTCGAATGTCTCCAGGAATTAGCTAAAATTAAACGACAGTACAGAAAATTTCAGTTGTCTGGACTACAGCCTTCTAGAAATCTAGTAGGACCATTGTCCTGCTATAAGAGAGATCTTTGGACTACAGCCTTCTAGAAATCTAGTAGGACCATTGTCCTGCTATAAGAGAGATCTTTGGACTACAGCCTTCTAGAAATCTAGTAGGACCATTGTCCTGCGATCAACACATCTCTATCATCTTTTTATGAACTCCATCAACTTAACATTTTATAGAGATGAACAATTCATTTTATAGAGATCCACCCATCGTTCTTTGACTCTTTTAATGTTCTAGTAGATATGTACATTCATTTAGTTGTCAATGTCATTTTTTTGAACGGCCATGATACAGAATTTGTGTTGTCAATGTCAGAGACGAGCACCAACAAAAGAACAGTAAAGAAAGTTTGATACGTGTGAAATGAGATGTCTAAGAAAAACTGCAAATAACAAGAAAAGATCATGTGAGGAATGACGAGATTACAAGAACTTTTGAAACAATACCTGTGGTTAAATATATTGAAAAAAAGTGACAGAATTGGGTCGGTCAGAATTGGGAGACAGAAAGTTAAAGGCAGCAGACTCAAGAGAGGAAGGTCGTGGATGGGACGTGCTGAGGATGTAATACAAAGCGTGTGCAGATTACAGGATGTGGCAGCTGGTGCGGAATGGATAGGTCTACCCACAGATTTCGAAACTTGTTTGAGAGTAGTAATATCACTTAGCAGGGAATGCAGAGAATGGTGTCCCACAGCTGTGGAGAAAGAAGTGCAGGCTTTAATCAGTGAGAATACCAAAGAGGGGGATGTGATTATATACACTGATGGATCTGTAATTAGGCATGTTCGCAGTGCTTGGGCCTTTACAGCTCAGTGCGCAGGTAAAACGATCAAGGAGGAAAGTGGTGCCTTTGCGGTCACTACGAGTAGTATGACCATGGAGACTATGGCGGTGACCAAGGCATTTGAGTGGCTACGCACACAGAAAGTAACGCAGGTCTGCATCTTGAGTGACTCTATGAGTATGATTAAGAAGGTACAAGTGGGTCTCGTTCGCGAACAGTGGATTGAGGCCTTGAGAAATGCGAGCTTGAAAGCAGTTACATTTATTTTCGTGCCGGGACATGTGGGCGTTCGAGGCAATGAAAGAGCGGATCAACTGGCATCGTGTGCGATTGTGGCAAAGGGCGATGGGGCAATGGATCGCGCTGACGTTTTGAACTCCTTAAGAGATATAACACGCGAGAGTGTGACTAATGTGGATGATGATTCCTTTTCAATGGCTAGGATTAAAGATCAGGGATTGAGATGCGGTGTTGCTAGAGGTGAACATTTTGGAGGGCGCAGAAGAATGATGGTCAACCAGCATGGGACCGGTACTGTCAGCAGAAGTGTGATGGCGGATACACTCAAGGAGAGATCGGAGCAACTATGGATGTGTCCAGTTTGCAGTGATGATGATCCGACGACTAATTAACTAACTAACTAACTAACGAAGATTTATTGACCAGCTGTAAGAGCATACAACATGAACATTGAATATAAATAACCAAAATGTCAAAGGATGTCCGACAAAGTTGAATGTGCTTTAGTAATCAGACCAGATAAGCAGAAATATTAAAGTTACTGTTAAAGCCTAACTATCCATATAAAAATAAATAAATAGGAATAAACAAAATAACAAGGACTTTTTCCACGTTCCAGTCCAAATGGGACATTTTTCAAGTAACATTTCGTTTTATATCGCTTTATGCCTTGCAGCGTCAAGGGTAAAATAGTTCTCTAGAGATGGCATTTTTGTGTACCTCATGTATTTATTTTAGTTGATTATTTTATTTCTGTAATCCATCGTTTGCATGGTTGCCACTGGCTTTGCATCAATCGTGTCTGTATAGTAATTATTTTTATTTGGGGGGGGGGGCACTAATAGATGGTAGTCTGGAAGCGTGTGAAAATCACTTAATCTGCTGTCTTCTGATGTAATCCAGGATTGGCATTGTGTTTGATAGTCGTCTGATGTTTTTATTTCGGATTTTGTCTGTTTTTGTTACTCCAAGAATTATACGTAGACAGGTCATTTCGGTTGCAACAATTTTTCTTTTGTATTTTTTGTTAGTTTTCACTTTTGACATTGGTAGCACAATGCTGTTATGATCATCGTTTTGAATAGCGCCGTTTCAAGAAACATATGAACATTAAACATAAAAATTCAAAATATAAATGATCATTTGGAGATGTATAAGAAAATCAACAAGCAGAACAAGGACTGACAATAAACTGCATTGAGCTAGTGCGCAGTGTGAAGCACATTTATTTGTACTATGCTCACTAACCAGGGAGAAATCCGTAGAGTTTCTTCATCAGAGCTGTGAAGAGATCATGTGAGTAATGAAGAGATTACAAGAACTGTTGGAACAAAATCATTTGTCAAATATATTGAAACACAGAGATTGAAATGGTTCGGCCACTTAATGATAATGAGCCCGTATTGGCCAGTGGGAAGAGCATATAACATGGAAATGGAAACAACAAGATACATAGGAATACCAAGAAGAAGTTGGATTGAAAGAGTTACCAACATTCTGGAAAGACACAGTATTATTACATATCAAGCGACTCGAAAACCGATCGTCATTCAATCGTGAGACGCCTCACAACAAAAGCAGAGAAAAGATAGAGAAAGAGATAAATAGAAATGGAGACGTCAATCTTACAACATTATCATCATTAAGTGCCGTCTCCGCAACGAAGGTTGGCTGCAACGTATCTCCAAGATCTCCTGTCTCTTGTATTGGTGGTGCACTCTGCTAGACTGTAACCTGTCCATCGTGTGATGTTACTCTCCCACTTGTATCTCTGCTTACCTCTTGCTCGCTTCCCTTTGACTTTACCCTCAAGTAAAGTTTTCAATAGGGTGTCATGTCTTTTAATGTGTCCACAGTATTTTATTTGCTTGATCTTTATTTCTCTTAATAGTTCTTTCTTCATATTAAGTGTTTTTAGTATCTCTTGATTTGTTTTCTTCTCTTTCCATGATGTTCTCCTTATTCTTCTATATACCCACATATCAAAGGCATCAATTCTGTCTTCTAATTGTTTATTTAGTGTCCATGTTTCTGAGCCATACACTAATATAAAATAGATGTAGCATTTTATAATTCTCATTTTTAACTTGTTTGTAATTTGTTTGGATATTAATAATTTCCTCATGTCATTGAAGGTACTTTTAGCCATTCCTATTCTCCTTTTAACTTCTGTTTCACATCTGCCATCATTTGTGACTATGTGTCCAAGATATTGATAATGTTTTACTTGTTATAGTTTCTCTCCATATATGTTTATGTTTACCTCCTGTTCTTCTGTATCTTTGCTGATTATCATGGTTTTCTTTTTTTTGTTTGATATTTATATCTAGTCCATATTCATTACTTGATTTCTTGACTTGATCTATTAGTTTTTGTAGTTCATGTTCATTCGTACAACAAGACGCTCCAAATAATGCGGCACGCTTAGTTACTGTTGAATTATGTATGTTTATAATGAAACTCTTTTTTTTATGGATGTGAAGCATGGACTGTAAACAAATTCAAAGTGAATTAGAGGCTACAGAGATGTGGTTTCTGAGAAGAATTATGAAAATACTATGGACAGCTAAGAAAACTAATGCAGGGGTTCTCTCTGATGCTGGCGTAAAAAGATCAATCATATCAAACATTAGGGGCAGATAGTCAATATTTCTATGTCATGTACTGAGAAGAACTCCGCCTGAACACTTAGTAACCACTTCGAAGATCAAGGGGAGAAGAGATAAGGGATAAAGAGAAAAGTTGCTAGATGGATTAGTAATGTGATATGGTAGAAGTTCACCAACCGAGCTTATTGACAACACAAGCAACAAAGAAACATGGTCGTGGAGAAACATGATCGCCTACGTCACTAGGCATGGCACTTGATTGATTGATTGATAATGATGACGAACTATTGACATACATAAATTCCCACAGATTCAAGAAAAGGATATAACAAAAAGGAATAAAAAATCACCTGTTAACTGTAATAAATCAGATCAAATAAAAGCCAAATGTAAAATACGAAACAAGCGAACACAGACCATACACATACAAAATGTTTTGTATATGTGAAAAACAACATGAGGATAAAAACAGAGATGGAAAACAACATGAGGACAAAAACAGAGTTGGAAAACAACATGAGGACAAAAACGGACTTGGAAAACAACATGAGGACAAAAAAGGGGAAAGGGCCCGAAAGGGAAGCAAAGAATAGCAACACTGTTTACCTTCCATGCATGTCGTAAAAGGTGACTACTGAGGTTATGGGATGGAGTTGGCTGTCCCATCCCATATAGGGTCAGTGACCCAGAGCCATGCTGAAGTCGGATGTGTCAGGCCGAAAGACGCAGATATTTCAGCACTGCTGTAAACCATGACACAACGCATTCCGTTCTCCGGACTACATCCTGCTAATCTGCAGGTGTTTGAGAACGAACGCAGAAGAAGAAGAATACATAGTATATATTTCCATAGTCGATACGAAGATGTAGGAAAAGTACCCACACAGAATACAGATGCACGTAAATGCTTCTACACACAAGTATGGGTTCACACAAGAATAAGTGTACATAATAAGACAATATGGAGATACATGCATTAACATAAACAAGTACTCACATAAAGATATATACTTGCATTCACTTATACATTAACTCCCATAAATATGTGCATTAACATGGCGATACGCGAAAATAAAGTGTCAATGTCTTGGTGGAGCTGTTTGTCCCATAACATAACGTAGTAATATATTCTTAGTTGAGTTGATTGTACCATCACATAAAGAGTCAATGTCTTCTTTGGTGAAGCTTGCTTTTCCATCACATAAAGTATCAATATCTTGATGGAGCTGGTTGTCCCATCACCTAAAGCATCTAGAGCTGTTTGTACTACCACATAAAGTATCAATGTATTGGTGGAGCTGTTTGTGCCATCAAATAAAGTGTCAATGTATTGGTGTAGCTGTTTGTACTATCAAATAAAGTGTCAATGTCTTCTTACTGGAGTTGGTTGTACCATCACATAAAGTGTTAATGTATTTGAGGAACTGTTTGTACCATCATATAATGTGTCTATGTCTTTTGGAGCCATTTGTACCATTACATAAAGTGTCAATGTCTTCTTAGTGGAACTGTTTGTACCATCAAATAACGTTTTCCGCTTGGTGGAGCTGGTTCTCCGTATATTTGAGAAAAACCTGAATGACTGTCGCAAAACATTGCCCAGTTCGGCGTAGCAATACCAACAAAGTTGCATTCATTGCCGAGAAGCATCACATCTCAGAAACATCACATCAAAGAAGCATCACATCTAAGAAACATCACATCTAAGAAACATCACATCTAAGAAACATCACGTCTAAGAAACATCACAGAAACATCACATCACAGAAACATCACATCACAGAAACATCACATCTAAGAAATATCACTTCTCAGAAACATCACATCTCAGCAACATCACAACTCAGAAACATCACATTTCAGAAACATCCCATTTCAGAAACATCCCATTTCAGAAACATCACATTTCAGAAACATCACATCTTAGACACATCACAGAAACATCACATCTTAAAAACATCACATCTTAGAAACATCACATCTTAAAAACAGAAAGAAAATGTTCTGCCCGAAGAGACAAAACAGCAAACACAGAATTCCAGTTCTGATCAAAGCCATCTCAAATTTGACAGGTCCACTGGTTTGTGCAACAACAACATGTACCTGAAGCTGAGTTACCTATTATCCCTCATATTTCACTATCTTCACCTTCATATATCATCACTACATTCTCTGTCAACTATTGTCTGCTCCTATTGCTGGTCACTACATTCTCTGTCCACTATTGTCTGCTCCTATTGCTGGTCACTACATTCTCTGTCCACTATTGTCTGCTCCTATTGCTGGTCACTACATTCTCTGTCCACTATTGTCTGCTCCTATTGCTGGTCACTACATTCTCTGTCCACCATTGTCTGCTCCTATTGCTGGTCACTACATTCTCTGTCCACTATTGTCTGCTCCTATTGCTGGTCACTCTCCTCTGCCCTATATTTTAACTCCTATGCGCGCTCTCTCTCTCATCTGATCTCTCGTACCATCTTCTTTTGCTCTTCACTAATATTCTTCTTCTTCTTTCTGTACTCATATACCTTTTGGTGATGAGGGAGAGTGTGTGTACGGTCTTTTGCTCTTCTATTTGCCTCTTCCGTTGTTATATTTCCGAATGTCTCTAATACACTATCTATTCACCTTTTACGAGGGCGTCCAATAGGTAGACTGTTTTCGTATCGTTTGTTAAGGGTTTTTTGGATAATACTTTGCTCTTTCTGTCTGGTTATGTGGCCGAACTATTTAACTTGTTGTTTCTGGATGTATTCTATTGTTGACGTGATCCCTAATTGTTTCCTTAGTGCTTCATTTCTGATTTTGTCTCTCAGGCTAACTCAAATCATACGTCTCACACATTTCATTTCAGTGTTGTTAATCTTATGTATTGTTCTAGAATCTAATGTCCAAGTTTGACACTGATAGTACAACGTTGGTAAGAAAATGACGTTGAATAGCGCTTTCTTTGTTTCTAGTGTAATATCTTTGTTTCTTAGTAAAGGTGTTAATTGACCAATGACTTAACATGCTTTATTACATTTTGCGTTAATTTCTGCTTCTTGTTTGTTGTCTTATCTCAATGTGCTGCCCAGATAATTGAATTCATCTACTTGTTTTAGTTGTTTATTGTTTATCTGTATATTAATGTTCCCTTACATTACGACTATATATTGGTTATACTCATTGCCTGTTGCCACTTTTGAGGTAAATATTCTAATTTAATTCAATTCAATTTATTTTAATTTATCTTATTTTACTTGCTATTACATCTTATCTATTTTCACTTCTCACTTTTTTCTGTACACTTTCTACTTACCACTATCCTCTCCCTATACCTTCTACTTGCTTGTCATGCTGCTCAATCTTTGCTTCCTGCGCTATTTATTCACTATCACTCCTTTCCCTTCCTCCCTATCATTAACCATGTTTGTCTCCGTGCAAAAGTCATTGTACTGTATTCTTTGGTTTGTCCTAATGAAGGCTTTTTAGTCGAAAAATCGTATGTCGCTGTATCTCGTTATGAAGTTGTTTTATGTATTTTTTTGGTAACACATCTACCTATGTTTGTTCATCTTGAAATGTGCCCTGTGTTACTCAGGCCACATACTTCCTGTTTAGGGTTGATGCTCTACACTGGAACATGTATCCCTTGATTTTATATTAACATAGCATTGGTTAGCAGTAACAATATTACATTCACATAGCATTGGTTAGCAGTAACAATATTACATTCACATAGCATTGGTTAGCAGTAACAATATTACATTCACATAGCATTGGTTAGCAGTAACAATATTACATTCACATAGCATTGGTTAGCAGTAACAATATTACATTCACATAGCATTGGTTAGCAGTAACAATATTACATTCACATAGCATTGGTTAGCAGTAACAATATTACATTCACATAGCATTGGTTAGCAGTAACAATATTACATTCTCATAGCATTGGTTAGTAGTACAAATATTACATTCACATAGCAGTGGTTAGCAGTAACAATATTTACAACGCTGATACCAGGAATGCATGAAATGCTGATACCAGGAATGCATGATATGCTGATATAGTTACAGATAGTCATGTATAAACATGGCACTTTGCTTCATTCAGGCCCTTACAATTAAGTCATTCATATTTATGACTGAGTCTGGTTCATACCACACGTTTATATTAGGTCTGACCTGCCACTTTCTCAAGCACTGCAGACATAACGTTATATGTGCTTACTTGCAAAGCTGCATCTGAATGTGAAACCATTTGTTGATAGAGGAAATTTTGTATAGAAATTTGATCAGAAGCTTGATTTGTTTATCAGTGAAACCATCTTCTTCTTCAGTGTTCTTTCTCATACACTGGATCTCTCTTGTAGCATGGCAATGATCTTATATTGGAAATCCTAGATTTCTAACAGGATGTAATCCAGATAATGAAATTGCTTTGTATCGCCGTTTTATTTGTGCCAATGGCCTGACGCATCCGTGTTTGCAGGTGAATGATGTTCAATTGTTGGTATTATTGAATGGCTACTTTCAGTAAAACGTGCATATATGAACATGATCCCCTGTAAACAATGATCTTGCAGAATACAGTTGAGTGTGGAAGAAGCAAAAAATAAAGAAAATCACGCGCAGACAAAATGAAAGACTGGACAAGATTTTCCCACTCATCCGTATCGCTGAAGATACAACTCACTGGAGGAATCTGTGTTGATGCTTCCAGTGTAGTACCCCTAAAACTTTTGACAGGTTACTAGTTGATGGATTGCTCTTTTATTAGATACATATACATCCGTGTGTTGCCGGAGTCCGAGAGGGAAGCAAAAAATAGTAACACTGTTTACCTTGCATGCATAAGAGGCAACTAAGGATGTTATAAGGTATAGTTGGCTGTCCCATCCAAAAAGGATAAGTGACCCAAAGCCATGCTGAAGCAGGATGTGTCAGACCAAAAGGCGCATATATCATAGCAATGCTGTAAGCCATAACACAATGCATTTGATTCTCCAAACTACATCTTGCTAATCTGCAGGAGTTTGAAAATGAATGCAGAAGAAGATTGGATACATAAAACTTTTTCTAACATGACCATTACCTCTGTGTAATGTTATATATAATGGGGAATACCTGATTGTTAAGATGCCATTGTTAAGAATGTATGTTGATGTTAATATTTCTTGTCTTTGTGAAATGGGCAGTTGAGCTCAAGCTTTCAAATTTTTTAACATTGCTTTTATATAGTTGAGACAACATGCTTATAAAAACACAGTGTCCCTCATTTGACACTATATCATCAGAAGTTATTTCCTTCACATTTTTGGTTCCAGTTTTTGCAGAAATCTGGCACAGATTGTCTCAGATTTACAGAGTGTAAGACAATAAACTTTTCTTCAGTCTAGTTCAAAAGAGTTCATCACCCCTGAAGAATCTTGCGCCTTGGCACATTTTCGTCGCCGTGATGATATCGTCATCTTCTTCTTCTTCTTCTTTCGTTCGCTAATAATATCTATATCTGCAGTGTTGTTTCTTGTATAAATTGGACAGTGTTTTCCATTTCTTGTTTTGTACCATAAAGTTTAACATTCATTGGTGTATCAGAAGGCCAGTATGTGCATCTTAATGTGTCATAGTTTGCACATTCTTGAAGGGTGTCCTGAAGTCTGGTTGTCCTGTTCACAATTACACTTTGCTGTTGTGCCAATTTTAAATTGTGTATACATATGGCTGTTTAGTCTATTGTGTCCAGTTCTCAGTCGAAATATGATGACATGTTCTTGTCTGTTAAGTAGGTGGTAGTCGTCCCGTGGAAAGTTAGGCTTTCGTTGTGCCTTTATCATGGATTTCTTTTGGTGATAGCTGATTGGTACATCCGGTTGCTGCATGTTAGCACCTTCCTTGGCGAGTTGATCAGCTCTCTCATTTCCTGCTATTCCACAGTGCGATGGAATCCATTGCAGTATAACTCTACACATATTTTGTACTATGGACAATACATCTTTTAACTCTGGAAGTTTATTGGATTGTAATGCCTCTAGTACTGACCTTACATCTGTAAGTATTACAATAGGGTGTGAGGTCCTGTCCAACGTTAACAGTTTCTCTGCAGCTGTATAAATAGCTTTGACTTCAGAGTCATAGTTGTTGCAGTAATTCCCTGTTGGTATACAAGTGGTATCAGTGGCGCCATCTGGGTATTCTACATATACACCACTTCCTCCATTTTTTACTGCATTCTGTGCTGATCCATCTGTATTTACTCTGGTCCATAGATCACTTGGGTAAACATCATCAAGGAAACTGAGAGCTGCTACTCTTTTCTGCAGATTATTCTGATGTTCATCCCCATGCACACCTGCTACTGTTGTTTGGATGGTCACTGGTAGGCATGTCCGTTTTTCCCATGGGGTGTGTTCTGGTTGAGATGTCAGTGGTATTGTTACCTCTGGCAGATCCGATACCTGTCTACGTAGACGCTTGGCCTGGTGTATGAAGCTGCTTCTTTTAAGCCGTCCTCGTGACAGATTCTGGAATCTTTCCTTCATTGGGTGACTATGGTGGGAAAGAAATTTTTCTCCATGAATTATAATTTTAGTATCTCTACGCTCTTTCAATGACTGCATCCCTTCGATATTCTGCATTTATATGATTGGTGTGGATCTCATTGCGCCTGTAATGATTTTAAGTGCTTGGTTCTGTACTCTATCTAGGTTTTGTAGTGTAGTGTTTGATGATGAACTCCATGCTGTAGAACCATATTCCAAGTGTGGTCAAATGGTGTGTTGGTATACATTTTTTAGAATTCTTTCATTAGCTCCCCAAGTTGTCCCACTCAGTTTTCTTAGTATAGCTATCTTCCTTCTAGCCTTTGTTTCTGCTTTGCTGATATGATGTTTCCATGTCATTTTGGCATCAAATGTTACACCAAGATATGTGGGTTGGTGTAACATCTACCTTTAAGATAGTTTTATTTACATAGATGTTTCCTGCTCTTTGTTTTGGTGAAAGTGTAAAAAGGGTTGTTGCTGACTTCTCTATATTGATACTTACACACCATGTGTCAGCCCAATTAGTCAAAATGTCCATGGCTCTCTGAAGCATTTTTGTGGCAACCATGGCGCTCTCATGTGTGCACCATAGAACCAAGTCATCTGCATATAGTGCTGCCTTAGTTCCACGGGGTATTTCTTCAATTAGATCATTGATAAATATGAGAAAAAGAGTTGGTGATAGAACTCCTTCTTGAGGCACTCCATGGCGTAGTAATACTTTCCTACTTTTTTTGCCATTTACTTGTACTCTGGCTCTTCTATTGTGAAGAAAGGCTTTCGTCCATCTATACATATTTCCACATACATTTATCTTGTAGTTTCTCATTTTTTGAAGCAATCCTTCTTTCCATACTTTATCAAAGGCCTTCTGTAAATCAATCCATGCCACTAAAACTGATTTTTTGTCTTGGAAAGCATCCTCAGTTTCCTGTGAAAGGTATGTGGTTTGATCCTCTGTGGAGTAGCATTGCCTGAAACCTGCCTGCTGTGGTGCAAGGAATTTTCTACTTTCCAGGTGAAATTTTAGTCTTAGGTTTATGATGCGCTCCATTGTTTTGCACAGGCAACTTGTAAGACTAATTGGTCTGTAGCTAGTTGGTGTTGTTCCATCTTTTCCAGGTTTAAGCAAAGGGACCATAATTGATTCTCTACAGATTTGTGGTATTTTCCCAATAGTCCAGCTAATATTTAGGATGCCCAATAGTTTCCTTCTGGCTGTTGTTCCTAGATTCTTTATCATTTCATTTGATATTTCATCAATACCTTGGGACTTATTTAGCTTTAGTTTAGAGACTGCTAATTCCAATTCACTATATGTGAACAGATATTGTCATCAAACCAGCAGATACGGGTGGGGCCGTTGTGGTTTGCGTAAGGACCTTTACCTCCAGGAGGGCTACCAACAACTCTCCAATCCTTCTTTCTACACTGCACGCACATCTGATTCGACTGTAACTAACCAGAAGTTTGTTAACAACAATGTGAAAACCCTTATCCTTAACAACGACCTTCCTACCACTGCCATGTCTCTTTGCATCAATCAAAGCTGTTTAGGCAAACCTGTTTTCTATATGCTGCCTAAAATCCATAAGGCATCGAATCCGGGTAGACCTATTGTCTCTGCTTGCTCTTGTCCCACTGAGCGCATCTCCAATTTCCTTTACAGAATTTTTCAGCAGTTAGTCGAACAACTGCCTTCATTCTTGAAAGACACTAAGCATGCTCTAACCATTTTTTCTTCCGTTCAGTTGTCTTCTGACCGTACCTATCGTCTGTTCTTGCTTGATGTCTGTTCTTTGTACACTTCTATACCCCATGCAGATGGTCTCAGGGCTCTACAGTTCTTTCTTGACAAGAGTCCCCACCCCTCTGTATCCACTTCTACTCTTATCCACCTTGCTGAAATGGTGCTTATGCTCAACTCTTTTGAATTTGATGGACACTTTTTCGATCAGATCAGTGGCGTTGCCATGGGAACCAAAATGGGACCTAGCTATGTGTGTCTCTTCATAGGACATCTTGAACATTTAGTTTGGTCTACATATGATGGCCCATTCCCATATCTTTTCCATATATACATTGACGATGTGATAGGTATCACCGACATGTCCGAAGTGGAATTGTCTCGTTTCATCAACTTCATCGGCAGTTTCAACCCTGCATTTCAATTTACATCTAATATCTCCACTACTTCTGTCAACTTCCTTGACATCATTCATCCCCCTTACCTTAGCACATCCGTTTACTATAAACCTACTGATTCTCATGGCTTTCTGCTCTACACTTCTTCTCATCCTCCTGCTTGTCGCAACTCTCTACCGTACTCCCAGCTTCTTCGCCTGCGTCGCTTGTGTAGCGATTATGACAATTTTCTCGACAAGTCCTCTGAGATGATTGAGTTTTTCCGTAGACGATCGTTCCCTGACAGCATTCTTTCATCCGCTTGGCTCCGTGTGCGCCATTTGTCTCGCCTCGATACCTTGACTAACTCTCAGGGTTCTTCCTCCTCCTCTGATAGGGTTAAACTTGTTCTTACCTTTCATCTCCATAACTCTTCTGTTCGATGCATCATGCTCTAACATTATTCTCTTCTCCAGTCTGATCCTGACACCCGTGACGCTTTTCACGACTTATCTCTGGTGGCTTATAGGCGTGATAGAAATCTGAGGGACATCTTGGTTCATAGCCACCTTAAGTCTTCTGTTCCTGACCATTTTGGCACTGTTCGTTGCTCACGTGTCCGTTGCTATACATGTCCTTACGTAGTTCAGATGCGCTCCTTTCATTTCACAAGGCCACTTTCTCCATCGACGAGGCCTTTACATGTGAATCCCGTAATGTCATTTACGTGATCATATGTAAACGTTGTGGCAAACAGTACATCAGGGAAACCGGCCTACGATTGAACGATCGCTTTTGTAACCATCTTCATGCCATCAAGCACAGAACACTCACTCCTGTGGCCACACACTTCAATGGCGTTGGTCATCATCGTGCTTTTGATATTCAGGTCATCGCCATCAGATCTTGCACCACCGATGATAGATCTAGGTATGCGCTAGAAAATTCCGACTCAATTCCGACCACTCTTATGTCTAGTACTGGGTTGGTTTGGTCTCTGTCTTTATTCTTTTTGTTCCGTAATTTACTCATCTTTTTGTTTGTTTCGTTTCCACATATATTTACGTTTTTATGTACTTTCTGACCTTCCGGCATCTCATTTCTATATTTCCGTTGGATGTTGTGATCATTTTTCCATTCGTCACCCTTTAATGTTTTGTTTGTGTCTTGATAAAGACCTTTTGGTTGAAACGTTGACTGTGATTTGTGTATTGTAATTTTTATGATTTCTTGTGTGCTCATCATTGCCCATCATTACCTACTAGTTTTAGCGATAGTCTATCGTATCCCATTGAAATGAAATATAAACCTGTGTTTTACGTAAGTTCCAAAGACTTAAAAAGTGTTTGAACTACACTGAATAATTCTGTGACAAAAGTTACTGAAGTTTATCCAATGTTAAATAGAAACTTGTACCAGGTTTGCCTAGTTTCATTTTTGGATTCACCCCAAACCTGCTTAATTTCAAAAGCTATACTTAAATTGTGCGACTTGGCCAGGTCACAGTTAACTTATCAGACATGGAAGACTTATGGTGGCTTAGCCACTACTACTGACATAGCTCTTCAAGTCACATTGAAACAGTGTTCCCATCACAATAAATTAAAGAAATGTCAAAGGAAAATAAACCATGATAGGATTTTGGAGCAGGAGTAAATAACTTGGATTTCTTCTTCTGCGTTCAGCATCTGTGGTGATGCTATACCGTCAGGCCTGTCGGCAGGACGAAGTCCACTGTCCTTCCAGGTCAGAGCGGCTTCCGCATAGCTTTTGCCTCAAGGCTGTATCCTCTGGCCAGGTCTCTGCTCTTTGTATGTTGGGCAGTCCTGAAGTATGTGTTCTGGAGTCTGGGTTCCGGATCCACATGAACATTCATCTGTGTATGAGATCCTTAATCGATAAAGGTGACCCAACAGTCTGCAGTGGCATGTTCTATGGCGAAATATTGTGGTCTGTTGATGTCTTTGGAGGAAATGTATTGCATCATGTTCGTATTCCCCTTCCATTTCTTTCTTCCACTTTGTTGTGTATGCAATACAATATATTCTTGATTTCTTCAATATTTTAAAAATGCTGGCGTTTATATTAACATTACACATATCTGCATTAATTTTTGTTACAATCTAGATTTAGCACTGCCTTATGTAATCCTGCTGTTTATTATGTAAATACTGTATGTTGTATTGTATAACTTGTTTCTATAATTAAGACAAGTTTTTGTTAATATTGATTCAATACCATTAAAAATATTAATATGCTGAATGTGGCATTTGGATATTTTTTTTCCAATCTTCTTCTGTGTTGGTCTTGTAGATTTTCAGTCCTGTCGCCAGGACAAAGCTCCCAGTCTTCTCCAGATCAGAGCAGCTGCTCCAACGTTTTTGCCTCAGTTCAGTCCATTGTGGCCATGTCTTGCTTCACAGTTCTTTGTATTCTGGACAGTCTTGAAGTATGTGTTCAGGGGTCTGTATGCCTGCTCAGCATAGGTATTCATTTGTGTGGGCTACTCTGATCCAGAACAGGTGGCTCTGTAACCAGCAGTGGCCAGTTCTAAGTAAAATGATGATGGTCTGTTGTTTTTCCAATCTAATTTTATATTTTTGAATCCAACATCCGACAAAGAGACTAGTGAAAAAAAGATTACAGCATGTGAAATGAGATGTTTGGGAAAAATTATACACGTCACTAGAAGAGACAGATGAAATGAAGATATCAGGAAAGAAATAAAGACGCAAGGTGATTTAGCCACCTCATGTCGAATAATCACCTGCGTGTTGACAGGTCTCAAAATGGGAGCAAAGAATAGCAACACTGTTTACCCTTCCATGCGTGTCGTAAGAGGCGACTGCAGTTTATGGGGTGGAGCTGACTGTCCCATCCCAGATTCAAGCTGACCCAGAAGCCATGCTGAAGTCGGATGTGTCAGGACAAAAGATATCACAGCATAGCTGTAACACATGACACATCACATTCTGTTCTCTGGACTATATCCTGCTAATCTGCAGGAGTTTGAGAACGAACACAGAGGAAGAAGAACATAGTTCCTCTTATAAATCTGCATGCACAATGTTTGACACATATCTGTAACATAATTGGTCTTGTCTTTCACAACATCCATTAAGTCTATTACAGAAAACAGCACTCAGAGGGATAATATAACATTAAATTATTTTAGTTTTCCAACAAAATTCCATGTCATGCAGAAGTCCATGGCAATGAAAGAGTAGTCTCATTCGTGGGAAACACTGTGATTGATGTTGTAGGGGTGAGGGGAGACAATGTGTCTTCTGGAAAGATCCAAGATCAACCAACAGCTGACTGGGACTTTGAATCTGCATATTCTAAGATGGCTGCTGGAACTGAGAGTGGAGTACTTATGGGAAATGTCTGGTGTGCCATGATTCTGGTCTATAATAAAGAACCAGGTCTTTAGTATTGGCTGGAAGCTAGTTTTAGTGGGGATTCCCAATTGTATATTGCCTTTATAAAGACATTTGATTTGGTCAGATGTGAGGGTCTGTACAAAGAGAACTAAAGTGAACCTCGCAAAAGACATATGATGTGGTAAATTCTGAGGGTCTGTCCAGAAGTATGTATCTTGATATTTGATGTGGTCAAATATGAGGCTCTGTACAAAGAGAGCTCAAGTAGATATCGCAAAGATATTTATTGATTCTCAATTAGAAACTGGTTTCACAACATGCGGAACAGCCATCCCAGTGTATGTAGACTCTGAGTTCCGGTGTTGTGTGATCTTTGGGACTTTCCAAAAAATGTACCTTTCATTCCCTCTAGATACTCCCATTTCTAACATTCTCTGTAACGTTCTCAACCTCATTGACATCATCTGCATCTTCAAATGAATTTATTACTACCTTGATCAAGTCTGCTTTATCTCTACTCAGCAATGTGCCGTCTATCGCCACATTGCCTGCCAATAAGTCGGCTCTTTCCTTTCCTCTGACCCCAGCATGACAGGGCAGTATATCCATGTAATGCTCTGGACAACTTGAGTTGTTCAATAAGTCCCACCATTCTTTTCTTAGCATGAACTTTTCTATATTGTGCAGCATGCTTTGAGAGTCGGTGAGTATTACCGAGTGTGTTGATGTATCAGTTATCAACCAATTAAGAGCTGCTGTAACTCCATCTATCTCTTCTTGAGGGTGAGCTGCCGATCAAGCGTGATTCCAAGATATGTGGGGATGTTCTCTTGGCAATTTCTGTGTCTCCAACCATAGTCTTTGTCTACTTTATGACTTTTGATAAAGATGGTATAGAGACAGTATTCACAGTTTACTTTCAGCTTCCATGTTTGACAATACTCGTGTAGTCTCCATTTAGACTAAATTTTAGTCTTTTGGCTGCACTTTCAACATTCTCATGGCTCTGCCATATTGTTAGGTCATCAGCATATAGGGCTTTTTCAGCTTTGGTAAGGTCAAAATTAATGTAAATGAGAAAGAGGGTGTAGCTCAAAGCAGAACCATGTGGTAAGTCTTCCTCTAACTCTAGAACTTCTTTAGATGAGATTGCATCATTTATCTTTGTCTGGATTGTTCTGTCAACGAGGAAGTATTTTATCCAGTTGTATAGCTTTCCACTATGTCCCACCTCAATCATCTTCATCAATAGACCCTTTCTCCATACTCGATCATAAGCCTGTTGTAAGTCAAAGAAGATGGCTACAGTATGTTTGTTATCCTAGAATCAATCATCATGGATTTTCTGTCAACCTAAATAGTTGGTCTTCTGTGCAACTGCCTTTTCTGAAGCCAGCCTGTTCATGGCAGAGGATGTTTGAGCTCTCGAAGAACCAGTAAAGTTGTACGCTCACCATTCTTTCTGCCAGTTACCATGATGTTAGAGATATGGGGCGGTGGCTTTTAGGTTTATTACTTTTCATAAGAGATATAGCCTGCGAGAGTGAGACTAATGTGGATGATGATTCCTTTTTAATGTCCAAGATTAAAGATCAAGATTTGAAATCAGGTGTTGCTAAAAGTGAACATTTTGGAGGGCGAAATAGTATGATGGTCAACCAGAAGAGGACCGGTACTGTCAGCAGAAGTGTAATGGCGGATACACTCAGGGAGAAATCGGAGAAACTATGGACACTAGGGAGAAACTATGGACACTAAACAATCACAGCTCAATATAATCCTATCTGAGGCTCTTGTCTTCCTTGTCATTAAATACGCTACTAACATTGAAAGATCAGTTGAAAGATCAGAGATGGTATAACAGATGGTACAAACAAGCCTCTGGTTACTTGTACATACTGTCAAAGACTTTGTGGCTCAGATTGCTTCAGTGAGTCATCTATGATCACCATTTATTGTAGAGTATATGGTGGAATCCTTCTACAGTGCATTCTTCTATATAACAACAGTTTTAAAAAACCCCAATTATATTTATTCTACATTGTTTGTAATGCATATAGTAAATTTCTGTTATACACATATTTTTTTGGGTCCGGACCATGTTGTTAAAATGGAATTCCACTGTATTTCTTATAGCACAACAATAACCTTATCATCTGGAAAGACAGAAAGGTGCCTACTATTATTGTGTAAGCATGTCATTTATTATTATGCCAATGCTTGGTCTGATGAGACCTTCCACATGTGAAATCATTTATAACCAGCAATATGAAAAACACAATCAAATGTAAAGACTGACGAGAAGAACAATTGCTTGTGAAATATCTTTTACTTGTACAACTCAGCAATAATGATCAACATAACTCATACAAACTACATACATGGTTTACAAGGAACTCGAACATTTGCAAATAAAAATTATAGGAAGTTATAGGAATACTTTGATTTTCATGCACATTACGAACACCACACACATACTAGTTTAATAAAGTGATGTAGGTCTACATAACTGAGTTTACAACAGCGATATATGAAAATCTGATGGCTTCCATCTGTTGTTGGTCCATACCTTTATTTTGTGACAAACTGCTAAAATCACTACTTAATTTGTGCTGGTAAGCTGATAAAGTCTGGCTCTGTGGCGGAGTGGTAAGGGCCCATCTGTGATGGCCAAAGTACAGAGTTCGACCTCCACCACAGGCAATTAACATAATATAAACATGTTTATTACCAATGGCTGCTCATATAGAGTACTACTGTCATAGTATTCTTAGTGACTTCCATGGACAATGGACTAGTGTATGTGCATTTTCTGACAATAGGCTATTCATTTCTTTATGTCTGAGCTATATCTGCCATATCAATGTGAAAATATTTTCTAAGTGTCTTAGCAATTTTTTCTTAGCAATTTCCCAAATGTGATAGTTTATTCTGGGATGTTCTTTTAGATGACAGTGATACTCTTGTTCTTGTCATACAGGATTAGCTACCATCTTAATTTGTTCTTGGAGATTATTACGTCCCGATCGAGGCCAGCACCATGTAGTGGTGATGGGGCTTAGTTCCGCCATCAGGGGCTGAAAACTAAGACTGGTCAGGCAGTCCCACTCTAGCACAACCATAGTCCAGCTCAAGTAAGCAGAGTGCTGAAGACAGAGGCAACCAGCCAAAAGGCGCACAGATAATCAGGATGCCATACACAAAACACAATGGAAACATGTCTGCATCTATAAACAGTTATGGTGCTTGCCCTGTGGCGGACGTTCAGGCAGGGACGTTGCCGGGCCATATACCTCGAAAAGGCCCAACCTCAGTTACTGGAAATCCTTCTTAATTGCCCCGAGGAGCAAGAAGGCAAGGGAATAGAGCTATTGGCCAAACAAATGACCAATAAAAATAATGCACTGGAATGTTGAGGGTGTCAAGAGTAAAAGAGATGGATACAGCAAAAAATTGGAACTTGAAAATGTCCTAACTGAAGAACAAGTTAGTACAGGGGTGGGCAAACTTTTTGTGCAGAGGGCCACATTGAAAATTGTAAAGCTATTGGAGGGCTACATATAATATTATGTATGTTTTTGTTTAAAATTCTCAGTAAGTAATCAATTAAATATTTTTATTGTAAAGAAAGGTAGTTTTACATAATGTAGATAACTTCTGAAATAAATTACATTTCTAACAGACTTACACTATAACAGTATATTTTCTAATATGGATACAAGGTTTTGCAAATATTTTAACAATATTTGAAAAATATTATGTTGCATATAGTTAAGAGTTTGAGAACGGACGCAGAAGAAGAACACATTACCAGACAAAAAAATCCCAATTTCCTACCTAATCTAACATCTGAAGAAAGGAAAAGAAAATGCATGGAGTTAGTAAAAAGTCTGGAGAAACAACAAACTGTGTTTATAAAACAGTCTTCAATTCAAGATGCTGCAACAGGCCAGTTTGGTGTTGTCACACAAAATTGTGAAATACAACAAGCCATTTTCTGATGGTGAATTTATTAAGGAATGTTTACTAGATGCAACAAACATTATGTGTCCAGAACAAAACAACAAATTTGACAGTATTACATTATCCAGAAGAACTGTGGTCAGACGTGTTGAAAAGACAAGTGAAGATTTTACCCTTCAACTTCAAGATGCAAGTAAGCATTTTTTGTGGTACTCTCTTGCATTGGACGAGAGTACTGATGTACAGGATACTGCTCAAGTATTAGTTTTTATACGTGGAATAAACAACTCTTTTAAACTCTTTCAAGAGTTACGGAGTGTTGAGTCGATCAAAGACACTACCACTGGCCTCGATATATTCAATGCTATTAGTAGATATATTGAAAGAGCTGGGTTAATGTGGAACAAGATGGCCAGTATTACAACTGATGGTGCTCATGCTTTAACTGGAAAAATATAGGAGTGATAAAGTTGATCAATGATAGGATTAAGTCAGAATATCCTGACCACATAATATTACCACTTCACTGTGTGATTCATCAGGAAAGTTTGTGTAAATCTGTTTTAGAAATTAAGCATGTTATTGACCCAGTTGTCAGTGTCATAAACCTCATCAGATCAAGAGGACTCAATCACAGGCAGTTCAGAACATTACTAGAGATCTAGAAACTTAACATTCTGATGTCCTGTACCACAGCACAGTTCGATGGTTGAGTCTCGGAAAGGTTTTAAGGAGAGTATGGGATCTTGAAGAAGAAATAGTAATGTTTCTAGAGATGAAGGGCATAGAATGTGACTTCAATGCTAACATTGTTGATGCAGAGTTGAAGCTTGACTTTATATTTGCCATTGAAATAATGGAAAAGTTAAATGAACTGAATGTTAAACTTCAGGGCAATGGTTTGTTTGCACATGAAATGTATGTTCATGTAAAATCATTTCAAGCCAAACTCTCACTGTTTTCCAGACAAGCAAGTGAAAACATGTTTTGTCACTTCTCTTTGCTGAAACAAGAAACTATTTCTGATGAAATGAGTAAAAAATTCATAGCTCAGTTAGATGTATTGATTGAAGAATTTGGAAGAAGATTCCAAGAACTTGGAGCAGCACTTCAATGTTATCAGTTCCCTCTCAGTGCAGAAGCTGATAAAGCCTCAGAGCACATACAGTTGGAGTTGCTTGAATTACAAGCCAATCATTACTTGGAGGAAAAATTTAAGTCTGAATGTTTGTTGAATTTCTATGGTTCTTTGCCTGAACAATCATTCCCAAACTTAAAAAACTTCGCAGCTAAATTTTGTCATTATTTGGATCTACATATATTTGTGAACAGGCATTTTCTTGCTTAAAAATCAACAAATCTAAGAATAGGTCTTTATTATCTGATTGCAACTTCAATACAGTCATGTAGATTTCTACAAGTAAACTTGTTCCAGATTTCAAAGGAATTATAAAATCTTACAAGCAATTACATACATCTCATTAGAAATTACTAATATCAATAAAGTTGTAACTGTTGTGACTAGATGTGTATGGTGTTTTTTAAAAATCTTCATTAAAACTATTGATATGAACCCATATTGTAACTGTATGCAACATCATATTTTTAATATATTGTTAAAATATTTGCAAAACCTTTTATCCATATTAGAAAATATACTGTTATAGTGTAAGTCTGTTAGAAATGTAATTTATTTCAGAAGTTATTTACATTATGTAAATCTACCTTTCTTTACAATAAAAATATTTAATTGATTAGGTAGGTAGGTCCCCTGGCATCTGCCGTCGGGGATGAAGATAACTCTTCATGTACTAAGCCGCAGCAACTATTAGGTGGGGTGGCCAGTTCCCTTCCTTGCTGTATTTACCTTCCCTAACTCATGAGTCAGGTACTTATTTACAGCTGTGTCGACTGGAGGAGTGGTCGTGTCAAGTGAGAAATCCCTACCCGGATTTTTATTTTATGTCCGGACGTGGTTTCGAACCTGGCACACTGTAACCAGATGATAGCAAGCAAGCTCACTATCCACTAGGCTACAGTGCTCCTCCTTTAACACTTACAAGACGGGACTGTAATAAAATCGTATACATTGTAACGAGGATGTGAAAAATATAAACAAAAATGTTTTCTTCACTATTTCAGTAAAAAATTATAATTGTAACATAGAAAAAGATTATATTGATATAGAAACTTCAATACAATTTCAAAATTTTGATTTTGATATTTAAAAATAATTTTTAGAAAACTCGTATTAATATTTTTTAAATGAATCTTTGCCGCTATGTTACTACTATTTTACTACTTTTACGTGTATTACAAGAATATAGATTTAATTATTTTACTCACTATTTCAGCAAACCATTATAATTTTGTTTTAGAAAAATGGTCAAAAAACTCATGCGTCAGGTACTCATTTACAGCTGAGTCGACTGGAGCAGTGGTCGTGTCAAGTAAGAAATCACAACCCGGACATTTTTTTTTAAATGTCCAGACGTGGTTTCGAACCTGGCACGCTGTAACCAGATGATAGCAAGCAAGCTCACTATCCACTAGGCTACCGCGAAATATTGATTTTGATATTTAAAATTATGTCCAAAAACTCGCGAGAAATAATTCAGCCAAGAAGCGTCATACGCAATTTTACTACTTTGTTCTTGCTGGTCACCGTCAGAAGCTCTATCGCGATTTATCATTGATTTAAACATACAAAATGGATATTAGCAGTGATTCTTCACAAAGTAGCTGTTATTCTAGTGAATCTGATGTCTCTGTCACGTCAGATGACTCGAATTACGATGATACTCCAATTTCAACACCTAGGTAGGTCTGGCTTTCATTTTTCGGATAGTTTACAATATAAATATAATTTTTTTGGGTTAGTATTGCTTGTAATGGTTATTTGTAATAATTAGTAGGCCTATATTTAAAATAGTATTCTATATACATAATCTTAAGACTATTTATAAATTAGATATAACCATAATAGGAATTTATGTGTTTTGAAACTTGTACCACCTTAGTAAACAGGTGATCAGCTGTTTTCTGTTTACATTTTCTGTGAAGTATACTTTCGTTATAATATGCTCTTTATCCTTATTTTTTTCAGTATATGTAAGTATAATTCCAACAATATTTGACTGATGTTTTATATTTTATACTATAATTGTTCTTGTAAATAATTGGTCTGTATAATTTTCAAAACTATTTTTTTTATATTACGTTCACAGGTGTTATGGATACAGTGACTCAGATGAGGGACCAAAATCCAATCCACCCAATTTTTTGCCTGAGAGAGTGCCTGGACTGCAGCTATCTGAAGTTCTGACTAGGGAGGATGCCAGACAGTTTACAAGTCCTGTGGACTTCTTTAAGTTGTTGTTTACATTTGATGTTGTAACTTATATTTGCAAATATGCTAATGATTATGCAAGCCAACATGGACCAAACCATCCCACAGTATATTCTGGCTGGTACAACCTTACACCTGCAGAATTCTATAGATTCTGTGGCTTGCTTATGTATGAAGGACTAATAGATCCCCCAAATGCAAACCTTCTCTGGTCAAAAAAGTCTTTGTGGAATGGGTTATGGGCAAGATCTTTTATGTTTAGGGATAGATTCAAGGGAATTTTGAGTTTTTTTAAAGTGTCTGATCCAGCCAAGGAGAAATCAACTGATAGACTGTGTAAAGTTAGGATGCTTGTAACATATATTAGAGCAAAATGTAAAAAATTATATCAGCCTAATCAGAATATTGCTATTGATGAAAGAATGGTTAGAAATAAAGGGAGATTTCCATTTAGGCAGTACATGAAGGATAAACCGACAAAGTGGGGGATGACGTTATGGGTATTAGCTGATTCTATTAGTGGTTATACATATTATTTTGAAATTTATTTGGGAAAGAATAATAATAATACAAATGTAGGTGGGTTTGGTTTAGCACATGGGGTAGTTATGAATTTGATAAAACCATTAGTGAGACAGGGGTATAGGGTTTACTTTGATAATTTTTATACTTCGGTGCAGTTACTGAAAGATTTATGGAAAGTAGGTGTACTTTCTTGTGGGACAAAGTTACGCAATAGGAAAGGTTTCCCTGTAGAACTGAAAAATATAAAAGAATTTGAAAAAGGTAATACAAGAGGGGCTATGAGGTGGATGAGGAATGGGGAACAATTAATAGTGCAGTGGATAGATAATAAAACAATTTAATTAATTTCGACAATCCATAAAGGAAATAAACTTACATATATAAAGAGGAGAACAAAAGTAAATGGGTTTTTAGGGAGATTCAAGTCAGGCAGCCTAATGTTGTTTAAAGATTACAATAAGTACATGAAGGGGGTAGATAAAAGTGATCAGCTGATAGGTAAATACAACTGTCTTAGGAAAACAAACAAATACTGGAAAACTATAATTTTTCATCTCATTGATATAGCTAGAGTAAATGCTTATATATTGTTTCAAGATTTTTGAAGAAAGAATCCAAATATAGAAGATTTAAAGAGACCAAATAGATATAATCAGTTTAAATTTTACAGAAGAATTAGTTAGGGGATTAGGGAATTTAGGATTATATGATGATGTTCCTGTCGCAGGAAAGCCGACTACTTTCTCATGCCATTCAATGGATCCAGAATTGACAAGTACACAGAGAAATTGTAAACTTTGTTATAAAAATTCAAAAATTGAAAGAAAGAGTAGAGTTAGATGTAAAGTCTGTGATACATATTTATGTTTCAATAATAAGAGAAACTGCTTATCAGAGTATCACAGAGCCTAACTATTTGTCAAATCATTATATATACTGAACTCCTAATTTCTTTCATTCATCAGAGTTTAAATAAAATAAAAACACAATAACATTACTATAAAAATAATAGAAACATACTCACCACTGTTTTAATTGATCTTTAAATAATATGTATGCCATAATGTTTTCAAAATGAATGATATGTAACTAAAATATCAATTTAAAAAAAAAAATATAAAAATATCCCAGCACACGTATACTTTTTTATATGTGGACTGTATTTACATTTCTTGCTCTATTGGTGTAAATTTCCTATATGTTTTGCATAAATGCATTAGATACAATAAAAACTAACTTTTATATGATTTTCATTTCATATGATTTTTTGTTGTTCTTTGTCATTGTGCCATTTATATAATTTCAGCACAATTTTGTATTTCAAATTACAAATTTAATTTTAAACTTTGGACTAACCCTTTATTGAAAGATGATATTTGTGATAAGGATAGATAGGCAATTGTATAATGAATAAATAGATGTATGATACATTCCTGTATCATTTAATTTAAATTTTTAACAATTTTTTAAAACTAAAATGACTCCAGAATTATTTTTAAAATGGCCAAAAAGTCATGACAGTTAAGAGTTAATCAACATAATTTTTTTCTGTACATTAGTTTTATTTAGGAAATTCTTTTCTCTAATCTTTGCAAAACTTGCAGAACCTTAAAACAAATTTCTGAACTTAATTGAACATTTTTAAATATTTCAGATTGAATATCTTTCATGCTAACTACATCCAGGTTTTTATTTGCACTTTCAGCACTTCCTGTGGATGATGCAAGTACATTAGAATCACTGAAAATATTGTTTATCTTCTTGTGAGTATTTACCATAAAAATACAGAAATAACATGGGCCGAACCGATATGGATAGCTTATATGAGATGAGTCAGTGAAAAACGATGAAGACTACTTAGCAGGCAGCCAATCGAAACATTCACGCTCATGCAGTGGTGTCGTCTAGCTGACTAATCATATTTCAATCAATCAATAAACCCATAACCCTTCAGGGTTGTAGGGGTACCACATTGGATGCTTCAGCACACAGAGTCCTCCAGCGAACTCCATCCCCAGCGATGCGGATGAGTGTGGAAATATCTTGCCCTGTCCATTCCTTGATGTTGTCTGTCCATGTCTTTATTTGTCCTCCTCTGCTTCTTCCAGCCTCCACAGTTCCCTGTAGTATTGTTTTTGACAAGGAATCATGTCCGAACCATGCTAGTTTTCGTCGTTTCACTAATGAAAGCAATGGCTCCTGAACACATCTCTACTTTATTTCTTACGTACACATTGGTTTTATGTTCCCTATAGGAAATTCGTAGAATTCTTCTGTAGCATTTGTACTCGAAATCTTCTCTCCATGTCCGCAGTGAGTGTCCAACTCTCACAACCATACAACACAACAGAAAGCACCAGCGACTTATACAGTTTGATTTGCACTCCAACACTGATATTGCCTTTCCATATCACGGCTAGCCCCGACAAGGATGCTAAAGCCATCTCCAGCCTTATTTTTAGTTCGGCCTTGCATTCACCATCGCTGCACATACTGGATCTGAGGTATTTGAAGGCACTCACCTCCCCAAGCCTATGTCCATTCATCATGATATTAGTCTGGTTTTCTGTGTCTCTGCTGTTTACCAAGATTTTGCTCTTATCGGTATTGATTTCCATTCCGTACTTGCTGGTAACTTTTTCCAACTTTGATGTTAATTCTTGCAATGATTGTTCTGACCCAGCTATAAGATCAATATCATCAGCGAAACGCAAGTTGCAAATAGGGCGATCTCCGATCGATATAGATGTGTTGTAATCATGTAATGTCTCTTGTATGATGTGCTCTAAGTATATGTTAAAAAGCACTGAATCATCTTTAACGGCATTTAAATGTACGCAGTATTTTCAGTCGTATTTAAACGCTCCGCTATAGTTTCGCAACAAAATTTGCGTTTGTTGACTTTTTTCATCAAAAATTGTGGTTTGATGTTGGTGATCAACGCTTCGTCTAAGAAGACAAACGAGCCTGAGCCCAACTCTTCTGTCAAGTTCTTCCTATACCGGAACCAGGCTTGAAGACGAGAAAAGGTTTAGTACCCGATGAGCACAAGCACAATACGTCTAATTACATGTTGCAAGTTCACTGGTTGCGGAACGCCTCTTGGAGGACAGACGTAAAGGACACACCGTCTCTGCATAGAGTCAGTACACATTCACTGTCTGGCGACAGATAGGAACGCCGTCACAGGCTAGAATAGCCTACCCGAATAAGGCATGCTGAAATCGGATGCGCTAGGCCTACGCGGCGCATAACGGTGGCACAACGTAATCACGCTCCTGGGGGAAATCACACGGATATTCGTGCTGGTTACAATGGAGTGGACGCAAAACAAACAAACAACAGACATCGTGAACCCCTCGCACGAGTTTAAGTCTCACACCACATGTTTGAGAGCAAGTCGTTCTCGAGCTGAGCGACGTTGTCCCAATTGCGCCTGAGTCCATCAGGTACTAAACCCTTTCTCTCTGCAAGTGTATTTCCGGTATAGGAAATTTTGACAGTAGAGTTGGGCCAGGGATAAAATCGTTGTCCCTTTTCTGCCTGAGCCCATCAGGTACTGAACCGTTTCTCTCTGCAAGTGTATTTCTGGTATAGGAAACTTTGACAGTAGAGTTGGGCCAGGACTGCCGTCTTTGTCCATTTCTTGCCTAAGCCCATTGGGTTCGGAACCCTTTCTCTTCGCGAGCATATTTCCGGTAAAGGAAGGCTCAACATTAGAGTTGGTTACGGTCTTCTTGCTTTTCCGAGCGCCCACGATTGGGTCTTGGTCTCTGCCTATAAGGATCACAGGTAACTAGAAGCAAGTCTCGAGCTTACAGAGCTTATAGTTCCCCTTTCTTAGGAATCTTTTACCTTTCATTTGCAGTTTGCGCTGCCCTCTGGCGCTGTTCTGCCCTTTCATAGCGTCATTGTACTCATTATAACATATATTTGTTTATCTCCATGCACCCACCTTTACGTACCTTTTACATTGGCCGCCCCTCCAATGTTCTGACTGGACTAACAGGCGTCACTGTATGTCGACAGTGTCGCAATATGTGGTGATGCAAATGGTGTCAGAGATATTGTCTGTATCTTTTGCAGTCAAATCTCTTTCCATCTGCTTCCTCCACATTCTCGGACATGATCCCCAAACTATTTGGCCAGAATCAGCTCAAGCTGTTGTTTTCTGTTACTAGGGTGCACAGCGAGGAGGTACATTTGGGATCTTGGTTATCTGCTAACCCTGGGTCCGCCTAGAGCAATGTGTTCCCTTTGCACCCCCAACATAGACGTAATAAATTATACCAGGTTCTAAGGTATATTTTCCTATATTTCACAACAAAAACTATAAAATAGCATTGTACAGAACCATTATCATTTCATCACTTTACTACCAATTTGAATAGATACAGCTATTCAAACAATACAGCTATTCAATCCCCTCCCTGCAACACCTTTGCCTGGTAAAATGCAGTATTGACAGTTTTTACCAATTTCAAATGTAGACATGAACAGTAAATGATAAAGAAAAACTAATTATGACAGAAAAATATTTACAGTACATAGAATTCCCAGAGTAATAAATAAGAGAGAATAAACATTATTTAATAAAAGAGACTAACACAATACAGTTCTGGATTACATCAGAAGGCAACATATTAAATCATTTGCACATGCCACCAGATTGAAATCGGATAACATCTCAATGCAAAGTCAGAAATTTTCCTTTCCTTTTTTTTAAGAGTCTAAGCCTCACAGCTTGTATGTTGCCATAGTAAAACAAATACAAAAGTAATTATAGGCATAATGACAACAAAAAGAATTACGATGAAAAATGATGACCTTTATATACCCATGATTGAACAAACGGAAAACAAATATAGACATATTTTTACTTTAAAAACATTTTATATTAAAATATTTTACCAATATTTTTTCTTCTAAAATCAAACTATCATCTCAAATGTTATATTTCAAACATATTTAACCTTTATTGAATCCACCTCTGCCTCCAAATCTTGGTCCATGACCTCCAGATTCTCCACCTGCAATTTTATTAAATTGCATTTTGGGAAAGTAAAACAAATGATCTGTTTTTGACTAGGCCTAGGAATATTCATCCAACACAGCAGTGTAATTATAGTTAATGCAGAATCTCTAGACCTATTTTTCCAATCTCATTTCATAACCAAACTAACATTTTCATATACAATGGAAGAAACAAACAAACCATGTCTACCTCACTAATGTTATACCGTATACTTCAGAAAAGTTTCAAATCATATATGACTGAAAGGCCTATATTTGTCTTCCTCAGATTGAATATACTGGATAATAGACAAGATGTAAAATGTAAATACAAGAATAGCTACCATCGGAATCAGAATCCATACAAAGATAATGCACAATCATGACAATGGCATCCATTTCACTAGATTTCTTCCAATTTAACCTTTACAACTCTGTGGTGGCAATATTGCGCCTATGAGCACAGCTTCATTGTGCCTGCGGGTGCAATCCTGCTACATACGACATCGCCCGATTCCTAAGTATGGAACTTCACGAAGTAATGATCCCGTGTGGTATAAAACCTGCCAAACAAAGCTAGGAATACGTCACAGTTTTAAGGTAAAATTCCTTTTCACATTATGATTGCAAGAAAAGAGAAAGCCGGCTGGTTTTTTCAACAAATTTCTAGAGCGACGTTGTCCATTTTGTAGCCATATTTTACTATCAAATTGAGTACCGCGTGGCATGGCTAAGTGATCGTGACTACATGTTTTAATTGCTGTTTTTTGTGTTTAATATGTTGTTATTTGATAAGAATGTTTGTGTATTCATTCAAAAACACAAAAATAATATGAATCAGGGGTGCCACGTGTGTGCATAGACAAAATGACTCCATACAAAAGTCTCAGACTTGCCTGAAGTTGGTAGCCCCCTAAAGTCTGTACCAGTACAAATTGCCTACAGAGAGTATAGTGGATTCTATCTATCTATACGCTGTGGCCCTTGTGTGCCTTGCGGCGTCAGGGCTGGAAGAGTTCTCTGGAGATGGCCTTCTTGTGCGCTGTTTGCAAGCTTGTTCCTGTGGTTTCTTTGATTTCTGTGATCCATATTTTACCTCGTCTGCCTCTGGTTTTATAACCGTTATGTCTATGTGTCATGGCCATTTGTGGCATGCTATCTGTTGGTAGTCTGGAAGTGTGTGAAAATCACTTGATCTGTTGTCTTTTGATGTGTTCCAATACTGGTATTGTTTTGGTTATCTGTCTGATGTTATCGTTTCTAATTCTATCTCTTAATGACACTCCGAGTATTCTTTGTAGACATGTCATTTCTGTTGTCACTATTTTTCTTTTGTCTTGTGCTGTCATTGTCCAAGTTTGGCACTGGTAGCACAATGATGGAATAATAATAGTCTTGTATAATGCAACTTTAGTGTCTATGTTTACATTTTTGTTCTTGAAAATACATGTCATCTGTCCTAGGACCTGGTATGTTTTGTTGCATCTATTTTGTATCTCTTTACTGGTTTTCCCTTCACTCGATATAATGCTTCCAAAGTAAGTGAACTAATTTCAACGAATGTCCAAACCACAGAGTTGCCAACTGAAGTGCAAATAACAGTTTTAGTGTGGAACCTGCAGCGCAACGTACTTCACGCTTCCTGGAGGAAATCACATGATATATTCAATGTACCATAAAGTTTACCATTCATAGGTGTATCAGAAGGTCAGTATGTGCACCTTAATGTGTCAATAGTTTGCACATTCTTGAAGGATATGTTCTGAAGTCTGGTTGACTTGCCCACAACTACACTGTGCTGTTGTGCCAATTACAAATTTTGTATACATATGGCTGTTTAGTCTATTGCGTCCAGTTCTGAGTTGAAATATGATGACCTGTTCTTGTCTGTTAAGTAGGTGGTAGTCATCCTGTAAAGATAAGTTGGGCTTTTGGTGTGCCTTTATCATGGATTTCTTTTAGTGATAGCTGATTGGTACATCTGGTTGCTGCATGTTAGCACATTCCTTGGCGAGTTGATCAGCTCTCTTATTTCCTGCTATTCCACAGTGTGATGGAATCCGTTGCGGTATAATTCTACACCTATTTTGCACTATGGACAAGACCTCTTTTAACTCTGGAAGTTTATTGGATTGTAGTGCCTCTAGTAATGACCTTGCATCTGTAAGTATTACAATACGGTGTGATGTCCTATCCAAGGTTAACAGTTTCTCTGCAGCTTTAGAAATAGCTTTGACTATAGAGTCATAGTTGTTGCAGTAATTCCCCATTGGTATACATGTGGTATCAGTGGTGCCATCTGGGTATTCCACATATACACTACTTCCGCCATTTCTTACTGCATTCTGTGCTGACCCATCTGTATATACTCTGGTCCATAGATCACTTGGGTAAACATCATCAAGGAAGTTGAGAGTTGTTCATCCCCATGCACAACTGTTATTGTTGTTTGGATGGTCACTGGTAAGCATGTCAGTTTTTCCTATGGGGTATGTTCTTTTGAGATATCTGTGGTATTGTTATCCCTGGCAGATCAGATACCTGTCTCTGTAGATGCTTGGCCTGGTGTATGAAGCTGCTTCTTTTAAGCCGCCCTTGTGACAGATTCTAGAATCTTTCCTTCATTTGGTGACTATCTATCTATCTATACGCTGTGTCCCTTGTTTGCCTTGAGTCAAGGTGGAAGAGTTCTCTGGAGATGGCCTTCTTGTGTGCTGTTTGTAAGCTTGTTCCTGTGGCTTCTTTGATTTCTGTGATCCATCTTTTACATGGTCTGCCTCTAGCTTTATAACCGTTATGTCTATGTGTCATGGCCATTTGTCGCATGCTATATCATATGTCGGTAGTCTGGAAGCGTGTGAAAATCACTTGATCTGTTGTCTTTTGATGTGTTCCAATACTGGTATTGTTTTGGTTATCTGTCTGATGTTATCGTTTCTAATTCTATCTCTTAATGACACTCCGAGTATTCTTCGTAGACATGTCATTTCTGTTGTCACTATTTTTCTTTTGTCTTGTTCTGTCATTGTCCAGGTTTGGCACTGGTAGCATAGTGATGGAATAATAATAGTCTTATATAATGCAATTTTAGTGTCTATGTTTACATTTTTGTTCGTGAAAATACGTGTCATTGGGTGACTATGATGGGAAAGTAACTTTCTCAATGAATTATAATTTTAGTATCCCTATGCTCTTTCAATGACTGCATCCCTTCGACCTATTAGGCATATGAACATAGAATGTCCCTTCCCACGTTATATTTGATACGCAAATTACCTACATCGTGCATATTCCCATCGTAATTGCGTCCCGTCACATCAGTATACATACGAATAATATCTTCCATTTTCCAAAGTAGGTCTTAAAACTTCGCTAATTTTTTAAAAATTCATAACAATTCAGTCTTAAGTCTGACCATTTCGATTGAAACTGAAGAGCCACGCATATTTGTTTTGTTTTTTTGTTAAATGGGGGATTAAAGTCTCTTAGCTTACGATTCTTTCAACCTAAGACAGAAGTCTATTTTGGTTATATCAGGCCGTATTAGCTTTTTATCTAAATATGACCTAATGGTTTGGGTGTTTGGAAAGCCGTGCGTGCTATTGCTATAAATTATCTATATTGCTTGGTGGAGTTGATGTTTATTTTTGGCCAAGATAAGTAAGTGTAACCCTATGTGTAAGTGTGACCCTATGTGTAAGTGTGACCCTATGGTCTGGACGAATTGAGAACTGTGCGCGCTATTATTGCAAAAGAATGTTATGTTGATAGTTGTATTAAATTGTTTATTTCCGGCGGTATTGCTTTTTATTTAAGAGTGACACTAATGTCTGGGGGAGTTTGAAAACCGTGTGTGCAATTATGCCAAAAATAAAATTGTCAATATTGCCAGTCATATCCTGTGGTGAGCGCTCCTCTGTTGTATTTGGTGAACACTGTGGAGAGAGACCTGAAGAAAATCTCAACGACAAACAATGACTTACTTTGTGGGGTGCAAAGGGAACGCATTGCTCTAGGCGGACCAAGGGTTAGCAGATAACCAAGATCCCAAATGTACCTCCACGCGGTGCACCCTGGAAACAGAAATACAGCAGCTCGAGCTGATTCTGGCCAAATCATTTGGGGATCATGTCCGAGAATGTGGAGGTAGCAGATGGAAAGAGATTTGACTGCACAAGAGACAGACAATATCTCCGACACCACCAGCAGCACCACATATAGCGACACTGTCGACATACAGTGAAACCAGTCAGTCCAGTCCGAATATTGGAGGGGCGGCCAATGTAAAATGCACTTAACGGTAGATGCATGGCGAGAGACAAATAGATTTCATACCGAGTACAATGAAACAATGAAAGAGCAGAACAGCGCTAGAGGGCAGTGCGAACTGCAAATAGAAAATGAAAAGTTCCTATGAAAGGGGAACTACAAGCTCCATCAGCTCGAGACGAGCTTCTAGTTACCTGTGTTCCTTACAGGCAGAGACCCAGACACATTCATTGGCGTTTGGTAAAGCAAGAAGACCTAATCCAACTCTAATGTTGAGCCTTCCTAAACCGGAAATATGCTCGCGAAGAGAAAGGGTTCCGTACTCGATACGCTCAGGCACAAAAGGGACAACGATTTAGCCCTGGCCCAACTCTACTGTCAGGTTTTCCTACACCGGAAATACACTTGAAGAGAGAAAGGGTTCAGTACCTGATGGGCTCAGGCGCTTTTGGGACAAGGATGCTCAGCTCGAGAACGCCTTGCTCTCAAACGCGTGGTGTGGGACTCGAACTTGGACAAGGGGTACACGATGTCAGTGAATGATACCTCGGCTAAGAGGGTGAAAGAGCCAGGGTCCAACTCCTCTGTTGAGTTCTTCCCCTTAAGGAACCAGGCTCAAGGATGAGAAACGGTTCAGTACCCAATGGACACAGGCACAGAATGTCAAATTACACGAGGCAAGTTCATAGACAGTGGAACACCTCGTTCGAGTCAGACGAGAGCGAAAAATCGTCTTGGCGAAGAGTCTCCACTATGCGTGCCTGGAGACAGATATAGAGGCTGTCACAGGCTAAGGGTAGCCCACCCGAATTGTCAAGGCATGCCAAAATCGGATGTGCTAGGCCTACAAGGCGCATAACGGTGGCACAACGTAATCACGCTCCCGGCGGAAATCGCACGGATATCCGTGATGGTTACAATGGAGCGAACGAAAAACAAACAAACAAACTTACTTTGTTTTGACTTGGTCAGGTTGTTTTTAAATTAGAGCTTTAGTCGCCTGTGTGTTGTCGGGGCCCGAAAGGGGAGCAAAGAATAGCAACACTGTGTACCTTCCATGCATGTCATAATAGGCGACTAAGGAGGTTATGGGATGGAGTTGGCTGTCCCATCTCATATAGGGTCAGTGACCAAAAGCCATGCTGAAGTCGGATGTGTCAGACCGAAAGGTGCAGATATTGCAGCAATGCTGTAAATCATGACATCGAATTCCATTCTCCGGACATCCTGCTAATCTGCAGGAGTTTGCGAACGAGCGCAGAAGAAGAAGAGCTTTAGTCCTAGTTATAAATTGTTTAATTCGTTTTAGTCTATCTGTTGGTACATCCTGGCCCAGAACCTTTTCTAATTTATATGGTATTTTATTGTTTAGGTAGTAATCTTTTAGGTCCTGCTTATGATGGTTGTATTTATGACAATGGAGTAGGAAATGATCTATTGTATTTTCCTCTTCACAGTCTTCACATATTGGTTCGAGTATATAATGTAATGATTTTCCCAGTCTAAGTCATAGTAGTTTCCTATTGACAGGTATCTTCAGCTCTTCCTTGATTTCGTGGTCCTAGTGGGTCCTTTTAGCACAGTATGTGCATGTCTTCCTTTTGCACTGTTGTCCCATCTTACTGTCCATTCCTTAAGTATTGTATCCTTTATTATGCTTCTGGTTTCCGATCTGCGAAGTCCTATCTTTATTTCTGTTCCTTATGTTCGTCCTTTCTTGGCTTCCTAGTCCGCTGCTTCATTTCCTGGTATATGGGTCCGCTGCTTCATTTCCGACATGGGCTGGAATCCACATTACATTAACCCTCGTACCAACGTGAACTAGGTTTGTTGTTAGGCATAATATATCTTCTTCTATATCTGGCCTTTGGCTGTCATGTTTATTTTGTATAGCCTGAACTGATAATAATGAGTCAGTCAGGATTGTTACATGTTTAGGTGGATTATCATTTATTATTTCTAGAGCTTTTAGAATTGCAACTTGTTCAGCCGTGAATATTGATGTATGTTCTGATAATTTAAAGCTCTTATTGATGTTCCTGTCAGGTATTACCATTCCTGCACCAGTTGGGCCTTCCTCTCCTTTGGACCCATCTGTGAATACTTTTAGACTATTTATTGTCCTATGATTTATGTGGTTTATTGCTCTATTTTTAGTTGAATCCCTATTTTGGTATTTTTTTCCCTATATAAGATAGGAAAATATCAGTTTCTGGTGATATTAATTCCCAAGGGGGTATTACTGCTTTATATTAGTTTTGATTACATATTAGCTCTGCCCTGGCATTTGGTCAAGCTCTGCATTTGATCGCCAACCTGCTGGTGTTCTGTAGCTTTCAATTGAGAACTAGCCTGTGTTATCAGAGCTATTTAATGATTTATATGCTGGATGTGAGGTATCATTTCCTATTTTAGACCAGTAGCTAAATCTCAGTTCTTTCCTTCTTAGGGATAATGGCATTATTCCTAGAGCTACTTGAACTGCTTCAGCAGATGTTCCCCTGGTCGCCCTAGCTATTGTTGAGAGAGCCCTGTTTTGAATTATATCTATTTTAGAGATATTGGCTGGTGCTGTCGACTCATACACAATGCTGGCATATTCTAGTTTACCTCGTATAAAGGCTTTATAGAATGTTGTCATTGTCCTAGTCGATGCTCCCCAACCGCTACCACTCATGTACCTAAGCATGTTTAGGGCTCCTCTGCTTCTGTCTACTATATAGTTTATATGTTTATGCCATCTGAGGGTTTGATCTAATACCATTCCCAAGAATTTGGTGGATGGTGAGAATGTAATTGGTTTGTTATTTATAAAAATATCCTTAATTTTATTTGTTTGAGCCCTATTTCTGCTGAATAGCATTCCTACTGTTTTGCTAGCATTAATTTTAAATCCCCATTTTGCCATCCAGTTTGTTACTTCATTTATTTGTCTTTGTATTCTACTTTTAGATAACTGATGTTATTGCATGAGCGCCAAATTGCAGCATCGTCTACAAATTGTGACAGGCTGTTCTTATCATCAGAGAATTCTTCTCCTAGATCAGGGTTGGGCAAACTGCGGCCCGCATGTGGCCCACCATTTGATATTATGCGGCCCTCAAACACATTTTTAAATAAACGGACGATCGTCACAAATGATTTTTTTCCATTAATATTACGCAGAAATCCATTGGAATTTTAATTCGACTTTCTTATATATTAAATATACATTATTTTTTCCCCAATTTAACATCATTTAAATAGTAATATTGATAGAATTGTAAACAAAAATATACATAATATTATATGCGGCCCTGCAATAGCTTTACAATTTTCAATGTGGCCCTCTGGACAAAAAGTTTGCCCACCCCTGCTATACCTGTGTTTCACATTTTAAACAGGGCTCCTTCTCTCCAGCACTCGTTGTATATTCTTTCTACATCGAGGAAGACAGCCGCTGTTTTATCACGTTTTAGGAAAACCTGTTTTACTTCATGCTCTAGTTTTAGTATTTGGTCAACCGTGCTACAGCGACTCCGGAAGCCCGCTTGAGTTGGACTACATATATTATGTTTGTTTAGGTGAAATGCTACTCTTTTATTTATTATTGTCTCTAATATTTTACCTAGGTGAGAGGTTAGTGATATTGGTCTATATGAGCTTACTTCTTTAGCTTCTTTATCTGGCTTTAGTATTGGTATAATGGTGGCAGACTTCCATGCCTTTGGTATGGAGCCAGATTGCCATACGTTTTTGAATAGGTGAGTTATTATCATTGATATATTAGTTGGTACTTTCTTATGTTTGGCAGGACCTGAAGCTGTGTTTGATTTCTCACCTATTGCTTTAATTACTTCCCCTATTGTTATATCTGCATTTATATATGATGATTCTGCATTATTTGTTGGTTTAGTGTTTAGTTCCTGAAGAATTGTCTGACATCTATTTATCTCATTTAGGTTAGGTGGATTCCTAATCCCGGAACTACACTACGTAGACAACACAGTGCTTCTTTCAAATGATATAAAGGGATTGGAACAACTAATCAGGAACACAAAGAAATATAGCGAGGAACAAAATTTGTATTTAAACACGCAGTAAACAAAAATCATGTCAACAGATATAACAACACATCAACCAAAAATCAGAATAGACAATACCAAGATAGAATGTGTGGATAAATTTGAATACTTAGGAGCAAACATCAACGGTGCAGGAGACTGCATGGCAGAAATAAGGAAGAGATTGGCAATGGCATATTGCAAAATAACATATGGAAAAACAACAAAATAGAAACGAAAGTGCTAATGCTACGAAATTTTATATTTCCGGTTGCAACATACGGCTGTGAAACATGGACTCTAAGTAAAACAGCGGCAAAGAGGATCAACTCCTTCGAGCTGAAATGCTACAGGAAGATACTTAGAATATCATGGAAGGATAAAATCAGAAACTCAGATATTATAAACACACTGAATATTCCAAAGTGTTGGTTACTAAACACAATAACAAAAAGAAAACTACGCCTGTTTGGTCATATAAAGAGACATAACTGTTTAGAAAGACAAATAATGGAGGGAAGAGTATCTGGGAGAGGAGAAGAGGCAGACCAAGAAGACAATGGACTGACGACATTAAAGATAACATGAATACATCGCTAGAAAATGCAAGCCACATCGCCCAAGACAGAGAGAGAGGTTCAGAGAGTTCATTGGGAAGACAACGTTCTGGAAGGAATATGTCACATGACAGGTTTAGGTTGGTATTAGCACTAACTGAGTAAACGTATTCGGCCAGTAGCCACGCATCTGCGCAATGGTCACAGTTTTTAATAAACGGGGTGCAAACTTAAAATGTAATATCGATCGCAACGAAACAAGTAAAATAAAGCGACCCGCAGGGTCTAGGAGTCAGCAAGTTAAAGCGACATGCGGGAGCTCTAATGGGAATTCGGAATGAAAATACAATGAAATAAACAAATAAACCATTGATGCTTATAAATTTAAATACATGCCTGGCTCATCATCACTTTCTTCATCTTCACTGCGTTCTCCATCTTCACTGCGTTCTCCATCTTCACTGCGTTCTTCATCTTCACTGCGTTCTCCATCTTCACTGCGTTCTCCATCTTCACTGCGTTCTTCATCTTCACTGCGTTCTCCATCTTCACTGCGTTCTTCATCTTCATGCTTCTGTGGTTTCATTGTTTTCTTCAAAACAAATATCAGAAATATACAATATAAACACACAAACAATTGTAGGCATTTACAAGATATTAATTTCTTCACATTTTACCTTTTGCAACAAATGTGAAGAAAATTTGATAAAATCGTGATAGTTGTTTGTTCCATTGTCCATTATATATCACATGGATATTATATTACATTCCTTATAGCACAATACATCGTCTATTACAGAGCTTGGCGGCACAGGGGCCAAATCCAGGCCTTATTAAGTGGTCCAAATCCAGGCCTTATTAAAATAGTGAAATAAAGTGTTTTTTTAAATTAAATGTATAAAATCATTCAATGTGTTTTTTATAAATCTCGCCCATGATAATCCCCATTTTCTACATTTTGGCCCCTGGGTAAATATAGTTGAGGGGTGCAAAAGGGAACGCATTGCTCTAGGCGGACCCAGAGTTAGCAGATAACCAAGATCCCAAATGTACCTCCTCGCGGTGCACCCTGGTAACAGAAAACAGCACCTCGAGCTGATTCTAACCAAATCATTTGGGGATCCTGTCCGAGAATGTGGAGGAAGCAGATGGAAAGAGATTTGATTGCAAAAAGAGACAGACAATATCTCTGACACCATTTGCATCACCACATAGAGCGACAGTGTCGACATACAGTGATGCCTGTTATTCCAGTCAGAACATTGGAGGGGCGGCCAATGTAAAAAGCACGTAATGGTGGATGAGACGCGCTCGACAAACGTCTTGGATGAAAGGTTTGAGGGTTGAAGGGTTGGCAGGATAAAAGATTTTAGGGTTGAAGGGATTAAAGGTAGAGGGGTTGGAGGTATGAATGTTTTGTAGTTTGAAGAGTTGGAGGATGAAAGGTTGGAGGGATGAAGAGTTGGAGGAATGAAAGGTTTACGAGTTGATAGGTTGACTGGATAAAAGGGTTGAAGGGTTGGCATGATAAAAAGTTTAAAGGTTTAAGGGTTGGGGAGATGAAAGATTTTAGGGTGAAGGGTTGGAGGGATGAAAGGTTTGTAGATTAATGGGTTGGCGGGATGAAAGGTTTTACAGGTTGAAGGGTTTGTGTTTGTGGATGAAAGGTTGGATGTTTGAAAGGTTTAATGCTTAACTAAATGATCATTAGATCATTATACAAGATTATTATAGAGATAATGTTTAAGTATAACAGGTGCACATCTTCCGTAAGGAAACTAAAAACATGCGCTACTGCACTTCATGATAGTGATGAAGCCTGCTGGACCCATACTTGATTGCTAGGAGGAAACTACCCCTTTAGTTTAGATCCCCTTTTCTGCCAAAGATGGATGTGCCGGGCCATTGGCGCAAATAAAACGGTGGCACAACGCATTTCCATTCTCTGGACTACATCCTGCTAGAAATCTAGTAGGACAATGTTCTTGCTACAAATTGAGATCCAGCAGGAGTTTGAGAATGAACGATGAAGAAGAAGAAGAAGATCCCTTTTAACATCCGTACTACGTGGACAGTTAAAGTGTTGATACGAAACATTCCGAATTTAAACAAACTTCACTGATATGATAGAATGGTATTCATTGATACACGCACCAGTCAAAAGTGTGCCAATTTCTGTGACGTTAATTATTTGTCTTACCCCAGGTGAACGATGATTTATCATATATAAACTTGCAGTTAATGGAAGGGGTCAGAGAATCAGTTGTCATTTCAAGGTCAGATGTCCCGTCATTTTATGTTTCTTCAAGGTTCTCTTTCTGTTTTCTACCAACCGTTTTCTTGGTCTACCATTGGCTCTATCAACAATTATACCGTTTTAATGAATAGTTACAAACATTTTGCTATACTTAACACCCCTCTAAAAGTTATCATCCATGAAATAAGACTTAACATGGAAAGCATATCCCCTTCCTGTATCTGTAGCATGCTTAAATATTTCAAGAAACTCATCCATCTCTGCAGTTGAAGACTGCCTAGATCATGTAATTGCACAATACATTAAGTAAACTATTTATCTCGAGCTTGTTTAAGTTCTGAAAAACAACCCATCGCAAAGAATGCGACAGTATACCAATGACACTGTCAATGTTTACATGACAGAGCTACATATTATTATATATAGAGCCATATTTAGCTCTGAATGTGAACAGTGCCGTTCTTAATCGTTGTATTATGTTGTTAGTGTGTTCTTGAAAAAGGTCTTTTGGTATAAACGTCAAATTTCGTATGAGGAAACTATCATAAGATAATCATGTGTTTCCAGTGATTAACAAACTTGTATAAATCTGTTTCCTAGTTTCGCATGTTAGATTTCAGTTTTTCGGCAGTTTCTTTGATACTCTACGTAACAAAATTTTTTTAAGTCAAGTTTTGAAATGACTACCTTTTGTTGCATTATCATCATAACATACTGACAACATAACTAACAGTTCAACATAGACTAGTTAACAACAAAACTATAAATCTACGAAACACAACATTGATTAGACAGACAAGGGAAATAACATAGAAATGGATTGTACGGGACATTATTCACCTGGAGTTCTTTGATCTTGTGCTGTAGCTCGTTAATCTCTCCTTCCTAAAGGAAACACAAAAAGTAAGTTTAGATATATTCAATTAAATCTCACACTTTTATTTACAAAACAATCTTTAGGCCCACATTTCATGGATATACACATGTTTATGTACAGGCCATGGTGAAAAGTTTTCAATCATTGTTCTTTTAATTTGCACCTTTGGTAGCCTTGTTAACCATGGACGTGAGTCAAATATGGTTATATCAGAGGCTTTTTTTATCATTAAAAATATTGGAGATCATGGTTCAGGTACAAAAGGGACAAAGATTTAGGCCTGGCCCAACTCTACTGTCAAGCTTTCCTATACCGGAAATACACTTGCAGAGAGAAAGGGTTCAGTACCTGATGGGCTCAGGCGCTATTGGGACAAGGCTGTTCAGCTCGAGATCGCCTTGCTCTCAAACGCGTGGTGTGAGTCTCAAACTTGTACGAGGGGTTCACAATGTCTGTGAACAATGCCTAGAGTTGGAGGGCGAACGAGCCAGTGTCACAACCAACCAACACATTAATCACAGCATGGCGAGTTACCATAGCCACAACCCCAGGGTGGGGGCCCAGGCCAAACCACCGCAATAGAGAACAACAGTATCAAGGAGATGAAGAAATACGGATAATGGAAAGGCAGAGAGAAAGAATGTAGGAGCAGCTGGGAGGCAGAGCAGGGGGATAAAAGAGGGGTCAGAGAGTATTCAAAGTATAGCTGGTCATTGATGCCATGGGGCTTAAGAGTGCAAAGATTGAGAATAGGGTCGTTCTCTAATGAGAAATGTTGCCGGTCACCTGAGTGTCAAGAGACCAAGCCAGTGACCTGAATGTCCAGTGCACCCATGTGATAATTGCTGCTGTTGTGGAAGGCCACCAGAGAAGATCCACAGTTACGGATGCCCAGTAAGTGTTTGACAACCCTAGTGGGTAAGAATCTACCCGTCTCACTAATGTACACCAGGTTGCAGCGTTTGCAAGTTTTAACGTACACGATGTTATGGGAGACACAGGAAGAAAAAGAGTGATGATATGAAATAGCGACTTATGGAATCTGATAGAGGAGGTCAAGTAGGCATACAGGAACATGTTTTATTTTGGTTTTTATACACACATTGTAGGATTTACAACTGGATTTGTTGTAAGATTTTTAAGGTTAGGTATTTGAGAACAGACGGGGGGGGGGGCATGAAGGGTTGGTGGGATGAAAGGTTTTAGGGTTGAAGGGATTTAAGGTTGGAGGGTTGAGGGGGTTGGAGGGATAAAATGTTTAAAGGTTGAAGGGTTGGAGGGATGAAAGGTTTGAGGGTTGAAGGGTTGGCAGGATAAAAGATTTTAGGGTTGAAGGGATTAAAGGTAGAGGGGTTGGAGGTATGAATGTTTTGTAGTTTGAAGAGTTGGAGGATGAAAGGTTGGAGGGATGAAGAGTTGGAGGAATGAAAGGTTTACGAGTTGATAGGTTGACTGGATAAAAGGGTTGAAGGGTTGGCATGATAAAAAGTTTAAAGGTTTAAGGGTTGGGGAGATTAAAGATTTTAGGGTGAAGGGTTGGAGGGATGAAAGGTTTGTAGATTAATGGGTTGGCGGGATGAAAGGTTTTACGGGTTGAAGGGTTTGTGTTTGTGGATGAAAGGTTGGATGTTTGAAAGGTTTAATGCTTAACTAAATGATCATTAGATCATTATACAAGATTATTATAGAGATAATGTTTAAGTATAACAGGTGCACATCTTCCGTAAGGAAACTAAAAACATGCGCTACTGCACTTCATGATAGTGATGAAGCCTGCTGGACCCATACTTGATTGCTAGGAGGAAACTACCCCTTTAGTTTAGATCCCCTTTTCCGCCAAAGATGGATGTGCCGGGCCATTGGCGCAAATAAAACGGTGGCACAACGCATTTCCATTCTCTGGACTACATCCTGCTAGAAATCTAGTAGGACAATGTTCTTGCCAGCAGGAGTTTGAGAATGAACGATGAAGAAAAGGAAGAAGATCCCTTTTAACATCCGTACTATGTGGACAGTTAAAGTGTTGATACGAAACACTCCGAATTTAAACAAACTTCACTGATATGATAGAATGGTATTCATTGATACATGCACCAGTCAAAAGTGTGCCAATTTCTGTGACGTTAATTATTTGTCTTACCCCAGGTGAACGATGATTTATCATATATAAACTTGCAGTTAATGGAAGGGGTCAGAGAATCAGTTGTCATTTCAAGGTCAGATGTTCCGTCATTTTATGTTTCTTCAAGGTTCTCTTTCTGTTTTCTACCAACCGTTTTCTTGGTCTACCTTTGGCTTTATCAACAATTATACCGTTTTAATGAATAGTTACAAACATTTTGCTATACTTAACACCCCTCTAAAAGTTATCATCCATGAAATAAGACTTAACATGGAAAGCATATCCCCTTCCTGTATCTGTAGCATGCTTAAATATTTCAAGAAACTCATCCATCTCTGCAGTTGAAGACTGCCTAGATCATGTAATTGCACAATACATTAAGTAAACTATTTATCTCGAGCTTTTTTAAGTTCTGAAAAACCATCCCATCGCAAAGAATGCGACAGTATACCAATGACACTGTCAATGTTTACATGACAGAGCTACATATTATTATATATAGAGCCATATTTAGCTCTGAATGTGAACAGTGCCGTTCTTAATCGTTGTATTATGTTGTTAGTGTGTTCTTGAAAAAGGTCTTTTGGTATAAACGTCAATTTCGTATAAGGAAACTATCATAAGATAATCATGTGTTTCCAGTGATTAACAAACTTGTATAAATCTGTTTCCTAGTTTCGCATGTTAGAATTCAGTTTTTTGGCAGTTTCTTTGATACTCTACGTAACAAAATTTTTAAAAGTCAAGTTTTGAAATGACTACCTTTAGTTGCAATATTATCAAAACACTGACAACATAACTAACAGTTCAACATAGACTAGTTAACAACAAAACTATAAATCTACGAAACACAACATTGATTAGACAGACAAGGGAAATAACATAGAAATGGATTGTACGGGACATTATTCACCTGGAGTTCTTTGATCTTGTGCTGTAGCTCGTTAATCTCTCCTTCCTAAAGGAAACACAAAAAGTAAGTTTAGATATATTCAATTAAATCTCACACTTTTATTTACAAAACAATCTTTAGGCCCACATTTCATGGATATACACATGTTTATGTACAGGCCATGGTGAAAAGTTTTCAATCATTGTTCTTTTAATTTGCACCTTTGGTAGCCTTGTTAACCATGGACGTGAGTCAAATATGGTTATATCAGAGGCTTTTTTTATCATTAAAAATATTGGAGATCATGGTTCAGGTACAAAAGGGACAAAGATTTAGGCCTGGCCCAACTCTACTGTCAAGCTTTCCTATACCGGAAATACACTTGCAGAGAGAAAGGGTTCAGTACCTGATGGGCTCAGGCGCTATTGGGACAAGGCTGTTCAGCTCGAGATCGCCTTGCTCTCAAACGCGTGGTGTGAGTCTCAAACTTGTACGAGGGGTTCACAATGTCTGTGAACAATGCCTAGAGTTAGAGGGCGAACGAGCCAGTGTCCAACTCTTCTGGCGAGTTCTTCCTCATATGGAACCAGGCTCGCGGATGAGAAAAGGTTCAGTACCCGATGGACACAGGCAGAGTTTGTCCAATTGCACGAGATGGGTTTATAGATGGTGGGGCACTTCGTGCCAGATAGATGCGGTTAAAAAGTGTCTTGGCGAAGAGGCACTTCACACCAGCGTGCCCGGCGACAGATACACAGAATGTCACGTACTAGGGAACAAACTCGAAATAAAGGAATGATGAATATAGATGTGCTGGACCTCGGACGACCTGACCACAAGTGGCCAACCGGGGTGCAAATAATCACAGTTTTACTGTGGAACTTGCAGCACAACGTACTTCACTCTCCCTGACGAAATCACACAAAATATTCGTTGTGGTTATTTGACAGAAAACGCTGAAGAAGAAGAAGTAATTAAGAACGATAACATAGTTTGTTATGAATGTACTTATAAAAAATTTCCCTTACTTTCTCAAAGTTTCCTCCACTTATCATTTTGATCTTTCCAGATCCTCGACAGTTTCTTGTGTGGTCTTCAAATCTTGTTCCAGCTTTCTCTTGGCTTTCACCACGGACTTTCTTTTTAAGTTTATCTTCAAGCTATAGATGAATAGATGGATACAATTTTGGTCAGGATATGACAATATATTTCAGATAGAACTGGTAAAAATGTCTAATAAGTTCTAGATTAAAAATATGGTTCTTGTTTGCAATTATTGCCTACTTACATATTTTAGAGTTATTTAATCTAAATATTAAATCAATAATTAATTTAAATATTAACTCTTTTAGAGATGGAGGTTAGGGTTAGTTATCTTATACATAACTAACCCTAACCATATTGATATTAAATTAATAAATGATAGGGGCGCAAAAGGAGCGCATTGCTCTATGCAGACCCAGGGTTAGCAGATAACCAAGATCCCAAATGTACCTCCATGCGGTGCATCCTGGAAACAGAAATACAGCAGCTCGAGCTGGTTCTGGCAGAAAATCATTAGAGGATCGTGTCCGAGAATATGGAGGTAGCAGATGGAAAGAGATTTGACTGCATAAGAGACAGACAACATCTCCGACACCATTTGCATCACCACATACAGTGACACTGTCGACATACAGTGACGCTGAACATTGGAGCGGCGGCCAATGTAAAAGGTACGTGGAGATTGATTACATGTTGAGAGACTAATAGATGTCATACTGAGTACAATGACACAATGAAAGGCAGAACAGCACCAGAGGGCAGTGCGAACTGCAAATAGAAAAAAAAAAGTTCATAGGATAGGGGAACTACAAGATCTGTCAGCTCGAGTCGAGCTTCTAATTACCTGTGTTCCTTATAGGCAGAGATCACCCATACCCAATCATGGGCGTACGGAACAGCAAGAAGACCTAACCCAACTCTAATGTTGAGCATTCCTAAACCGGAAATAAGCTTGCGAAGAGAACGGGATCCGTACCCGATGGGCTTAGGCGCTATTGGGACAAGGTTGTTTAGCTCTAGAATGCTTCGCTCTCAAATGCGTGGTGTGAGACTTGAACTCGGACGAGGGGTTCACGATGTCTGCGAAGAACGCCTCGGGTAGAAGGGCAAACGAGCCAGGATCGAACTCATATCACAAGAGTTCATACGGAACCAGGCTCGCGGATGAGAAACAGTTCAGTACCCGATGGACACGGGCAAGCATCTTGGCAAAGAGGCACTACACACCAGCATGCCCAACGACAGATACACAGGCTGTCACGGACTAGGGACCAAACCCAAATAAAGGAATGATGAAAACGGATGTGCTGGACTTACTGACCACAAGTGGCCAACCTGGGTGCAAATAATCACAGTTCTACTGTGGAACTTGCAGCACAATGTACTTCACGCTCCCCCGCAGAAATCACATGAAATATTTGTTGTGGTTATCTGAGAGCGAACGCTGAAGAAGAAGAAGAAAAATAAATGATAAACATAAACAGTCAAGGGAAATAGTCAAACAGGTAGGTATTAATTCGAAACAAATTCCACCTATATACTATTATTTTCTGTGTTGCTTTCATATGACTTACTGGGTCAGAACTTTTTGTGCCACCGTTATGCGCCTTGTAGGCCTAGCACATCCGATTTCAGCGTCCCTTGACAATTCAGGTGGGATATCCTAGCCTGTGACAGCCTCCCTACTTTTCTACTCTTTGCAGTTTTTGTCTCTTGTCTGGAAGGTGATAACTGTCTTTTATTTCATTGACATGGCTCAGGACTGACTTTTGTTTTATTCTGTGATTTGGTTCCCAGTTTTCTACAAGTTGTTTATTTGGGTGGTCTTTGTTCATTCTTTTGCTTCTTTCATAAGTCTCCATTGCAGCATAAGCTCTCCGCATCTCAAGGGGTTCTACATTCGTATGTATTTCACATGCAGCCGTCGGTGTAGATCTCATTGCTCCACTAATAAGATGTAGGGCATTGTTCTGCACTCTGTCTAGAGATTCTACATTTGTTGTGGAACATGTTGTGAGGAATGCACTGTTGTATTCTAAAGTAGGACGTATGTAACCAAGGTATAGTCCTCTAAGGGTATCCTTGTCTGATCCCCAAGATGTGCCAGTGAGTCTTTTCAGTAGTTGTAACCGTTTAAGTGCTTTATATTTGATATTTTTTACATGCTTCTTGAGGGTGAGCTGCCGATAAAGCGTGATTCCAAGATATGTGGGGTGTTCTTCTCTTGGCAATTTCTGTGTATCCAACCATAGACTGATATTTTCTTTGGCTGCCTTATGACTCTTGGTAAAGATGGTATAGACAGTTTTCTCACAGTTTATTTTTAGCTTCCATGTTTGACAGTATTCATGTAGTCTTCTTAAATCTCCATTTAGTCTTTTGGCAGCACTTTCAACATTCTCATGGCTCTGCCATACTGTTAAGTCATCAGCATAGAGGGCTTTTCAGCTTTGATATGTTTGGTAAGGTCATTGATGTAAATGAGAAAGAGGTTGCAGCTTAAAACAGAACCCTGTGGTAAGCCTTCCTCTAGAACTTCTTTAGATGAAATTGCATCATTTATCTTTGTCTGGATTGTTCTGTCAATGAGGAAGTATTTTATCCAGTTGTATAGCTTTCCACTAATTCCCATCTCAAACATCTTCATCAAAAGACCCTTTCTCCATACTCGATCATAAACCTGTTGTAAGTCAAAGAAGATGGCTACAGTGTGTTTGTTTTCCTGGAATCCATCATGGATTTTCTGTGTCAACCTAAATAGTTGGTCTTCTGTGCAACTGCCTTTTCTGAAGCCAGCCTGTTCATGGCAGAGGATGTTTGAGCTCTCGGGGAACCAGTAAATCATGCGTTAACCATTCTTTCTGCCAATTTCCCAAGACATGATGTTAGGGATATGGGGCGGTAACTTTTGGGTTCATCTGGAGGTTTGTTACTTTTCAGGATGGAAAAGATGTGAGCATTTCTCCAATGTTTAGGCAGTTTTCCATTTCTCCAGGTCATATTTATTAGTTTAAGGAGTACTTCTTTCCCTGATGTGCTCATGTGTGTTAACATTTAATTATAAATTTTAACTGCCCAGGAGACTGTCTTGGCTTTAGTTTCTTCAGCTCTTGTTGGAGTTCCTGCATACTGAAGTCATCATCAAATATGGTTGAGCCAGAGGTTTGGACTTTTTCTTGCCGCTTCTTGTAAGCCTTGGACAGCTGCCCTACTCTGTTCACACTGGCAAAAAAGTGGTTAAAGTGTTCTGCCTTTTACTGATCTGTGGTGATTGTTCTGTTTCCATCTATCACAGGTTTATCATTTGTTCTTCTTTTCCCAGACAAAATATTGATCAGCGCCCAAGCCTTTCTTCCATTTTTTCTAAGATCTAAATTTGCGCATGTTTTTGCCCATTTATCATGTTTGGCCTTCACTATTAGTTTTACTTTGGCACATGTTTTATAAGTGCTAATGTTACGAACTTTTATTTTTCCGGTTGCAACATACGGTTGTGAAACTTGGACTCTAAGTAAAACAGCGGCAAAGAGGATCAACACCTTCAAGCTGAAATTCTACAGTAAGATACTTAGAATATCATGGAAGGATAAAATCAGAAACTCAGATATTATAAACACATTGAATATTCCAGAGTGTTGGTTACTAAACACAATAACAAAAAGAAAACTACGCCTGTTTGGTCATATAAAGAGATATAACTGTTTAGAAAGACAAATAATGGAGGGAAGAGTACCTGGGAAGAGGAGAAAGGGCAGACCAATAAGACGATGGACTGACAACATTAAAGATAACATGAATACATCGCTAGAAAATACAAGCCGAATCGCCCAAGACAGAGAGAGGTTCAGAGATTTCATTGGGAAGACAAAATTTTGGAAGGAATACGTCACATGACACACATGTTTTATTGTACAGGATTTTTGCTTCTTGTGAAGGTGAGATCTCAAGGGCTTCTCTTGCTTTTTTTCTATCAAGAATTCCAGCATGCGTTTCTTTGTTGTAGAATGGTTTGTATGATTTCCTATTGCCCCTTGGGATGCTTTGTGATTCTGAATTGAGGATAGCTTTTGACACCTCAGCAGTAAATGTTTCTATGTCATTGCTTTTGATTTTACCTAGCAGGAAATCAGATGTTTCTTGGAATAGTTTCCAATCTGCCTTGCCAAAATTCCAGCGAGTTTTCTGTTTGAAATATGCTTTGTTGGGTGTAGTTATGGTGGTGAGGATTAGTCTGTGGTCACTTCCAATGTCATCAAGTATTTCTAGAGAGTAAGAGTCTATTATATCAGATGAACAGATAATCAAGTCAGGTCGACTGAGACATAGATGGCTCCTGTGCAAAAGTGTTGGTCACCCCACCTAATGGTTGTTGCATTTTAGTACATGAATTATAGTCCAGACTTTGCATCTTGATGGACAGACAGGTTTGTTGTTTCACAGAGCTCTTCTATATATCTTCCTGTTTTATTGTGGTTCTGGTAACCCCAATCGGGTGAGTGACCATTAAAGTCACCAGCAAGTATTGTTTTGATAAATTATGTTGTATGGATTTCCAATAAATTGCATGTTGTCGGAGGTGGGCTGTATATGTTGTAGATTGTGTATTTTCCTCCAGTGTGCCAGATAGTCACCCTCTGCATGTCTGTGGGATTGGCTGTTAGTTGGGTGACATATCCCTGAATGTCATTCCTGATATAAGTAATTATGCCACAGCAGTTGGTACACTTACAGGCATAGCTGGTATATTCTGGACTATAATTCATGTACTAAAATGCAACAACCATTAGGTGGGGTGACTATTTCCCTTCCTTGCTGTCTTTACCTCCCCTAAATCATGTGTCAGGTACCCATTTACAGTTTAAGTTTAGTTGGCTGAACATTTACAGTATGGGCGACTAGAGGCGTGATAAAGTCAGCATGACCTGGATGATTTTTTTTGTCTGTTGAGTGTTTTCGAACCTGGAATATTGTAACCCAGTCATGGTAAGCAAGCTCACTATTACTAAGCTACCGCTTTCCCTCTAGTCTTAGTCCTAACCATCCCTATGTACAATAGATTATTGAAATGGGTCATTCTCGCCTTCCTGCCAAGGGACTTATTCTTATACATACATGCATGTCTCCTCTTACTCAAAACACTGGACTGGTCGATTAGCGTTATCAGTAGATATTCTTCTTTTTCTTCTTCAACGTTCGCTCTCAAGTAGCCACAACGAAATTATCATGTAATTTCCGTCGGGGAGCGTGAAGTACATTGTGCTACAAGTTCCACAGTAGAACTGTGATTATTTGCACCCCGGTTGACCACTTGGTGACCTGGATGTCCGAGGTCCAGCACATCCATTTTCATCATTCCTTTATTTCAGGCTTGGTCCCTAGTCTGTGACAGCCTGTCTATCTGTCATAGGGCATGCTGGTGTGTAGTGCCTCTTCGCCAAGACAATAGTCGAGAGCATCTGTCTTGTACGAGGTGTTCCACTGTCTATGAACTCATCTCGAGCAGTTGGAAATACTGTGCCTGTGCCCATTGGGTACTGAACCGTTTCTCATCCGCGAACCTGGTTCCGCATGAGGAAGAACTCGCCAGAAGAGTTGGACCCTGGCTCATTCGCCATCTTACCCGAGGCATCGTTCACCGACATCTTGAACCCCTCGTCCAAGTTCGAGTCTCACACCATGTGTTTCCTGCGGGGGATACCGACCCCTACCAGGAGCGTCCACAGGTGGCGGATAGTGGAAAAGCCTCTTGAGGCCAGCTGTGAATAACCCTCTGGGCAAATAAACAGCCGCTGACCAAACGGTGTCGCTGACCACGAGGACGGGGTGGAATATCAGTCGGCGCTGATATCCCCACTGAAATACCCCATATGTCCATTGACTGGCAGCATCAAAGCGAGTATGAGCCGTTATAAGCTCAGGTTGCTGGAGTGGGGTCAGTGTGACCCCACTCCAGGAATGTGCCAGGGGGGAGGGGAGGGGGGAGGGATAGGGTTTAGGTAGGGTTAGAGGGTTGGGTAGGGTAAGTGGGAAATTATAGATATTAGAACGAGAGAGCAATGTTCTTAAATCACCTACCCTGAGTGAGAGATGTCTTAGATTACAAGAAATAAACCACAGAGGAGGATAATGAATACCTGGCAACAAAAAAATTATCCTAGGAGAGGGGAACTCTACCTCAAAACCCCGGGCAGATGGTGCTCGTTAACCCTGTTAGGCAATCTGTCTAGGAGAAGGAAAACTCCAAAATGAAACCTCCACTGCCCTGTGGACAATCCTTGGATGGATAAGGGCTAGGGAAACACATCCTGACTCAAAAGTAAGATGGAAGACGGAGACACTGGACTGAAAGGTACAAAATAGTCCAGCCAAGGCTGAAAACCAGTGTCACGCAATGACTTCACATGTCAAATAAAAGGTTACAGATGATTCATTTTGGTGCTTCATCTGTGGAATCCCGTCAGGCGGATGAAGTGCCGGGCTCTAAGCCTCGAAGGAGCCCACCCTCAGCGACTGGTGGTACCTCTGTTTTAATTTGTGGAGCCAGGAAAAGAGATCAGAGGAAAAAACCTACTGGTTCAAAAAAATCACATATAGATCATGATGCAGACAAAGACAAAAATAAGCACTTAAAAATATTGCAGTGGAATGCAGAGGGTGTGTACAATAAAAAGACTGCACTTGCAAACCGATTACACACAGAGGAAATCAACATAGCATGCATACAGGAAACACACCTCACAAACAACAATAGATTCAACATCGGAGGATACCAAATATTTCGGAACGATAGAGAAAAAAGACATAAAGGAGGAGTTCTTATACTTGTGAAAAACAATATCGTTGCCTCTGAAATTCGAGTAGACACAGAAGAACAGGCTGAAATCATTGGAACCTGTCTAACCCTTCCAACTAAAGAGGTCACAGTATATAACTATTACTGTCCACAAGACAAGAGCCTATCTCTACACACAATTAACACAGAAAAAGATAACTGTCTTGTAATTGGTGACTTCAATAGCCACTCACAGAGTTGGGGATATACAGAACAAGATACTAGAGGAGAAGAAGTGGAAGACTGGCAGTGTGAGGTGAAACTTCAACTGCTTAATGAACCTGAAGACCACCCAACTTTCTACTCTAGAAGATGGCACACCACCTCAACCCCTGACCTAGCCTTTGCAACAGACGCCTTAGCGAAAATAACATACAGGGAAGTGCTGGAGCAGCTTGGTGGAAGTGACCATCGCCTCATCAAACTCACCATTGACATTAACCATACCCCTGCTGGCCCTACAACCACACCCAGATGGAACTTCAAGAAAGCAAACTGGAGTAAGTTTGCTGACCTGACAGACAAATTCACAAAAACCTTAAATCCAAGGATTAAAAACGTGAACAAAACTGCACAACTCCTGGCTTCTGCACTTCTTCAAGCAGCCAAGCAAACCATACCAAGAGGTGCTAGGAAAAATTACAAACCGTACTGGTCTGACGAACTCGATGAGTTGGAGAAAGAAGTGTCAGAGGCCAGAGACACAGCAGAAAAAAGCCCATCCAAAGAAAACAACATATCACTAAAAGCTGCTGTAGCCAAACTAAGAAAAACGACAATTACAAACACAAGGAAAAGCTGGCATGAAAAAACAGAAAATTTAAACTTCGATAAAGAGGGAAGAAAGCTATGGAAAATAACAAAAATGCTCAACAACGAAGATAACAAAACAGCACCAGTAGCCATAGAGAATGGTGGAGATGTACTCACAGGAAAGAAGGCTGCAAATCACTTTATACAGCATTACCAAAGTACTGCCTGCCACAAAATCGATGAAAATAGGAGAAGAGAAGTAAGAAAAGAACTACGAAATATCGAAAAAGAGATCAGCAAAGATAAACAAGATGTCATGAATATTCCATTCACGATTAATGAACTAAATGAAGAACTAGCAGTTTTAAAACTTAGGAAATCACCTGGCCCTGATGACATACCAAATGAACTGCTAATTCACATCGGACCATCAGCAAAAAAGAAATTAATAAACAATTTAACAACTGTTGGGATAGAGGTCTAGTGCCACATGTGTGGAAAACCACCATAATGATACCCATCCACAAGAAAGGCAAGCCAAAAAATAAGGTGGACAGCTATCGCCCAATAAGTCTGACCAGCTGTGTTTGCAAATTAATGGAGCGCCTGGTAAACAAAAGAATGATGTGGTTCCTAGAAAAAAATAAAATCCTGCTAAATCAGCAAGCTGGCTTCAGAAAGTGTAGATCAACTGAAGACCAGATTACACTAATTGCCCAGGAAGTAGAGGATGCTTTCCAGGAAAAAAAGCAGACATCAGTGGTGTGGGTAGATATGGAAAAAGCCTTTGATTGTGTATGGAAAGATGGACTCCTCCTTAAACTACAACAAAACAAAGTGACAGGGCGCATGTATTACTGGATAAAACACTACCTGCACAACCGAAAAGCAGCAGTGAAGCTTGAAATGAAGCATAGCAGAAAGAAACTCTTTAAGCATGGAGTACCACAGGGAGGTGTTCTATCCCCCACTCTATTCCTTATATTCATGAATGACATTGACCAAATTCTCTCGCGTAAAGTAAATGCTGCAATGTATGCAGACGATCTGGCGATATGGTGCAGTGAAGAGAGCGTTGGCACAACAAAAATAAGGTTGCAAGAAACTATGGACAATTTGGCCAAGTGGACAGACCAATGGGCCATGTCTATCAATGCCCAAAAAACTACCTATACCATCTTCAGCATGTCCACCAAACCACAGAAAATCCTACTAACCATAATTGGTCAAACATTGCCAAAAGAAGAGACACCTACATACCTTGGAGTCACTTTTGATCCAAGACTTACATGGAAACAGCACATAGACAAGTGCCAAACAAAAGGTACAATGAGGACAGCACTCCTTAAAAAATTGGCTGGAACAGATTTGGGTGCAAATGGAAAAATTCTAAGTAGAGCATATACAGGTTATGTAAGACCAGCTTTGGAATATGGAATGTCAGCATGGGGGACTGCAGCCAAGAGTAACACTCAAAAGATCTCAAAGATACAAAACCGCAATCTCAGAATTATAACAGGAGGTATGAATACTACCCCAATCACAGAAATGGAAACATGCACAGGTTTGCCATCAATGGAAGAAAGAAGAAATGAAAAAATCCTCACACTTTTTCAAATGTTCAAAAACATTTCAAAAGTTCAAGTGTTTGGAGAGTCATCAAATGAACCAAAGACTAAGCAGACCTACAAAAGAGCGACTCAAAAGAGGTAGCTTTCTACACTCTGCTAAACAGCTCCAGAAATCACTCACAGATACAGACCTACAAAACCTAATACCACTAAACACCTTTAACACATACCCAACATGGGACAGGAAAAACTTCCCAAGAATTATGGACAATATACCAAGCATTATTTCGAAAACAGAAACTAAAATACAAGTACTAAAGGAGACAACTAAGAATCACATACAGAAAGCATACCAAAAGGATATATGGACACATGTATATACAGATGGATCAGCGAAAGAGGCAGTATTAGATGGAGGATCAGGAATATATATAGTAACACCAGATGGAAAATAAATAGAGAAATCCATACCCACAGGCAAACATTCCACAAATTTCAAAGCAGAAATGGAAGCCATAATAGAGGCAGCCAAAATGCTCATGAATTGCTTGCCGAGTCGCAACAGACATGTAGTATTTCTAACGGATGCAAAATCAGTATTGCAGGCATTGAAAGATCCAAAGAACACGAGCATGAATAAACTTACGGCCTGCTTACTACACCTCAACAGTACCACCAAAGAAACAGTACTGCAGTGCATCCCAGGCCACTGTGGCATACCTGGAAATGAAAAAGCTGATCTCCTGGCAAGGAAAGGGGGATCACTGGAACAAATAGAAAATGATAATACGTACTATGAAAGTAAGACCATGTTAAAAGCAGAATAAGAAAAAGTGGAAGCAAATGCCCCCAACTGCAGAACCAAATGACCCCTACCACCAAATGTCACGCAAGGAACAAACCATCATTTTCAGACTACGAACTGGTCACAACAGACTGAGAAGTCACATGTTCCTAAAGCTGAAGATTGGTGAAACAGACCTGTGCAACTGTGGACTCAGCCCAGAGACTGCAGAACACCTTCATGCCTGTCAACTCTACCAAGAAGAGAGGGAGAAAATATGGCCTACTGTGACGGCACTGCTTCCAGACTTGAGGGGTTCCATGGATGACCTGAAGCGAATCACACAATTCATTGAAGCTATTAGTGCTGTAACCTGATATCTGACTGAAGAACGATGAAGAAGAATAAGAAGACACCACGTGTTTGAGAGCAAGGCGTTCTCGAGCTGAGCGACCTTGTCCCAATAGCGCCTGAGCCCATCAGGTACTGTACCCTTTCTCTCTGCGTGTTTCTGGTATATGAAAACTTGAAAGTAGAGTTTGGCCAGGGCTAAATCATTGTCCCTTTTGTTCCTGAGCATATCAGGTACTGAACCCCTTCTCTCTGCGAGTGTATTTCTGGTATAAGAAATCTTGACAAGAGTTGGACCAGGACTGCCATCGTTGTCCCTTTCTTGCCTAAGCCCATCGGGTTCGGAACCCTTTCTCTTCGCGAGCTTATTTCCGGTATAGGAAGACTCGACATTATAGAGTTGGTTTATGTCTTCTTGCTTTTTCCTCACGCCCACGATTGGGTCTGGGTCTCTGCCTATAAGGATCACAGGTAACTAGAAGCTCGTCTCGTGCTAACAGACCTTATAGTTCCCCTATCCTAGGAACTTTTCATTTGCAGTTTTCGCTACCCTTTAGCGATGTTCTGCCCTTTCATTGTGTCACTGTACTCATTATGACATATATTTGTTTTATCCACCTTTACGTGCCTTTTATATTGGCTGCCCCTCCAATGTTCTGATTGGACTAACAGGCATCACTGTATGTCGACAGTGTCGCTGTATGTGGTGATGCAAATGGTGTTGGAGATATTGTCTGTCTCTTTTGTAGTCAAATCTCTTTCCATCTGCATCCTCCACATTCTCTGACACAATCACCAAATGATTTGGCCAGAATCAGCTCGATCTGCTGTTTTCTGTTACCAGGGTGCACTGCGAGGAGGTACATTTGGGATCTTGGTTATCTGCTAACCCTGGGTCCACCTAGAGCAATGCGTTCCCTTTGCACCACATCAGTAGATATACCATATACCCCTGAATTAGCAGAACATATGAACTGACCAGATTGGTGAGAATCGTTATCATATAAGCTTAGACTTCAGGCAGCACACCTCTTTTGCCATAGGGCAGACATCAACAAATATCTACACAGCTAGACCTTATGAAGTAACTACTGCTACATTATATAATTACAAAACATAGCATTGACATCATTACAATACAAAACATTTCATTTTACACAACAGACGCCAAACCTATCTCATTTCGAAGTAACTTCATTGCATCAGTTATTTCCGTAACTGTTTTGTACGTTTGTACCTGCACTAAAAAAATGCAATGCCATGGAAATAAAAAATTTCAGCAAGTACCGGTATTCATATTTTTTATACCGTAAAAAATAAATAAATCATTCTCTAAATTTTATGTATATCCATTTATCATTTACAGCTGAAAATGCTGAGTGAGAATGTATGTGTTTTCCTCGATGTAAGTAGTAAAATGCCAAGAAATTGTATATGGATGTGGTGAAGAATAACATCATTTCAATTAAAGTGCTATAGAAGAGTATTGAGAATACCATGGACAGCGAAGAAAACCAACCAGGAGATGTTGCGAACAATTAACGTCCAGGAAGGCTGGCTTTTGAACACCATATTAAATAAAAAACTAGTTTTGTTCGGTCAGAGTAAGAGACATGATGGCATGGAGAGTTTTACTGGAGGGGATAGAAGGCAATATGGGCTAAGGCCGACCAAGACGATGTTGGACAAAAGACATTCAGGAATGCCTGCACATGCCACTGGAAGAGGTAGGACAACTTGCTCAAGACCGCAGATAATTTTTAAGAGATCCATAGGAAAGACCACATTCTTGAAATATATGTCACCTGATGAATGAATTTACAGCTCCACTATTTCCTTACAGGTAGCCCAGGGTCAAAAATAGTTATACTTTCCTTCAGTTCTACCATTTTAAAGCAACTCATATAATAAAGTTAGTCTCTGTGTAAAACATACACATAAAACATAAAAGTGCAGCAGTGGATCTCTGGTCACTGTGGCATACATAGAAATGAAAACGCTATTCTGGAAAAGAAATGGGGAATAACTAGAGCACATATAAACTGAAACATATTACGCTCTATGAAAAGTAAGATTATAAACGTAAAAGCAGAATTTAAGAAGAAGTTGAAGCTGTTACACCCAAATGAAGAAATAACTGATCCCTACCACAAAATGTCAAGCGCAGAACAAACAATGTGTGTGTGCGTGTGGGGGTGAGATTTTTGGTAAGATGTAATCAAACTAATCCCAACATGTCTCATCACAATAGAGCTCTACACATGCCCCCCCCCCCCTTCTGAATAAATTCCAAATTATGACATTTTGCAACTAATAATGTGAGGAGCACTAAGCCATAATCTGTCATGGAAAGGACCAGCTGTTAATATTGCAGTACAAGTAACCTCTGCTCTAGACACACAGATGCCAGAACATGTTTACTTTTGTGGGCAATATTAATGTGATATTTATAAAAGGCCTGGACAAAAATTGCCCTTTAATATTTATCACTTGTTCCTCAATAATCTGGCCATTACACTGAGCAGTACTGCTTTCATGAGATCTTTTTTTCAAATATTTGTACAATTTGGACAGGTCAAACATACCCTTAATCTTCTGAAAGCATTAGATAATAGGAATACAAATAATTATCTCTGAACACTAGAAATCTGGATGGATAGGTCCATAGATGCACCTGAGTGAATCTCAATAGATCCATCAGTAGTTCAGCTGAAAGTAAAAAGCCTGTAGAGTGTAGTAATAAAAAAAATTGTCCTTTGTGTTGCTCTTTGTTCACTATTTTTCACACAAAAATAATAGTTTACAGCTTATGCACAGATGTAACAGACAGAGGTTTTCAGTTTTCTTGCGCTTCACCCGGCACTATTTGCAGTACTTTTTTCCCTATTGAAATACTTTTTTTAAGACACCAAATATTCTTGGCTTCAAACTTTCAGTGCGATAGATAACTTTTTATGGACTTCTAAGGGCGAACACTTAGTGTGTCCTCAAGGGTGGATCTATCTATCTATCTATACGCTGTGTCCCTTGTTTGCCTTGCAGCGTCAGGGGTGGAAGAGTTCTCTGGAGATGGCCTTCTTGTGCGCTGTTTGTAAGCTTGTTCCTGTGGCTTCTTTGATTTCTGTGATCCATCTTTTACATGGTCTGCCTCTGGCTTTATAACCGTTATGTCTATGTGTCATGGCCATCTGTGGCATGCTATATGTCGGTAGTCTGGAAGCGTGTGAAAACCACTTGATCTGCTGTCTTTTGATGTGTTCCAATACTGGTATTGTTTTGGTTATCTGTCTGATGTTATCGTTTCTAATTCTATCTCTTAATGACACTCCGAGTATTCTTCGTAGACATGTCATTTCTGTTGTCACTATTTTTCTTTTGTCTTGTGCTGTCATTGTCCAGGTTTGGCACTGGTAGCATAGTGATGGAATAATAATAGTCTTGTATAATGCAACTTTAGTGTCTATGTTTACATTTTTGTTCTTGAAAATGCGTGTCATCTGTCCTAGGATCTGGTATGTTTTGTTGCATCTATTTTGTATCTCTTTACTGGTTTTCCCTTCACTCGATATAATGCTTCCTAAGTAAGTGAACTCATTTACTTGTTTAAGGTGTTTATCATCGATGGAGATGGTGATATTTCTTTCTTTCTTTGCTATTGCCATTATTTCGGTCTTTTCAATATTGATCTTCATGTTGAATTTTTTACATGTTGTGTGGAGTCTGTTCATATGGTCTTGCAATTGTTCTTCTGATGCCGCTATTAGTACTTGGTCGTCTGCAAAGAGTAGTTCGTTCAATTTGTCTTTTATGTTATCTTCTTCGTTGGTACTTGTTAGTTTACAGATGTGGTCGATATATGTTATAAAAAGTAGAGGGGATAGGACACACCCCTGGCGAACTCCTGATTGGATTTGGAACTTATTGGACACACCTGCATTTGTTCTTACTGCACATTGGCTATTTGCATAAATGCCCTTGCATATGTTGATTAAATGTTCTGGTACTCCGTATATTGATAGTGTTTTCCATAGTTGTTGTCTGTCTACTCTGTCGAATGCCTTTTCTTGGTCTACGAATGCGATATATAATTCTTTGTTGTTTTCTGTGGCTCTTTCTGTTAGTTGTCTAAGTGTAAAGATAGCATCCGTACAGCTTTTGTTCTTACGGAAGCCCATTTGGGTGTTTTGAAGTTGTGGTTCAATATATGTTCGTAGTCGTTGCTCTAATATTTTGTTAAAAATTTTTCCTGTGTGGCTTAGTAGAGATATCCCTCTGTATTTTGTGCAGTCTCTCTTACTGCCTTTTTTCTTCCATATGGGAATAATTATCGCGTTCCTCCAGTCCTCTGGTGTCTCTTGTTTTTTCCACATTACATTAAAAAGTCTGTGTAGCCATTTTTTACCGCTCTCTGCTGCTGCTTTGATAAGTTCTGTTTGTATGTTATCAGAGCCTGCTGCCTTGTTCATTGGTGCTTTGTTTATTGCATTTTCTATTTCCGATAGTAGTATATATGGTTCTAGGTTCTCTGCTGTAGTGTTTCTTGTTGTGTCTTCCTCTCCTTCTTTTAGATTTAGTAGTTGCTTGAAATATTGTTGCCATCTTTCCATTATTTGCTTCAGTTCTTTTAGTGCATTACCGTTTTCATCATTTATTATTTCTGTCGGTTCATATATATCTTCTTTGTTTCTCATGTTCTTGATTTTCTTGTAGAACCTCTTTTGTGCATTTTTATAATCTGCGTTGAGCATGTCTCCATATTCTTTCCATGAGTTGATTTTGGCAGTTTTAATTACTTTCTTGGCATTTGTTTTTGCTGTCTTGTATTCTATGTAATCTACTTGGTTTTTGCTTTTGACCCATTTCTTATATTGTTGTTTCTTTTCTTTAGTGGCTTTTTTGACTTCTTCATTCCACCATGCTGTTATTTTTGGTTTCTTTACACTATTGTTCTTGTATCCGCATGCTTCCCCTGCTGCTTGTGTTATAGCTTCTTTGAATAGTTTCCATTCTTCTTCTGCTGTTGTAGTATCTACTGGTAATTTTTCTAATTTTTCTGTGATTTTTTGTGCGTATTGCTCACGTACCGTGTCGTCCTTTAGCTTGTGGATTTTAATTGTTGTTGGTTTGCTTTCTTTGTTGTTATCTTTCTTCTTTCTCTTTCTGTTTGCTTTTACAGATATTATTACTGCTTTATGGTCGGTGTCTACACACATGTTTGGTATGGCTCTTGCGTCTGTTATTTTCCTTCTATTGGCTCTTCTTGTTAATATAAAGTCTATCTGGCTTTTGCAGTCTAAATTGTTCCACTTGTACCAGGTGTGAACTTGGGATTCTCTGTGCTTGAAAAATGTGTTAGTTATAAATAAGTTATTCTGGATGCACATTTCAATTAATCTGTAGCCGTTGTCATTTATCTTGTTTATTTTATCTCCGAATGGTCCAATGTACTCATCTATACCGTATCTTTCTGGTCCCAAGTGGGAGTTAAAGTCTCCAAGTACAAATACGTTTTCTTCTGTGTTATTCTTGTTTATTATACCATTTACGGTTTCAAAAAATTCTTCCCTTTCCGTTTCGTTGTTGTGTGCATTGCAGGGTGCGTATGCTTGGATGAATGATGTGTTCTCGTTGTCTATTGTTACTGTTATCGCTATCAGCCTTTCGCTCACAAAGGTCACGTTAATGACATGTTTGGACAGCGCGGGGTCAAGGAGGAAAGCTACACCATGTTTAGCAAGCTACACCATGTTTAGCTTTCGCATTCTTGTGTACACCACAGTATATTAATGTGTAGTCCTTGTGTAGTTTTTTGTTTCCTTGGCCTTTTATTCGTGTGTCTGATAATCCTAATAGTATTATCTTTCGTTTTTCCATCTCTTCTATTAGATCTACAGCTTTATTTTTTAATCCGCAGATATTAATGGTTCCTTCTTCTTCTTCTTCTTTCGTTCGCTAATAATGTCTATATCTGCAGTGTTGTTTCTTGTATAAATTGAACAGTGTTTTCCATTTCTTGTTTTGTACCATAAAGTTTAACATTCATTGGTGTATCAGAAGGCCAGTATGTGCATCTTAATGTGTCATAGTTTGCACATTCTTGAAGGATATGTTCTGAAGTCTGGTTGACTTGTCCACAATTACACTTTGCTGTTGTGCCAATTTTAAATTTTGAATACATATGGCTGTTTAGTCTATTGTGTCCAGTTCTCAGTCGAAATATGATGACCTGTTCTTGTCTGTTAAGTAGGTGGTAGTCATCCCGTGGAGGTAAGTTAGGCTTTCGTTGTGCCTTTATCATGGATTTCTTTTGGTGATAGCTGATTGGTATATCCGGTTGCTGCATGTTAGCACCTTCCTTGGCGAGTTGATCAGCTCTCTCATTTCCTGCTATTCCACAGTGTGATGGAATCCATTGCAGTATAACTCTACACCTATTTTGTACTATGGACAATACCTCTTTTAACTCTGGAAGTTTATTGGATTGTAATGCCTCTAGTACTGACCTTGCATCTGTAAGTATTACAATAGGGTGTGAGGTCCTGTCCAATGTTAACAGTTTCTCTGCAGCTGTATAAATAGCTTTGACTTCAGAGTCATAGTTGTTGCAGTAATTCCCTGTTGGTATACAAGTGGTATCAGTGGTGCCCTCTGGGTATTCTACATATACACCACTTCCTCCATTTTTTACTGCATTCTGTGCTGATCCATCTGTATATACTCTGGTCCATAGATCACTTGGGTAAACATCATCAAGGAAACTTAGAGCTGCTACTCTTTTCTGCAGATTATTCTGATGTTCATCCCCATGCACACCTGCTACTGTTGTTTGGATGGTCACTGGTAGGCATGTCCGTTTTTCCCATGGGGTGTGTTCTGGTTGAGATGTCAGTGGTATTGTTACCTCTGGTAGATCCGATACCTGTCTATGTAGACGCTTGGCCTGGTGTATGAAGCTGCTTCTTTTAAGCCGTCCTTGTGATAGATTCTGGAATCTTTCCTTCATTGGGTGACTATGGTGGGAAAGAAACTTTTCTCCATGAATTATAATTTTAGTATCTCTACGCTCTTTCAATGACTGCATCCCTTCGATATTCTGCATTTCTATGATTGGTGTGGATCTCATTGCACCTGTAATGATTCTAAGTGCTTGGTTCTGTACTCTATCTAGGTTTTGTAGTGTAGTGTTTGATGATGAACTCCATGCTGTAGAACCATATTCCAAGTGTGGTCGAATGGCTTGTTGGTATACATTTTTTAGAATTCTTTCATTAGCTCCCCAAGTTGTCCCACTCAGTTTTCTTAGTATAGCTATCTTCCTTCTAGCCTTTGTTTCTGCTTTGCTGATATGATGTTTCCATGTCATTTTGGCATCAAATGTTACACCAAGATATGTGGGTTGGTCATCTACCTTTAAGATAGTTTTATTTACATAGATGTTTCCTGCTCTTTGTTTTGGTGAAAGTGTAAAAAGGGTTGTTGCTGACTTCTCTATATTGATACTTACACACCATTTGTCAGCCCAATTAGTCAAAATGTCCATGGCTCTCTGAAGCATTTTTGTGGTAACCATGGCGCTCTCATGTGTGCACCAGAGAACCAAGTCATCTGCATATAGTGCTGCCTTAGTTCCACAGGGTATTTCTTCAATTAGATCATTGATAAATATGAGAAAAAGAGTGGGTGATAGAACTCCTCCCTGAGGCACTCCATGGCGTAGTAATACTTTCCTACTTTTTTTGCCATTTACTTGTACTCTGGCTCTTCTATTGTGAAGAAAGGCTTTCGTCCATCTATACATATTTCCACATATCTTGTAGTTTCTCATTTTTTGAAGCAATCCTTCTTTCCATACTTTATCAAAGGCCTTCTGTAAATCAATCCATGCCACTAAAACTGATTTTTTGTCTTGGAAAGCATCCTCAATTTCCTGTGAGAGGTATGTGGTTTGATCCTCTGTGGAGTAGCATTGCCTGAAACCTGCCTGCTGTGGTGCAAGGAATTTTCTACTTTCCAGGTGAAATTTTAGTCTTAGGTTTATGATGCGCTCCATTGTTTTGCACAGGCAACTTGTAAGACTAATTGGTCTGTAGCTAGTTGGTGTTGTTCCATCTTTTCCAGGTTTAAGCAGAGGGACCATAATTGATTCTCTCCAGATTTGTGGTATTTTCCCAGTAGACCAGCTAATATTTAGGATGTCCAATAGTTTCCTTCTGGCTGTTGTTCCTAGATTCTTTATCATTTCATTTGATATTTCATCAATTCCTGGAGACTTATTTAGCTTTAGTTTAGAGACTGCTAATTCCAATTCACTATATGTGAACAATGTATCCATAATTTCATCATTAATGGTTCCAAATTTGATCGTGTTACGTTTAGTCGTCTCCTGAAAACTCTTCATTTTTCTATGAGCAGTGTGTTTCGTCGCTGTCGATTTGCTAGATCTGTCACAGCGTTGTTTCAGAGTTTCTAAATGGTTAAACCGTGTTCTAATCTATCACATTCAGATGTAGAAATCACATATTCCATCAGAATTACACTGGAACACCGAAAACTATTATCCGGTCTAGAGGCTGGCCGAAAGATATCCAACGTGCCCGCCATCTTGACCGGAAAAAAAAAAAAAAAAAAAAAAAAAAGGGTGGATAGTTGTCAAATACTGAATAAACCAGCATTTATCTTTTGGTAATGTTTATAGCAAATAAATAGGGCTGAAGTAAGGTATAGTTCTCTGTTCCAATTTACACATTTTTTACAATTTTCTATTATTTGTGGTGAGCGATCAGTATTTCTGCCCGCTATACACAGAGCGAGGTGCGCGCACACATTACAGTACTTACCCGTAAGCTTGCCAAATAAATCACACAACAAAGGTCAGGTAACACCTCGAAACTAAAACAAAGGTCACAGTGGAGAACTATACTTTACTTCAGCCTCACATTGTTACAATTTCTCAACCCTACTTATAATTGATGGGTTAGGGAGATCTATGACGTCAGCTAGTTAAAAATGTAAACAGTGTGCTATTTATAGCACAGCGGAGAACTATTCTTTACTTTCACCCAATAGTACTGTGTGTGGACTATCATATGAACAAGGCGCATTTCACGTTGAAGTAACTGTTGTGACCTTTGGCCTGGATTCACGGGGTTTCCTAACCTTAGGACAACATTGCAAATAAATATGATGGGGAACGTAATAATGAAATCAATGAACTATTATTTGATGATGATCAAATAATAGGGAGAGGGAGAGCAAGCAGGAGTTTGAGAATGAACGATGAAGAAGAAGAAAGTTTAACCTTTAGCAAGCCAGATTAAAAAATACGAAACGTCTCCCTGCCACCGGATTCGTTTTGAAAATTTGCATTATTGATGGTGACTGTTTTGAAAATGTGATAATTTTTTGGTTGTTAGAGATATTTAAATAATATTTTCACATATAAATAAAGAATTGAATTATGCATATATTGGTGTAATTTATGTACGTGTGTGTGTGATACCAGATGTATGAGAAAGTGGTAAAGACGTTTTTCACAAAAAACATATATTTTATAACAAATAAAGAGGGAAAAAATAAGGAAAAAAAATAACTTGCCTTACATATCGAATTCCTTGGCAACACTGTAAACTAAATCACGCAAATCTGTTGTATTTATGTTCTTTCACTGCGAAATTATCAAAATATAGCCGGGGGAACTGTATAAAACATGTAGATTTGCAGTAAAATCGTTCTTTGAGCTTAGGCCTACAGTTATTTTTTCTGCCACTTCAAAATATTCGATATCAAACGTACAAGTTCCCAAACCAGCATGGCATTCTGTATATTCACTGCTGTGAAACTAAATAACCTAATAATCCATGATTCAAGCCACGATTCAATGTTATTTTATTCGAAATACGATGAAATAAAGGTCTGTAAAACCGATCCATCATCATGGCATCGTACCGGTGTACAGATTAATTGCTCTTAAACTTTTACGAATAGCTAGCCATTTTCAAAAACGATCATGTCGGAAGTGGGGGATGTACCGGCTTCGATTGCGCATGTTCCCAGCTATGTGCACGGACTGTGGTACGTGTAAATCTCACGATATTATCGTTGGGTGGGCCGGACCGCCAAAAGCGCGCGCGGCCATTTTGTTTCTCGGCGGCTGCGATTGATATAGGCTCGGTGAAGGTTAATATACAAAGATGAGGAAATTTTGCAAAAGCACATAATACACATTGCTGTGTTAGTATGTCAGAAGTACAACATGAAAATTAATGTACAAAAAAAGTTATGAAAATTAGCAACTCATCAACACCAATGATTTCAATGAATATAACAATAGTAATAGTAAACAAGGTGCCAGAAATTAGAAATCAAACAATGACTTACCAACTTTCACCATTACTTCATCATCCAAAGATTATGGTGGAAATTCAAAAAATAATATCTACAACTTTTATACCATCACTGCTTTTATACCATATCTTGCTTTCTGAGATTTAACTTGCGTTGATCTACAGTTCGCAACATTGTGCCACGGTTCGCGCGAATTGTAGGGTGGAAACTCTATGGAAACTTACGAGAGGTGACGACGCGGTTCGAGAAATTGTTTGGCGCGTTTGTGGTTTGGTGGATCTGAGGTTTTAAAAATGATGAAAAAGGGGAGGGGGGGTGGTTATTATTTTACAATAATGTATTTATAATTTATTATAAAGTTTTATATTTATTATTGGGAGAGGGGTGGTATAAGAATAATTTTTCTTGATTAGAAAACTGGCCTCACAGCACGTTGGTCATTCCCATAAGTGCTTCGCCCTCTGTTCCAGCAGTCATCCGACTCAATGGTGTTTTGAGACTAATGCTACTGAAAAAGACGTCGACATCAGGGCACAACTCTGGCCCTTGCGACAGGTTTCTTTGTTGTTCTGCCCACCCACGCCGTGCCCGTAACTAGTTCAAACACAACGTCGGCCTGTCGGAACAACATGGTAACTGTTATCGAAGGTTACGACTACGGGATTGTATAGATGACGTGCCATGAAGCTTCTATAGGGAGATAACCTCAATATAAGGGCATGTCATCTACTAAGGTTTTCTGTTGCATGGTTGGTTTCTCTAGTGGGCCATTGGTGAGACACACAGACGCAACCACATGCACACATGAATAATTTTTAAAGGGGGGTGGGTTGTATAAAAAATAAAAGAAATGTGGGGGGGGGGGTAGCAAAAAATATTCTCCAAACCTGCCTGTCTCATGAAGTGGCCAAAAAAAAAGATTATCTTTTTCTTATATTATTGATTAAGGTCTGTTTCACATTTGACTCTTTCAACACCTCTACATTAGTTTTTCTGGCAGTCCATGGTATTCTTAGTATTCTTCTGTAACACCACATCTCTGTTACTCGCCAGAAATTTCCCACTTTCCAGTTTGTTTATTGTCCAAGACTCGTCATATTACACATTATATTTTTCATTTTTCTGAATGTTGCCTTTGCCTGTCCTATTCTGCATCTTACTTCTGTTGAGCTTCTGCTGTAATCATTGTACCGTAATATTTGAATTTGTGTTATTTTGTTTCTTTGAAATAACCATTACTTCTGTTTTTTTTATATTTAGGAAGAGGCCTTTCTCTTTACTTTCTGTGACTACTACATTAATTAAATTTTGACGGTCTTCCTCACTTTTTGCAATCAGAACAGTGTCATCCGCATATCTCAAATTATTTATGTTATGTCCTCCCACTGTATTCCTGTGATATCTACTATTGCACCCAATATGTTTTCACAGTATAAAGTGAAGTGAAAGAGATGAAAAGATGGCGTTACAGTGTGGTGAGATGAGATATATTTATTTTAATTTTAAAAACACCCCAGGTATTCGATATGATGTCGAACGTCATATACATTTAAATGGTAAGTTTTATTTAAAGAGCATTTGAAATTGGTAGTACGCGGTATTTGGGTAAAATTTCCGAATTGTTAGTAAAAAAAAAGCAAGTACATGGCTTTAAACAAAGATGTTTGTCATATTGAATGAGTCGTTTAGGAATTTCAAATCCAGAGAGAAAAGATATAATGTCATGGTAAACACATTTTTATGGTAGGCCCTACATCGTACAAATTAAAAAAAGACAGAATATGTGTCACAGATTGAATGTGTGTATTATGGTGGAATGTCTGTTTCGTTGAAAACTCGTCCGTCTTGTGTTGCTGTATTTCTGCAGTCCCATACCTGCAGTCTAAAGACCGCCAGTAAAGTCAACATTTTTGTGTTATCGTCTGTTGTTTTAGGCTTCGAGTTGGTATGTTCTACATCAGGGGTGGACAAACTACGGTCCGCGGGCCTCATGCGGCCCACCATTGGATATTTTGCGGCCCTCAAACACATTTTTTAAATAAACGAGCGATCTTCACTGTAAGTCTGTTTTAAAAATTAAGCATGTTATTGGCCCAGTTGTCAGTGTCATAAACCTCATCACATCAAGAGGACTCACATGCAGTTCAGAGCATTACTAGACGATCTAGAAACTGAACATTCTGATGTCCTGTACCACAGTAAAGTTCGATGGTTGAGTCTCGGAAAGGTTTTAAGAAGAGTATGGGATCTTAAAGAACAAATAGTAATGTTTCTAGAGAAGAAGGGCATATATTGTGACTTCAATGCTAGCATTGTTGATGCAGAGTGGAAGCTTGACTTTATTGAACTGAATGTTAAGCTTCAGGGCAATGGTTTGTTTGCACATGAAATGTATGTTCATGTAAAATCATTTCAAGCCAAACTTTCACTGTTTTCCAGACAAGCAAGTTAAAGCATGTTTTGTCACTTCCCTTTGCTGAAACAAGAAACTATTTCTGATGAAATGAGTAAAAAATTCAAAGCTCAGTTAGATGATTTGGTTGAAGAATTTGGAACAAAATTTCAAGATCTTGAAGCAGCACTTCAATGTTATCAGTTCTCCTCTCAGTGCAGAAGCTGATAAAGCCCCAGAGCACATACAGTTGGAGTTGCTTGAATTACAAACCAATCATTACCTGAAGGAAAAAATTTAAGTCTGAATGTTTGTTGGATTTCTATGGTTCTTTGCCTGAACAATCATTCCCAAACTTAAAAAACTTTGCGGCTAAATTTTTGTCATTATTTGGATTTACATATATTTGTGAACAGGCATTTTCTTACTTAAAAATCAACAAACCTTAGAATAGGTCTTTATTATCTGATTGTAACTTAAATGCAGTCATGCATATTTCTACAGGTAAACTTGTTCCAGATTTCAAAGGAATTATAAAATCTTACAAGCAATTACATACATCTCATTAGAAATTAATAATATCAATAAAGTTGTGACTGTATGTGTATGGTGTTTTTTAAATCTTCATTAAAACTATTGATATGAACCCATATTATAACTGTATGCAAGATAATATTTGTCAAATGTTGTTAAAATATTTGAAAACTTTTTATCCATATTAGAAAATATACTGTTATAGTGTAAGTCTGTTAGAAATGTAATTTATTTCAGAAGTTATCTACATTATGTTATCTACATTACATGGTTGGTTGGTTGCTGATCCAGCGGTCCATGGGTTCATGCCCTTTGACCTAATGCCATTAGATGGCATTATATTGCTGGGAAGTCTGTGTATTTTCGGCCCACCCCGGGACAGAGCCAGAGAATAACTGTCACACCTCCAGGAAGGTAGGTTTCAACCTATGCACTGCGCCCAGCCACTGTAGCCAAGATAGGGTTCACTGTGCTCATTCCCCACACCAATTGACTACTAGTTATGCCGAACTTCTCTATAGCTCCAGGCATGCAACCAAATGTTCTCAAGTCAAAAGGATTGTCACGTCCTGAGTCACTGTGCCTCTATGATGGGCCTCAGCCATAGGAAAAACAGTGATGTCAGTTTCCTCCTCCTCATTGCTGCACAGTACATCTCTGACTCCCTCCCAACCACAGAGGGTGGATACAAATATATTCAGGCAAACATGAAAAACATTTCAACAACAAAACAAAATCATAACTGTACAGATGACATGCCATGAAGCTTCTATAAGAAGATAACCTCAACATAAAGGCATGTCATCCACTAAGGTTTTCTGTTGCATGGATGGTATGTCTAGTGGGCCATTGGTGAGACCCACAGACGCAACCACATGCGTAATCTACATTATGTAAAACTACCTTTCTTTACAATAAAAATATTTAATTGATTACTTACCGATAATTTTACACAAAAACATACATAATATTATATGCGGCCCTCCAATAGCTTTACAATATTCAATGTAGCCCTCTGCACAAAAAGTTTGCCCACCCCTGTTCTACATAATCTACATCATTGTGGTGTTATTTTGGGGAGTTGTGTTTGTTTGTGGGTGTCATGTAGTAGATGAGTCTGTATGTGACCTACTTTTGTACTTACGTTTTTCTTCTTCGTCTTTCTTTTGCTTCTTTCTTCTTCTTTCTGTCCTCATGTACCTTTTGGTGATGAGGGGAGAGTGTGTACGGTCTTTTGCCCTTCTATTTGCCTCTTCTGCTGTTATATTTCCGAGTGTCTCTAATACAATCTCTATCCACCTTTTACGAGGGCGTCCAATAGGTCGCCTATTTTCGTATCGTTTGTTAAATGTTTTTTTGGATAATACTTTGCTCTTTCTGTCTGGTTATGTGGCCGTACCATTTAACTTTTTGTTTATGGATGTATTCTATTGTTAACTTGATCCCTACTTGTTTCCTTAGTGCTTCATTTCTGATTTTGTCTCTCAAGCTAACTCCAATCATACGTCTCACACATTTCATTTCAGTGTTGTTAATCTTATGAATTGTTCTAGAATCTAATGTCCAAGTTTAACACTGATAACACAACGTTGGTAAAAAAAAAAGTATCTTCTACTTCTTCTTCTCGTTGGGAGTTTGACATGTCTACACAGCAAGTCCTGTTTTCTTAATATATGCTGCTGTATTTGAAAACTCCTCAGTGCTACCATACATCTTTCTGTGGATATCCATCTCTGTGGGCCAGTGTTCTTCCCTTAACTGGTTTAGTGTATTGCAGTCTTGCAGGATATGTTCAGCTGTCTGTGGTGCCTGCCCACAAGGGCACAGTGGTGATGGGATCAATCTTAGTCTATTTAAGTGGCTGTTTAATCTGTTGTGTCCTGTTCTGAGGCAGAAGATAACCTGCTCTGCTCTGTCGAGATAGTGGTAATTGTCTTTTGGGTGGTTGCCTTTCCTGATGGCTTTGATGAGGGTCTTCTTATCTTAGTAGATGATTTCTTGGTCTTTCTGTTCCTGCGTTGCTCCATCCTTTGCCAGTCTGTCTGTCTCTTCATTTCCTGGTATGCCACAGTGTGATGATATCCACTGTAGTACTGCCCTTCTTTGGATGCTCACTTCTCGCATGGCTTTCTTCAGGTCAGGCAGTTTATCGCTGTCAGGGGCTTGTAGGACAGACATAGCACCAGTAAGAAATACCACTTGCTGCCACTTGTGTTTTTAAATATTACTGCAGCCATGTTTAAAGCCTGTTCTTCTGCAGAGTAGCTGGAGCAGAATATTGCAGTTGGTGAACATGTGGATTATTTTCTTTTTCTGGATATTTTATGTACACGCCAGCATCTCCATTCTTTACTGCTCTGGTTGCTGATCTGTCGGTATATACTTGTATCCATGCTTCGCTGGGGTACATATCTTCAATCATGTTGCATACTATTGTTTTCTTTTGAAGATTATTCAGTTCTATCATAGTGTGGTAGTTGTTTATGGTGGTTCTGATAGTGAAATTTGGGTATTGCTCCCACGGAACTGGACAAAGTGTTGGTGATATCTCTCTTGTTATGTCTGGTAGTTCATCCTTATATTCTCTGTTTAGTTTTTTTGATCGTTGTATAAAACTACTTCTCTTCAGTCTTCCACTAGCTAGGTCACGATCATTACTCAGTCAGGTTGGGACTTCGGATTCTATGATATAGGCTGCTGTCTGTTTTAAAGTGTCCACTGTGCCATACAGTTTCTCTTCGACGCTGGTTGGGGTGGGCCATGTCTTGTTTCTCAGGTCTGCATACTGGGGACATTCTTGTAGGATATGTTCTGCTGTCATATTCGCATAGATGCAATGGCCCAGTTGTACCTATTTTGAATTTGGTGTACAAATGATATCTCATTTTGTTGTGACCAGTTCTGAGGCGCAGCAGGATAACCTGGTCTCTTCTGGATAGTTGGTAATATCCGTCATCTGCATTACATTTGGGGTGGTCTTCTTTTCACTTTTTGTTATAGTTGCCTTTAATGATGGTCTTCACTTCTTCATAACTGACCAGATAGTCTTCTTGAGGTAAATTCCCTCCTTCTTTGGCCAGTCTATCGGCAACTTCATTCCCTTCAATGTTACTGTGTGACGGTATCCACTGGATCACTACTCTTTGGAAATTATTGTACAACTGAACTAGAACTGCCCTCAATTCATTCAGTTCGGTGTTCCTATGTAGCTTCAGTGCTGTTATGACAGAGAGTGCATCTGTTAGTAGTACAATATTCCTGTGCACTTGTTCTTTGTGTTGTAAGAAAGTTTCTGCTGCTTTCTTGGGAGCTTCCATTTCAGCTTTAAAATTGAGTACTAAAATTGAGGCTAGAGTAACATCTTTCCCGTATTTTTGTCTGAGGGTCACTCCTCCACCTCCATTCTCAATTGCATTTGTGGCCGAGCCATCTGTATAGGCATGAGTCCATGCATCTTGTGGGTAATTAACTGCGATGTGTTGTTCTGTGATACGCTTTCTCTCCAAGTCTGTCTAAATTCCTTTCTTTTCTATACCTTCTATTTGTTCTTTTAGTTGTGGGAGTCTGTATGATCAAGGGGGGGATGATACTGACTGGTTGTATGGGCCTTGGTTTCGCTTGTCCTATAGTTGGTGCCTTTTGTATCAGTTTCTTTGCATTTGCTGAGAAGTTGCTCATTCGGTGAATATTGTGTGTGTGGTTTTCTTTTCATCAATGGTAAGCAACCATTTCTTGGTCAAGCTTTATAGTTTGTGCAGTGCCCCTTGCATTCTATTTTTTTGTAACTGCTCTTGCCACCCCTCCTGTCCACAACGCCAGGTCATCTGCATGCATTGCAGAGTGTACCCCAGTTGGTATGCCCTCCATAATATCATTTATGTAAATTAAGAAGAGTGTATGGGATAGTACACCTCCTTGCGGGACACCTTGTTCTAGTATTCTCGTCCTTCTACGTTTTCCCTGTACTTGCACTCTGGCTGTTCTTTTTCCATGTAGTTGCATACCCAGTTATATAAGTGTCCTCTGATTCCTAGTCTAAGGAGCTTGTTCTTGAGTCCGTCTTTCCAAACTTTGTGAAATGCCTTCTCTATGTCAACCAACCCACACTGCAAGCGTGTGTGTTTTTATCTTGGTATGCGTCTTCAATCTCTTGGGCTATGTAGGCGACCTGGTCTTTTGTTGATCTGTTTTGTCAGAAGCCGCTCTGTTGTGCTGCTATGAGTTGTTTTCTTTCCAAGTGCCACATGAGTCTTCTGTTGAACATTTTCTCCATTAATTTGCCCATACAGCTGAGGAGACTGACAGGTCTATAACTACTTGGGTCGAGTTTGTCTTTGCCGTGCTGTAAAATGGGTACAATGATAGCTTCTGTCCATGCGGTGGACACCTGTCCTGTTCTCCAGCTAGAGTTTACTATGTTTAGAAGTTTTCTCTTTGCTCTAGGCCCCAGTTCATAAGCATCTCATTGGTAACCCATCTTTACCTGATGCCTTCTTGAGTTTGAGGTGCTATAGTGCTTCTTCTAGCTCAGTTTCCGTAAATTTTGCCAATATTTACTTTTCTATCAGCATAGGCATATCATTTAGTCCATGGATTTCATTCTTGACTTCTATTTTTCTTTGTTTTTGGTATGTTTATCTGGCTCACAGTTGTATACATTTTTATGAAAATGATTGCTGCTGCTTTTCCCGTGTGCATTTTATTATTATATTCAAGTGTTATTTGAGGTCGGCTACTGTTTTCATCACTCAATGCCGTGGCAAGTTTCCTGAGTTTGTTTCTATCTTTGTCCATGCTAAGGCTCTCGGTTTTTTCGATCCAGCTCCTCCTTGCTGATGTTTTTTCTCTTGTATTTAGCTGAGGCTACCTTGAGAGCTATATTGCTTTCTGTACTCTGCTGCTCTGTTTCTGTTAATTCTTTGGCCATATTCAGGTCTTCTTCAAGCTTTTGTATTTCTTTGGATCAGTACGGTTTGTAGTGTTTTCTTGCCCCTCTTGGTATTGCGTCTTTTGCTGCCCTAAGTATTGCCTCAGTTAGCGTTTCCGTCATGTTCTTTATTTTTTTTGGATGGGTGTTGATGGGCTCACTATATGCGTCTGAGAGTTTTGCAAATTTGTCCCAGTCTGCTCTCTTATAGTTCCAGCGGGGAAGGGGTTTCTGCTCTTCCTGTGTGTAGTTGAGGTTGATAGTGAGTTTTATTGGTTTGTGGTCCCCTAGCTGGTTCATAACTATTCTACCTATTTTATGGGATAAATCGCCAGTGGCAAACGCTAAATCTGGGGGTTGATGTTGATTTCCACCTCATTGAGTAGAAAGTTGGGGGATCATCCTGTGCATTCAACAGAAATAGGTTGCTAACAATTTCCCATTCTTCCACTTCTTCTCCTCTTGAGTTAGTTTGCTGGTAACTCCACCTTTCAGAGTGGCTGTTAAAGTTGCCCACTACAATACAGGGTGTGTCTGTAATATCCATGGTTTCTATTTTAAGGGTTCTTCCTATTGGGCTGTATATGTTATAAATTCTGATGGGTTGGTTGTCTATGTACACATCTGTTCCTATAATCTCTAACTATCCTATTGTATTTATTTCTATCTGCTTTGCTGGAATGGTGTTGCGTATCTGTGTAATTACCCCTCCCTTATGCCCTTCTCTGTCCTGTCTGAATGTTTGGTAGCCCCTGATAGAGAATCTATGATGTAGGTTAAGATGGGTTTCTTGTATGCAAGCCACATCAATCTTGTCATTATTTAGTCTAACTGTTAGTGCCTGCTGTTTGTGGTAAATGCCTTCCGCATTCCAATGCAGTATGTTTAGTCCTTTTGTATGTCGTGTGGTTTGACCAGTCATATTTTCCCGCTGTTCCCATTTCCTGGTCTTCCAAAATGGGCCGTGGTGACCACCAGTAGCTTGGGGTGGGCCCCTTCGAGGCATGAGGCCTGGCACTCTACCTGCCTGGTGGGACTCCTCAGGCAGAGCACCATATCTAGAATCCATTGTCTCAATCTGCATGAGTATCTGTATATGAGGTACGTTGCAATTTGTTATGCGCCATATGGTCAAGTGCATCAGATTTCCGCCAACTATTTTGTAGGTTTGCTTTTCTTAGATGGTCTGCCCTCCCGGGATCATAAGCACCATCTGTCCAGGCTTTGTGTAGTTTTCCATCTCCTAGGTGGCCTGTCTTTCTGGATTCTTGAGCGCCACCTGCCCAGCAGTTAGGGGAATTTTCTAAGTTTTCTTGCCTTTTTCCCTAATGGGATGAGGCTGATTGGGGCCTAACGAGGGTTTTACTGACTTCTCCCTTTGTATGTTTTAGAAAATAGTTTCCTATATTCCCCTATTTTAAAGGTCCCCCCAACCATGGTGACGTACCATGCTGGGGTCAATGACCCCAGCAGTTGGCTTGAGCTTATACCGGCTCATACTCGCGTGATGCTGCCCGTCACGAGACATGGGGTATTTCAGTGGAGATATCAGTGCCACCTAATATCCTACCCCGTCCTGTCGGGCAAAATCGCCAGTTTGTCCGTGGCTGCTTATTCGTCCAGAAATCTGGATTATTCGTCCAGAAATCTGGATTATTCGTCCAGAAATCTGGATTATTCGTCCAGAAATCTGGATTATTCGTCCAGAAATCTGGATTATTCGTCCAGAAATCTGGATTATTCGTCCAGAAATCTGGATTATTCGTCCAGAAATCTGGATTATTCGTCCAGAAATCTGGATTATTCGTCCAGAAATCTGGATTATTCGTCCAGAAATCTGTCTTATATTGCAGCAAACCACAATAGATATGGAAGCTGCTCCACGATCCGCAACCTGTGAACGCGCCTGGTAGGGGATGGTCGCCCCCCCCCCCTTGTAGGGGTAAATATTATGACCAAAATCTGCCAGAAAATGTTATAGTATCATCTAGAGGTCCGACTATTCCCTCCCACCTTCTATAAAAAACTACGCTCCTGCGGACTGAAAAGTACCGGAGGTAGGAGATAAATGAATCGGGATCTCATTACAGAATTCCCTACCTTTACGTGAGTGTCTGGAAACTTAAGACATGTGAGTGTCGCTGAACGGTCAGAAATACGCATTTCAGAGAAGAGAAGTTTCAAATACATTTTAGGGTGTCATAGAGACAGTTCATTTCACGAAGGATAAAAAAATGGATGGTCCGGAATTCATTATAACATGGAGACACCTGGACGAGCTGGAAAGTGGGAACAAAAGATTCAGAGGTTTAAGCAAAGTTACCGACAGTACATTTTTACATACGTCGGAAATTCAATCAGGAAGTTGACAGACCGGGACACATTATGACCAGAAAGTTGAATGCAGAGTCCGACTATCGCATGGAAATACATAAATTAAAGCAACGAAGAGTCCATTAGCTGTGGCAGAGTTGCAGGTGTGTTGAAATACAAGACGTCAGAGAATAAAGGTGAAGGGATTAATTTAAATGATAAATTAGTGTTGGAGTCGTTTTGTGGAAAAGGGAAACACAGATGGAACTGTAGTGGGGAACAGACATTTTGGGGAAACGTCATTACAAGTTCCTTATCATTACATACATATTATTACGTACGACCATCCCCCCCCCCCCCCACTGTCATCAAAACAATGGGCGCATTGACGGACACAATTACTAATAATACCAATTTCCAAGAAAGGAAATTGGAAAGTGTGTACGAATTACAGAACCATTATCCGTATAGCGCACTCCAGTAAAGTGAAGCTCAAAATACTACTTAATAGAATACAGCACGTCGGACGAAATAATTGCAGAAGAACAATATGGCTTCAGAGCACACAGACGCACTTTTGAACAAATTTTTTCCCCGCTGAAGACGGATGTGTCGGGCTATTGGCGCAAATAAAACGGCGGCACATCGCATTTCCATTCGCTGGACTACATCCTGATGGAAATCTAGTAGGACCATGGCCCTTCTACAAGGGAGATCCAGCGGGAGTTTGAGAATGAACGCCGAAGAAGAAATAATATTTCTTCTTCTTCTGCGTTCGTTCTCAAACTCCTGCAGATAAGCAGGATGTATTCCGGAGACAGGAATGCGTTGTGTCATGGTTTACAACATTGCTGCGATAGCTGAGCCTTTCGGCCTGACACATCCGACTTCAGCATGGCTTGTGGTCACTGACCCTATATGGGAATGGACAGCCAACAGCTTCCCATAACCTCCTTAGTCGCCTTTTACGACATGCGTGGAAGGTAAAGGGAGTTGCTATTATTTGTTCCCCTTTCTGGCCCCGGCAACACATGGGCGGGACAAATATTTAACAGCCGAACATTGATTGAAAAACATTCAGCAACAACGTGATCTATAGCACAATTGCATTGATTTTACAAAGGCCTTGTTTTGCGTGATGGTCTGTGGCACACACTGAGACAATTTAAGTATGATACCACAATCATAGACATTATTGAAGCGCTGTACAAAAATGCAAGTAGTTGAAACATTGTTTTAAAAAAATACAATGTATTTTTAAGAATCTCACTGACTGCCCTTAGTGCTGTCTTGTCAGACAATACAAATGGTAAGTTTTTCAACAGAAATTGACCAACTTATATAAACAAGCTGTAATGTCCTTCTCGTCTGTGCCATTATCTCGGCATAATACAACTAGAAGTTGAACGTCTTTCAATTATTGAAATGTTGTGGGAGTTCGACAAGGATGGATGCATAATGTCACCAGTACTTTTCAACATATACCTAGAGCACATCATACAGGAGACATTACATGATTACAACGATATAACGATCGGAAGTCGTCCTATTTACAACTTGCGTTTCGCTGATGATATTCATCTTATCGCTGGATCAGAACAAGCATTGCAAGAGTTAACTGCAAGTTGAAAAAAGTTACCAGTAGGTACGGAATTGAAATCAATACAGAAATGAGCAAAATCTTGGTTCACAGCAGAGACACAGAAAATCAGACTAACATAATCACAGCTGTAAACCATGACATAACGCATTCCGTTCTCCGGACTACATCCTGCTAATCTGCAGGAGTTTGAGAACGACCGCAGAAGAAGAAGAAAGACTAACAAACTGATGAATTTACATGCTTGAGGTGGTGAACACCTTCAAATACCTCGAATCTAGCATATGCAGCGATGGAAAATGCAAAGCAGAATTAAAAATAAGGCTGGGGTGGCTTTAGCGTCCTTGTCAAGGCTAACGGTGATTTAGAAAAGCAGCATAGAAGCAAGAAATTCTGCAACATAAAACATGAAAGTAACATTAAGAAGGAATTCTACAACATACCAGTGTTGGAGTAAAAGTCAAATTGTATTAAGTCGCTGGTGCTTTCTGTTGTGTTGTATGGTTGAGAGTTGGATATTCAATGCAGACATGGAGAGACGATTACAGGCTTTCGAATACAAATGCTACAGACGAATTCTGTGAATGTCCTATATGGATCATAGGACCGATGTGTATGTAAGAAATAAAATAAAAACGTATGCAGGTGTACAAGAACCATTTCTTTCAATAGCGAAACGACGAAAACTAGCATGGTTTGGACATGTATGCAGACATGATTCCTTGTCAAAAACAATTCTGCAGGGAACTGTCGAAGGGGGAAGAAGCAGGGGAGGGAAATGAAGGCATGGGCAGACAACATCAAGGAATGGACAGGGCAAGATATTTCTACACTCATCCGCATCGCTGAGGATAGAATTCACAGGGGAACTCAGTATGCTGAAGCATCCAATGTGGTACCCCTACAACCCTGAAGAGTTACGGAACTCCAACTCTGGCCTACAGCCTGTGGTATTCCTGACAAATGCAAGGTCAGTGCTTCAAGCTCTCCAGTCTGGAAAACTAACAGACTTGAAAATACTACTTAGCGAATTGTCTTACCAGTATAGGGTAACCATGCAGTGGATACCCTCTCACTGTGGAATACCAGGAAATGAAAAAGCAGACCAACTGGCTAAGGAAGGTGCTGCCGAAGACCAACCAGATATACCAATCACCTACCATCAGAAAAAACAGATGATCAAGTCAATAAGAAAGCCACAAACACCAACACAAGATGACTATCACATTATGAACAGATCAGAGCAAGTTATAATTCTACGTCTCAGAACAGGACACAACCGACTCCGCAGTCACATGTATACAAAGTTCAAGATTGGCAACACGGCCATGTGTACATGTGGACAGGCAGCACAGAGTGCCAAACATATACTTCAAGAGTGTTCTGAGCATGAAACGCTGAGGCATACATATTGGCCAGAGGAAACAACACTGGAATCAAAGCTCTATGGGGCACTGTATGAACTACAAAAGACAGTGAGTTTTATTAAGGAGACAGAATTACAGATATATTCATGTTTCAAGTGAACGAAAGAAGAAGATGAAAAATTGATATTGAATACATTTTTAGCTCTTTCTGTTCTATGTCTTTTCTTTATTTCTTGTTTCTCAAACATATACTCGCAAGATAATCAATGAGGGGCATTTGGGCAAATTATTGAATGTATTCCTCGCCCGTATGTTGCCAAGGCCCGAAAGGGGAGCAAAGAATAGCAACACTCTTTACCTTCCATTCATGTCGTAAAAGGTGACTAAGAAGGTTATGGGATGGAGTTGACTGTCCCATCCCATATTGGTTCAGTGACCCAAAGCCATGCTGAAATCGGATGTCAGGTTGAAAGGCGCAGATATCGCAGCAATGCTGTAAACCATGACACAGCGCATTCTGTTCTCAGGACTACATCCTGCTGATCTACAGGAGTTTACGAACGAACGAAGAAGAAGAAATAGAAGAATGCCTTCCTCCTAATCAAGTCCACAATTCTTATTTATTTTTGTATGACATCACGCGCTGCCTCCGCAATGAATGTTGGCTGGTGACCGCTCAATGACACCTACATGAATCAACTTCTTCTTTTTCTTCTGTGTTCGTTCTCAAACTCCTGCAGATTAGTAGGATGTAGTCCGCAGAACGGAATGCGTTGTGTCATGGTTTACAGCATCGCTGCGATATCTGCGCCTTTCGGCCTGACACATCTGACTTCAGCATGGCTTTGGGTCATTGACCCTATATGGGATGGGACAGCTACACCATCCCATAACCTCCTTAGTCGCCTTTTACGACATTCGTGGAAGGTAAATAGTGTTGCTATTCTTTACTCCCCTTTTAGGCCCCGGCAACACAGGTGCGACATATACAAGTTTCCTGTCACGTCGCAGCCCAGGTGTTACCAACTCACTTCCTCATACACTTCACTATCACCTCAGAGTTAATGGAAAAATAACACAATTTTCCCTCGCACCCAAATTTTGCCTAAAAATAATCAAACATTGCCGACTAACAACCTGCATTATATTGTTATGATAAATCATCATCATCAGGTGCCATGCCGGCTGGCGTAGGCGGTCATGGCACACCACAGCTCTCTGTCCACAGTATTATGTATCAAAGTCATTGTTGTTTCCTTGCCGTGCCAGGTTGTCAAACTGTATAATATTTTCTCACGTTGTCGCACTCTGCCTCTGTTGCCTTCAATTTTGCCTATTGTGACTATGTTCTCTAAACCTGCCTGTCTCATGAAGTGCCCTCCCAAAAAAAAATTGCTTTTTTCTTATATTGTTGATTAAGTGTCCGTTTCGCATTTGACACTTTCAACACCTCTACATTAGTTTTTCTGGCAGTCCATGGTATTCTCAGCATTCTTCTGTTGAACTTCTTCCATCTGCTGTAATCAGTGTACTTAAATATTTGAATTGGTGGACCTGTTTTAATACCATATCATTCACGTTGATCTTGCAAGGTGTGTTATTTTGTTTCTTTGAAATAACCATTACTTCTGTTTTCTTGATATTTAGGAAGAGCGCTGTCTTTTTAGGAACAGTGTCATTCGCATATCTCAAATTATTTATGTTATGTCCACCCACTTCTTCTTCTGCGTTCGTTCTCAAACTCCTGCAGATTAGCAGGCTGTAGTCCGGAGAACGAAATGCGATATCTGCGCCTTTCGTTATGACACATCCGACTTCAGCATGGCTTTGGGTCACTGACCCTACAGGATGGGACAATCAACTCCGCCCCATAACCTCTTTAGTCGCCTTTTACGACATGCGTGGAAGGTAAACAGTGTTGCTATTCTTTGTTCTCCTTTCGGGCCCCGGCAACACACGGGCGTCCTCCCACTGATATTCATGGGATATCTAATATTGCAGCCAATATGTTTTCACAGTATAAATATAACAAGTCTCGTGAAAGCACGCATCCCTGTCTGATTCCTTGTTTTATTTGTTGAAAAGGGCCAAATTGATTTCCTATTCTTATTGCTGCTGTTTAGTTGCCATTACATATTCTTGATTATTCTTAAATCCTTGATGTCGCCCGTGTGTTGCCGGGGCCAGAAAGGGGAGCAAAGAATAGCAACACTGTTTACCTTCCAAGTATGTCGTAAAAGGCGACTAAGCAGGTTATGGGATGGAGTTGGCTGTCCCATCCCATATAGGATCAGTGACCCAAAGCCATGCTGAAGTCGGATGTGTCAGGCCGAAAGGTCCAGATATCGCAGCAATGCTGTAAGCCATGACACAACGCATTCCGTTCTCCGGACTATATCCTGCTAATCTACATGACTTTGAGAACGAACGCAGAAGAAGAAGAAATCCTCGCTGTCAATGTTCAAATTCTCTAGCATGTGTATTCTTCTTCTTCTTCTTCAGCGTTCGCTCTCAAATGAACACAACGAATATTTCGTGTGATTTCTGCAGGGGAGCGTGAAGTACATTGTGTTGCAAGTTCCACAGTATAACTGTGATTATTTGCACCCCGGTTGGTTACTTGAGGTCAAGACGTCCGAGGTCCAGCACATCCATTTTCGTAATTCCTTTATTTAGGGTTTTGACACTCCACAGTTCGCATCGGCGTGACACCGAGGGATTCGGTGCTGGGCTCTTCCCGGTTCACTCGCCGTTACTGGGGAAATCTCCCTAGCTCATGACAGTCTCTATCTGTTGCCGGGCACGCTGGTGTGTAGTGCCTCTTCGCCAAGACGCTTGTCGAGCGCGTCTATCTGGTACGAGGTGTTCCACCGTCTATGATCCCATCTCGTGCAATTGGACGTACTCTGCCTGTGTCCATCGGGTACTGGACCGTTTCTCATCCGCGAGCCTGGTTCTGTATGAGGAACAACTCGTCTTATGAGTTGGAACCTGGCTCGTTCGCCATCCTACCCGTGGCGTCGTTCACAGACATCGTGAACCCTCGTCCAAGATTTAGTCTCACACAACACGTTTGAGAGCAAGGCATTCTAGAGCTGAGCATCCTTGTCCCAATAGCGCCGGATCCCATCATGTACTGAACCCTTTCTCTCTGCAAGTGTGTTTCCGGTATAGGAAAGCTTGACAGTAGAGTTGGGTCAAGGCTGTCATCGTTGTCCCTTTTCTGCCTAAGCACATAGGGTACGGATCCCTTTCTCTTCGCGAGCTTATTTCCGGTTTAGGAAAGCTCGACGTTAGAGTTAGGTTAGGTCTTCTTGCTTTTCCGAACGCCCATGATTGGGTATGGGTCTCTGCCTATAAGGAGCACAGGTAACTAGAAGCTCGTCTCGAGCTAACCGAGCTTGTAGTTCCCCTTTCCTAGGAACTTTTTCCTTTCTATTTGCAGTTCGCGCTGCCCCCTGGCGCTGTTCTGCCTTTCATTGTTTCATTGTACTCAGTATGACATCTATTAGTCTCTCGGCATGCCATTATTCTCCACGTATCTTTTACATTGGCCTCCCCTCCAATGTTCAGCGTCACTGTATGTCGACAGTGTCACTATATGTGGTGATGCAAATGGTGTCGGAGATGTTGTCTGTCTCTTATGCAGTCAAATCTCTTTCCATCCGCTACCTCCACATTCTCGGACATGATCCCTAAAGGATTTGGCCAGAGTCAGCTCGAGCTGCTGTGTTTCTGTTTCCAGGGTGCACCACATGGCGGTACATTTGGGATCTTAGTTATCTGCTAACCCTGGGTCCGCTAGAGCAATGCGCTCCCTTTGCAACCCAGCATGTGTATAATTTCGCTATGTTCAACTTTATCAAATGCTTTCGTGTAGTGTAGTCTATAAAACAAGAAGTACAGATCTGTTTTTACCTCTATAGACCTCTCTATTAGTGTTCGCAATATATAAATAGCATTGATGGTGCCTTTGCCTTCTACAAAAACACATTGTTTTGGACTTATTTCTGATTTTATTTTATTTCTCACTCTCTTCATGATGATTCTGAGCAGTATTTTGGTTATTTGGCTCATGATGATGATTGTACGGTGTTCTTCACATTCGGTGGTCCCTGGTTTATTAGGTATGGCTTTAAATATGGACCTCACCTCATATATATAAATATGAATAAGTTATGGTAAATAGCTTTGATATAACCTCTTCTTCTGCGTTTGTTCTTAAACTCCTGCAGATTAGCAGGATGTAGTTCAGAGAACGGAATGCGTTGTGTCATGGTTTACATCATTGCTGCGATATATGCGCCTTTCGGCCTGACACATCCCACAACCTCCTTATTCGCCTTTTACGACATGCGTGGAAGGTAAACAGTATTGCTATTCTTTGCTCCCCATTCGGGTCCCGGCAACACACGGGCGTGATATAACTAAATTAGACTATTACTTGCAGTTGAAAGGCGCATTCATCGTCCTGAAAGGTACTTAATTACATTTTTAAAGAAACTTCTCTGTTGGTGCATGTCCGTCTATATTATAAGACCTTCTAGCTGCTAGCTAATGGGGAAAAAGAAGACTTCTGAATGACTCTTGTGGCTATTCCTGTAATATTCATTGCTCACGGTGATTATATACCAAGGATCTTGTGATTGAAATCAAAATACTTCCACAATTACTTATGTTCAATGCATAAGAAAAACACATCAGCGTATTCAGTGGTCCAAGCTCTATTAGTAATACGTAACTCAAATATCATATATGAAAGAGTACTCAAACATAAAATGAAATCTGGAAATATTTCATTTGAAATTTTAGTATGAAAGATTGTGTGCAATTGATCATAAATAATCATATACATTTATGTCAGTATTCCAACGGCTGACTTTGATTAAGTGTATCATGCTTTCCTATAACTGCATCATCCGTTCCTAGAATTGTATCATCCTTTTCTACAATTGTATGTTCCTATACTACAATTGTATCATCATATCCTACAATTGTGTCATCCTGTCCTACAATTGTATAATTATATCCTACAATTGTATCATCCTTTCCTACATGTGTATCATCCTTTCTACAATTGTGTCATCCTATTCTTCACTTTTATCATCCTTTCCTACAATTGTATCATTCTATCCTACACTTGTAACATCCTTTCCTACAATTGTGTCATTTGATCCTACAATTGTGTCATATGATCCTACAATTGTGTCATATGATCCTACAATTGTGTCATATGATACTACAACTGTGTCATATGATCCTACAATTGTGTCATATGATCCTACAATTGTGTCATATGATCCTACAATTGTGTCATATGATCCTACAATTGTGTCATATGATCCTACAATTGTATCATATTATCATACAATTGTATCATATGATCCTACAATTGTGTCATATGATCCTACAACTGTGTCATATGATCCTACAATTGTGTCATATGATCCTACAATTGTATCATATTATCATACAATTGTGTCATATGATCCTACAATTGTATCACTCCATCATTTGTGCGGTGATCAACGCTTCGTCTAAGAAGACGAACAAGCCCGAACCCAACTCTTCTGTCAAGTTCTTCCTAAACCGGAACCAGGCTTGAAGACAAGAAAAGGTTTAGTACCCGATGAGCACAGGCACAATACGTCTAATTACATGTTGCAAGTTCACTGGCTGCGGAACGCCTCGTGCAGGACAGACGTAAAGGACACACCGTCTCGGCATAGAGTCAGTACACATTCACTGTCTGGCAACAGAGAGTTAGGCTGTCACAGGTTAGGGTAGCCCACCCGAATTGTCAAGGCATGCCGAAATCGGATGTGCTAGGCCTACACGGCGCATAACGGTGGCACAACGTACTCACCCTCCCGGCGGAAATCGCACGGATATCCGTGCTGGTTACAATGGAGCGAACGCAAAACAAACAAACAAACAAACATATATGGCTTTTTTACAATGTTCTGTCATACAGAACATATAACAATAGATCTATCTACACATATATTACAAATTTTTTTCTGTCATACAGAAAATATAACAATAGATATATCTACAGTCTACACATATATTACAAGTTATTTTCTGTCATACAGAAAATATAACATACAGAAAATATAACAATAGATCTATCTACAGTCTACACATATATTACACGTTATTTTTCATTGCGAGTTAATTTTGGACTGATTATTAAGACTTGTGGTTTCATACGTTCTACATTTAGAATCAAGACAGACAGGAGAAAAACAAATTTACAAAAACAAGGAGTGGTAATGTAAATTCCCATTGTGTTCCATTGGCAGTTCAGAAACTTGACATTTTGCTCACCCCATACTTACTCTAGCTCCAGCCTTCCCAGGCACCTTCCCCCCATTGAAACTAATTAATTTCCATTGTAGTCACAAACTTGGAATTACTATCCCCACTACCAATTGTGGCTGTTGCCCCTACCTAGTGTTACTCTTCAGTTAAGTTTCCCTTACTCCGTGCTTATGCATACCAGGAGCACTAATTTCAACCATCAGATGGTTTCAACAACGACAAACATAAATATGTTATGATGAAGTCCACTTGAACTGTTTGAGGAATTAGCATTTTAAATTAAAATTCTTTTATCCATACCATTGTACAACTAAATTCCATAAAATTCCATTCCATAAAATAGTGCATTTATTTTGTTCATTCATGACAACAAAGAAATAATCAAGCGGTGAAATGCCATTATAACAGCTTGGCCGGACTAATGAAATAAGCCTGTGTAATAACAAAGATTCCTCATTATTTACAGGGTTTCCGCTGTCATTTATTTCATTTATTTCTTCTTCTTCTTCTGCGTTCGTTCTCAAACTCCTGCAGATTAGCAGGATGTAGTCCGGAGAACGGAATGCGTTGTGTCATAGTTTACAGAATTGCTGCGACATCTGCGCCTTTCGGCATGACACATCCGACATCAGCAGGCTTTGGGTCACTGACCCTATATGGGATGGGACAACGAACTCCATCTTATAACCTCCTTAGTCGCCTTTCACGACATGCGTGGAAGCTAAACAGTGTTGCTATTCTTTGCTCCCGTATCTGGCCTCGGCACTCACGGGCGTTCATTTATTTAACTTTATATCTCAAATACTGATTTTAAAATATTGTAATCTTTTAAACTCAGCCTTCACAAGTATAATACGTGAAAAAGTTTTTGCAGAATGCTTAGAGACCTACTGTAAACCTGCTATTATTGTTTTTTATGTTCATTTTTTTTATCTATACATATTTAAACAACTACAGCAAAAAGAAAAAAAGAAAGAAAAAACAACAACTAATTTAACCATCAGTCTAGTAGAGTGCATCACCAAGATATAAGTTATTTCATAGACATTTTGTGTTAGATCGTAGCCTACTCCTCTAGACAGGTCTGGTTTAGTTAAAGTCTGAAAGTCTCTTCATACAAATGTTGAAAGACACATCGACAAGATCTATGCGATACCTGCTTGACTGTCCAAAACATGAGCACAATAAATAGTTCCTAGTCTGTTATTTTAAATGAATCATTAATAATGAAGGCGGCCACAAAATTGTACTACTACTATCTATATGTTATGCCTGGAGCAATAGAGAAGTTCGGCATAACCAGTAGTCAATTGGGGGCGGGGAATGAGCACAGTGAACCCTATCTTGGCTACAGTGGCTAGGAGCAGTGCATAGGTTGAAACCTACCTACCTGGGGGTGTGATAGTTATTCTCTGGCTCTGTCCGGGGCTGGACCGCAAATATACAAATATACAGCAATATAATGCCATTGGCATTAGGTCAAAGGGCATGAGCCCATGAACCGCTGGATCAGCAACCAACCAAACCATCTATATGTTATTTATGTTTACAAGAAGACATATTGGCCCCTGTAGTACGAATACGGATGTTATATATATTTTGTAATGTAGTGTGAGACCTAATTCTGGAGATATTACAATTGCCCTGGGAATTAAGCCCCGTGATTTTCCTGATCGGCCGAGACTGAGAGGGTTCGCGACGCTACAGCATATTTAGATTGTAAATAAAAACATGGTTTGGGTTAGGGTTGGGGTTAGGTTGATATGAAGACAGGTTATCTAGTGGTTTTGAGTAATACAACAATGTTCTTCAAAATCAACAGGCTCCAGCCCCCCTTTTCTGAACATTCAGATGTCAGATCCCCTTGAACTCCCCCCCTTTTTATGCCACCCCCTCACCCTTGGGGGAGACCCTCATGCCCCCTTTTAAACATTCATATGCCATGAATTCCCCCCCCCCTTTTTTATACCACCCCTCCCTCCCCTTTTTAATTTTTTTTATCTTCTTTATTCCCCCCTCAAACCACACACAACCGTAAATAACTAACTATAGATGCATGGATAAATGAACCAAAACATATTCCATATATAGGACATGAAGACTGAGACCTTCATCTTGGTTTATATTATCGGTTCGATCTTTTCTTTGGTCACTTTGCTCATACTTTGAGACTGTCCATAAATTGCTTCAACAATTTATGGGGCCTTTTTTGCTTATTTCGGTTTAAAAAAAATTCAGATTACCTAAAAAAATATTTTCGCAAAAAAGTGCGAATAAAATTTTGTTTAATTTAAGATTTTACTGTAGATGTTTTAAATTCCAAATTATATGGTGTACTTTTAAAACCAGTAGGTTTATTGTTGACATCAACGTTTGTCCAACCCCCCCCCCCCCATCCTCCTAGACTCACACACACACACACACAACATTTTATCTTGTCAACAGTTGTCAAAATTTTCATATCCCCCTCCTCCTGCCCCCAAATTGTTGATGTGATTTATAGACATCCCCTGTGTGTCTGCCACTAATAAACAACAAGCATCAATCGAAGGACAGCTACCTGGTGTGACACGTTCTGCAAAACATAGTAATCAGTAAACAATGTTTGAAATGCTGATACCAGGAATTCATGAAATACTGATACCAGGAATTCAATACGCTGATACCAGGAATGCATGAAATACTGATACCAGGAATGCATGAAATACTGATACCAGGAATGCATGAAATACTGATACCAGGAATGCATGAAATACTGATACCAGGAATGCATGAAATGCTGATACCAGAAATGCATGAAATGCTGATACCAGGAATGCATGAAATGCTGATACCAGGAATGCATGAAATGCTGATATCAGGAATGCATGAAATGCTGATACCAGGAATGCATGAAATGCTGATATAGTTACAGATAGTCATGTATAAACATGGCACTTTGCTTCATTCAGGCCCTTACAATTAAGTCATTCAAATTTATGACTGAGTCTGGTTCATACCACACGTTTATATTAGGTCTGACCTGCCACTTTCTCAAGCACTGCAGACATAACGTTATATGTGCTTACTTGCAAAGCTGCATCTGAATGTGAAACCATTTGTTGATAGATGAAAATTTGTATAGAAATTTGATCATAAGCTTGATTTTTTTATCAGTGAACCATCTTCTTCTTCAGTGCTCTTTCTCATACACTGGATCTAGGTACAGAAAACAACACTAAAAATAAACAATCACTTTTCCCCCACTAGAGCAGAACCCAACATACCTCGGAATTACCCTTGACTCTAGAATGACATGGGCAAAACAGACAGAAAAAGCAAAGAAACGAGCCAGAAATAGAATGGCAATAATGAAAAAGTTAGCAGGCACAAACTGGGGAGCGGACAGCAAAATCTTGAAAAGGCTATACACAGGTAGAGTTAGGCCAGTACTAGAGTATGGCATCGCAGCCTGGGCCACAGCATCTAAAACGCAATTCAACAAAATAAACAAAACCCAGAATCAAGCTACACGTATTATCACTGCATCTATGAAATCTACACCCATAAATACATTAGAAACAATAACTGGCCTTTAGTCAATGGAAGATAGAAGAGACATGAAAGTAGTTCAACAAGCAGAAAAATACAAGAGACTCCTGAATCATCCTATGCACCAAAGAATTAATGGCTATGGCAAAAGCAGGCTGGAGAGGAGCAACTTCTCAGCAAATGCAAAGAAACTGATACAAAAGGCACCAACTATAGGACAAGCGAAACCAAGGCCCATACAACTAGTCAGTATCACCCCCCTTGGGCATACAGACCCCCACAACTAAAAGAACAAATAGAAGGTATAGAAAAAAAGGAACTCAGACAGAATTGGAGAGAAAGCGTATCACAGAACAACACATCGCAGTTAATTACCCACAAGATGCATGGACTCATGCCTATACAGATGGCTCGGCCACAAATGCAATTGAGAATGGAGGTGGAGGAGTGACCCTCAGACAAAAATGCGGGAAAGATGTTACTCTAGCCATAGCTACAGGCAAGCTCTCAACCAATTTTAAAGCAGAAATGGAAGCTCTCAAGAAAGCAGCAGAAACTATCTTACAACACAAAGAACTAGTGCACAGGAATATTGTACTACTAACAGATGCACTCTCTGTCATAACAGCACTGAAGCTACACAAGAACACCGAACTGAATGAATTGAGGGCAGTGCTAGTTCAGTTGTACAATAATTTCCAAAGAGTAGTGATCCAGTGGATACCGGCACACTGTAACATTGAAGGGAATGAAGTTGCAGATAGACTGGCCAAAGAAGGAGGGAAGTTACCTCAAGAAGACTATCTAGTCAGTTATGAAGAAGTGAAGACCATCATTAAAGGCAACTATAACAAAAAGTGGAAAGAAGACCACCCCAAATATAATGCAGATGACGGGTATTACCAACTGTCCAGAAGAGACCAGGTTATCCTGCTGCGCCTCAGAACTGGTCACAACAAAATGAGACATCATTTGTACACCAAATTCAAAATAGGGACAACTGGGCTCTGCCATTGCAGCCTTGCGAATATGACAGCAGAACATATCCTACAAGAATGTTCCCAGTATGCAGACCTGAGAAACAAGACATGGCCCACTCCAATCAGTGTTGAAGAGAAACTGTATGGCACAGTGGACACTCTAAAACAGACAGCAGCCTATATCATAGAATCCGAAGTCCCAACCTGACTGAGTAATGATCGCCGAAGAAGAAGAAGAAATACACTGGATCTCTCTTGTAGCATGGCAATGATCTTATATTGGAAATCCTAGATTTCTAACAGGATGTAATCCAGATAATGAAATTGCTTTGTATCGCCGTTTTATTTGTGCCAATGGCCTGACGCATCCGTGTTTGCAGGTGAATGATGTTGAATTGTTGGTATTATTGAATGGCTACTTTCAGTAAAACGTGCATATATGAACATGATCCCCTGTAAACAATGATCTTGCAGAATACAGTTGAGTGTGGAAGAAGCAAAGAATAAAGAAAATCACGCGCAGACAAAATGAAAGACAAGATTTTCCCACTCATCCGTATCGCTGAAGATACAACTCACTGGAGTAATCTGTGTTGATGCTTCCAGTGTAGTACCCCTAAAACTTTTGACAGGTTACTAGTTGATGGATTGCTCTTTTATTAGATACATATACATCCGTGTGTTGCCGGAGTCCGAGAGGGAAGCAAAAAATAGTAACACTGTTTACCTTGCATGCATAAGAGGCAACTAAGGATGTTATAAGGTATAGTTGGCTGTCCCATCCAAAAAGGGTAAGTGACCCAAAGCCATGCTGAAGCAGGATGTGTCAGACCAAAAGGCGCATATATCATAGCAATGCTGTAAGCCATAACACAATGCATTAGATTCTCCAAACTACATCTTGCTAATCTGCAGGAGTTTGAAAATGAATGCAGAAGAAGATTGGATACATAGAACTTTTTCTAACATGACCATTACCTCTGTGTAATGTTATATATAATGGGGAATACCTGATTGTTAAGATGCCATTCTATCCAGAATGTATGTTGATGTTAATATTTCTTGTCTTTGTGAAATGGGCAGTTGAGCTCAAGCTTTCAAATTTTTTAACATTGCTTTTATATAGTTGAGACAACATGCTTATAAAAACACAGTGTCCCTCATTTGACACTATATCATCAGAAGTTATTTCCTTCACATTTTTGGTTCCAGTTTCTGCAGAAATCTGGCACAGATTGTCTCAGATTTACAGAGTGTAAGACAATAAACTTTTCTTCAGTCTAGTTCAAAAGAGTTCATCACCCCTGAAGAATCTTGCGCCTTGGCACATTTTCGTTGCCGTGATGATATTGTCATCTTCTTCTTCTTTCGTTCGCTAATAATATCTATATCTGCAGTGTTGTTTCGTGTATAAATTGGACAGTGTTTTCCATTTCTTGTTTTGTACCATTAAGTTTAACATTCATTGGTGTATCAGAAGGCCAGTATGTGCATCTTAATGTGTCATAGTTTGCACATTCTTGAAGGGTATGTTCTGAAGTCTGGTTGACTTGTCCACAATTACCCTTTGCTGTTGTGCCAATTTTAAATTTTGTATACATATGGCTGTTTAGTCTATTGTGACCAGTTTTCAGTCGAAATATGATGACCTGTTCTTGTCTGTTAAGTAGGTGGTAGTCGTCCCGTGGAAAGTTAGGCTTTCGTTGTGCCTTTATCATGGATTTCTTTTGGTGATAGCTGATTGGTACATCCGTATGCTACATGTTAGCACCTTCCTTGGCGAGTTGATCACTTTCTCATTTCCTGCTATTATACAGTGTGATGGAATCCATTGCAGTATAACTCTACACCTATTTTGTACTATGGACAATACCTCTTTTAACTCTGGAAGTTTATTGGATTGTAATGCCTCTAGTACTGACCTTGCATCTGTAAGTATTACTATAGGGTGTGAGGTCCTGTCCAATGTTAACAGTTTCTCTGCAGCTGTATAAATAGCTTTGACTTCAGAGTCATAGTTGTTGCAGTAATTCCCTGTTACAAGTGGTATCAGTGGTGCCATCTGGGTATTCTACATATACACCACTTCCTCCATTTTTTACTGCATTCTGTGCTGATCCACCTGTATTTACTCTGGTCCATAGATCACTTGGGTAAACATCATCAAGGAAACTGAGAGCTGCTACTCTTTTCTGCAGATTATTCTGATGTTCATCCCCATGCACACCTGCTACTGTTGTTTGGATGGTCTCTGGTAGGCATGTCCGTTTTTCCTATGGGGTGTGTTCTGGTTGAGATGTCAGTGGTATTGTTACCTCTGGCAGATTCGATACCTGTCTACGTAGACGCTTGGCCTGGTGTATGAAGCTGCTTCTTTTAAGCCGTCCTCGTGACAGATTCTGGAATCTTTCCTTCATTGGGTGACTATGGTGGGAAAGAAACTTTTCTCCATGAATTATAATTTTAGTATCTCTACGCTCTTTCAATGACTGCATCCCTTCGATATTCTGCATTTCTATGATTGGTGTGGATATCATTGCGCCTGTAATGATTCTAAGTGCTTGGTTCTGTACTCTATCTAGGTTTTGTAGTGTTGTGTTTGATGATGAACTCCATGCTGTAGAACCATATTCCGAGTGTGGTCGAATGGCTTGTTGGTATACATTTTTTAGAATTGTTTCATTAGCTCCCCAAGTTGTCCCACTCAGTTTTCTTAGTATAGCTATCTTCCTTCTAGCCTTTGTTTCTGCTTTGCTGATATGATGTGTCCATGTCATTTTGACATCAAATGTTACACCAAGATATGTGGGTTGGTCATCTACCTTTAAGATAGTTTTATTTACATAGATGTTTCCTGCTCTTTGTTTTGGTGAAAGTGTAAAAAGGGTTGTTGCTGACTTCTCTATATTGATACTTAAACACCATTTGTCAGCCCAATTAGTCAAAATGTCCATGGCTCTCTGAAGCATTTTTGTGGCAACCATGGCGCTCTCATGTGTGCACCATAGAACCAAGTCATCTGCATATAGTGCTGCCTTAGTTCCACGGGGTATTTCTTCAATTAGATCATTGATAAATATGAGAAAAAGAGTTGGTGATAGAACTCCTTCTTGAGGCACTCCATGGCGTAGTAATACTTTCCTACTTTTTTTGCCATACACTTGTACTCTGGCTCTTCTATTGTGAAGAAAGGCTTCGTCCATCTATACATATTTCCACATATCTTGTAGTTTCTCATTTTTTGAAGCAATCCTTCTTTCCATACTTTATCAAAGACCTTCTGTAAATCAATCCATGCCACTAAAACTGATTTTCTGTCTTGGAAAGCATCCTAAATTTCCTGTGAGAGGTATGTGGTTTGATCCTCTGTGGAGTAGCATTGCCTGAAACCTGCCTGCTGTGGTGCAAGGAATTTTCTACTTTCCAGGTGAAATTTTAGTCTTAGGTTTATGATGCGCTCCATTGTTTTGCACAGGCAACTTGTAAGACTAATTGGTCTGTAGTTAGTTGGTGTTGTTCCATCTTTTCCAGGTTTAAGCAAAGGGACCATAATTGATTCTCTCCAGATTTGTGGTATTTTCCCAGTAGTCCATCTAATATTTAGGATGCCCAATAGTTTCCTTCTGGCTGTTGTTCCTAGATTCTTTATCATTTCATTTGATATTTCATCAATACCTGGGGACTTATTTAGCTTTAGTTTAGAGACTGCTAATTCCAATTCACTATATGTGAACAGATATTGTCATTAAACCAGCAGATACGGGTGGGGCCGTTGTGGTTTGCGTAAGGACCTTTACCTCCAGGAGGGCTACCAACAACTCCCCAATCCTTTTTTCTACACTGTACGCACATCTGATTCGACTGTAACTAACCAGAAGGTTGTTAACAACATTGTGAGAACCCTTATTCTTAACAACGACCTTCCTACCACTGCCATGTCTCTTTGAATCGATCAAAGCTGTTTAGGCAAACCTGTTTTCTATATGCTGCCAAAAATCCATAAGGCATCGAATCCGGGTAGACCTATTGTCTCTGTTTGCTCTTGTCCCACTGAGCGCGTCTCCAATTTCCTTTACAGCATTTTTCAGCAGTTAGTCGAACAACTGCCTTCATTCTTGAAAGACACTAAGCATGCCCTCACCATTTTTTTCTTCCGTTCAGTTGTCTTCTAACCGTACCTATCTTCTGTTCTTGCTTGATGTCTGTTCTTTGTACACTTCTATACACCATGCAGATGGTCACAGGGCTCTACAGTTCTTTCTTGACAAGAGTCCCCACCCCTCTGTATCCACTTCTACTCTTATCCACCTTGCTGAACTGGTGCTTATGCTCAACTCTTTTGAATTTGATGGACACTTTTTCGATCAGATCAGTGGCGTTGCCATGGGAACCAAAATGGGACCTAGCTATGTGTGTCTCTTCATAGGACATCTTGAACATTTAGTTTGGTCTACATATGATGGCCTATTCCCATCTCTTTTCCATAAATACATTGACGATGTGATAGGTATCACCGACATGTCCGAAGTGGAATTGTCTCGTTTCATCAACGTCATCGGCAGTTTCAACCCTGCTATTCTTCTTCTTCTTCAGCGTTCATTCTCAAACTCCCGCTGGATGTCTCTTGTAGCAGGACAATTGTCCTAGTAGATTTCCAGCAAGATGTAGTCCAGAGAATGGAAATGCGTTGTGTAGCCGTTTTAGTTGCGCCAATGGCCCGACACAGCCGTCTTCGGCGGTAACCCTGCTATTCAATTTACATCTAATATCTCCACTACTTCTGTCAACTTCCTTGACATCATTCATCCCCCTTATCTTAGCACATCCGTTTACTATAAACCTACTGATGCTCATGGCTTTCTGCTCTACACTTCTTCTCATCCTCCTGCTTGTCGCAACTCTCTACCGTACTCCCAGCTTCTTCGCCTGCGTCGCTTGTGTAGCGATTATGACAATTTTCTCGACAAGTCCTCTGAGATGATTGAGTTTTTCCGTAGACGAGCGTTCCCTGACAGCATTCTTTCATCCGCTTGGCTCCGTGTGCGCCATTTGTCTCGCCTCGATACCTTGACTAACTCTCAGGGTTCTTCCTCCTCCTCTGATAGGGTTAAACTTGTTCTTACCTTTCATCCCCATAACTCTTCTGTTCGACGCATCATGCTCTAACATTATTCTCTTCTCCAGTCTGATCCTGACACCCGTGACGCTTTCCACGACTTATCTCTGGTGGCTTATAGGCGTGATAGAACTCTGAGGGACATCTTGGTTCATAGCCACCTTAAGTCTTTTGTTCCTGACCATTTTGGTACTGTTCGTTGCTCACGTGTCCGTTGCTATACATGTCCTTACGTAGTTCAGATGCGCTCCTTTCATTTCACAAGGCCACTTTCTCCATCGACGAGGCCTTTACATGTGAATCCCGTAATGTCATTTACGTGATCATATGTAAACGCTGTGGCAAACAGTACATCAGGGAAACCGGCCTACGATTGACCGATCGCTTTTGTAACCATCTTCATGCATCAAGCACAGAACACTCACTCCTGTGGCCACACACTTCAACGGCGATGGTCATCATCGTGCTTTTGATATTCAGGTCATCGCCATCAGATCTTGCACCACCGATGATAGATCTAGGTATGCGCTAGAAAATTCTGACTCAATTCCGACCATTCTTATGTCTAGTACTGGGTTGGTTTGGTCTTTATTCTTTTTGTTCCGTAATTTACTCATCTTTTTGTTTGTTTCGTTTCCACATATATTTACGTTTTTATGTACTTTCTGACCTTCCGGCATCTCATTTCTATATTTCCGTTGGATGTTGTGATCATTTTTCCATTCGTCACCCTTTAATGTTTTGTTTGTGTCTTGATAAAGACCTTTTGGTTGAAACGTTGACTGTGATTTGTTTATTGTAATTTTTATGATTTCTTGTGTGCTCATCATTGCCCATCATTACCTACAAGTTTTAGCGATAGTCTGTCGTATCCCATTGAAATGAAATATAAACCTGTGTTTTACGTAAGTTCCAAAGACTTAAAAAGTGTTTGAACTACACTGAATAATTCTGTGACAAAAGTTACTGAAGTTTATCCAATGTTAAATAGAAACTTGTACCAGGTTTGCCTAGTTTCATTTTTGGATTCACCCCAAACCTGCTTAATTTCAAAAGCTATACTTAAATTGTGCGACTTGGCCAGGTCACAGTTAACTTATCAGACATGGAAGACTTATGGTGGCTTAGCCACTACTACTGACATAGCTCTTCAAGTCACATTGAAACAGTGTTCCCATCACAATAAATTAAAGAAATTTCAAAGGAAAATAAACCATGATAGGATTTTGGAGCATGAGTAAATAACTTAGATTTCTTCTTCTGCGTTCAGCCTCTGTGGTGATGCTATACCGTCAGGCCTGTCGGCAGGACGAAGTCCACTGTCCTCTCCAGGTCAGAGCGGCTTCCGCATAGCTTTTGCCTCAAGTCTGTATCCTCTGGCCAGGTCTGCTGTCTCGGCTCTTTGTATGTTGGGCAGTCCTGAAGTATGTGTTCTAGAGTCTGGGTTCCGGATCCACATGGACATTCATCTGTGTATGAGATCCTTAATCGATAAATGTGACCCAACAGTCTGCAGTGGCATGTTCTAAGGCGAAATATTCTGGTCTGTTGATGTCTTTGGAGGAAATGTATTGCATCATGTTCGTATTCCCCTTCCATTTCTTTCTTCCACTTTGTTGTGTATGCAATACAATATATTCTTGATTTCTTCAATATTTTAAAAATGCTGGCGTTTATATTAACATTACACATATCTGCATTAATTTTTGTTACAATCTAGATTTAGCACTGCCTTATGTAATCCTGCTGTTTATTATGTAAATACTGTATGTTGTATTGTATAACTTGTTTCTATAATTAAGACAAGTTTTTGTTAATATTGATTCAATACCATTAAAAATATTAATATGCTGAATGTGGCATTTGGATATTTTTTTTCCAATCTTCTTCTGTGTTGGTCTTGTAGATTTTCAGTCCTGTCGCCAGGAGAAAGCTCCCAGTCTTCTCCAGATCAGAGCAGCTGCTCCAAAGTTTTTGCCTCAGTTCAGTCCATTGTGGCCATGTCTTGCTTCACAGTTCTTTGTATTCTGGACAGTCTTGAAGTATGTGTTCAGGGGTCTGTATGCCTGCTCAGCATAGGTATTCATTTGTGTGGGCTACTCTGACCCAGAACAGGTGGCTCTGTAACCAGCAGTGGCCAGTTCTAAGTAAAATGATGATGGTCTGTTGTTTTTTCCAATCTAATTTTATATTTTTGAATCCAACATCTTGACAAAGAGACTAGTGAAAAAAAGATTACAGCATGTGAAATGAGATGTTTGGGAAAAATTATACATGTCACTAGAAGAGACAGATGATGATATCTGGAAAGAAATAAAGACACAAGGTGATTTAGCCACCTCATGTAGAATAATCACCTGTGTGTTGACAGGTCTCAAAATGGGAGCAAAGAATAGCAACACTGTTTACCCTTCCATGCGTGTCGTAAGAGGCGACTGCAGTTTATGGGATGGAGCTGACTGTCCCATCCCAGATTCAAGCTGACCCAGAACCCATGCTGAAGTCGGATGTGTCAGGACAAAAGATATCACAGCATAGCTGTAACACATGACACATCACATTCTGTTCTCTAGACTATATCCTGCTAATCTGCAGGAGATTGAGAACGAACACAGAGGAAGAAGAACATAGTTCCTCTTATAAATCTGCATGCACAATGTTTGACACATATCTGTAACATAATTGGTCTTGTCTTTCACAACATCCATTAAGTCTATTACAGAAAACAGCACTCAGATGGATAATATAACATTAAATTATTTTAGTTTTCCAACAAAATTCCATGTCATGCAGAAGTCCATGGCAATGAAAGAGTAGTCTCATTCGTGGGAAACACTGTGATTGATGTTGTCACAGTATTGAAAAGTGATAGGGGTGAGGGGAGACAATGTGTCTTCTCTGGAAAGATCCAAGATCAACCAACAGCTGACTGGGACTTTGAATCTGCATATTCTTAGATGGCTGCTGGAACTGAGAGTGGAGTACTTATGGGAAATGTCTGGTGTGCCATGATGCTGGTCTATAATCAAGAACCAGGTCTTTAATATTGGCTGGAAGCTAGTTTTAGTGGGGATTCCAAATTGTATATTGCCTTTATAAAGACATTTGATTTTGTCAGATGTGAGTGAGGGTCTGTACAAAGTGAACTCAAGTGCACCTCACAAAAGACATATGATGTGGTAAATTCTGAGGGTCTGTCCAGAAGTATGTATCTTGATATTTGATGTGGTCAAATATGATGCTCTGTACAAAGAGAGCTCAAGTAGATATCGCAAAGATATTTCTTGATTCTCAATTAGAAACTGGCTTCACAACACGCGGAACATTCCCATAAGTGCTCCGCTCCAGCAGCCATCCCAGTGTATGTAGACTCAGAGTTCCGGTCAGGTGTTGTGTGATCTTCGGGACTTTCCAAAAAATGTACCTTTCCTTCCCTCTAGATACTCCCATTTCTAACATTCTCTGTATGTGTACGTTCTCAACCTCATTGACACCATCTGCATCTTCAAATGAATTTATTACTACCTTGATCAGGTCTGCTTTATCTCTACTCAGCAATATGGAAAACACAATCAAATGTAAAGACTGACGAGAAGAACAATTGCTTGAAATATCTTTTACTTGTACAACTCAGCAATAATGATCAACATAACTCATACAAACTATATACATGGTTTACAAGGAACTCGAACATTTGCAAATAAAAATTATAGGAAGTTAAAGGAATACTTTGATTTTCATGCGCATTACGAACACCACACACACACTAGTTTAATAAAGTGATGTAGGTCTACATAACTGAGTTTACAACAGCGATATATGAAAATCTGATGGCTTCCATCTGTTGTTGGTCCATACCTTTATTTTGTGACAAACTGCTAAAATCACTACTTAATTTGTGCTGGTAAGCTGATAAAGTATGGCTCTGTGGCGGAGTGGTAAGGGCCCATCTGTGATGGCCAAAGTACAGAGTTCGACCTCCACCACAGGCAATTAACATAATATAAACATGTTTATTACCAATGGCTGCTCATATAGAGTACTACTGTCATAGTATTCTTAGTGACTTCCATGGACAATGGACTAGTGTATGTGCATTTTCTGACAATAGTCTATTCATTTCTTTATGTCTGAGCTATATCTGCCATATCAATGTGAAAATATTTTCTAAGTGTCTTAGCAATGTTTTCTTAGCAATTTCCCAAATGTGATAGTTTATTCTGGGATGTTCTTTTAGATGACAGTGATACTCTTGTTCTTGTCATACAGGATTAGCTACCATCTTAATTTGTTCTTGGAGATTATTACGTCCCGATCGAGGCCAGCACCATGTAGTGGTGATGGGGCTTAGTTCCGCCATCAGGGGCTGAAAACTAAGACTGGTCAGGCAGTCCCACTCTAGCACAACCATAGTCCAGCTCAAGTAAGCAGAGTGCTGAAGACAGAGGCAACCAGCCAAAAGGCGCACAGATAATCAGGATGCCATGCACAAAACACAATGGAAACATGTCTGCATCTATAAACAGTTATGGTGCTTGCCCTGTGGCGGACGTTCAGGCAGGGACGTTGCCGGGCCATATACCTCGAAAGGCCCAACCTCAGTTACTGGAAATCCTTCTTAATTGCCCCGAGGAGCAAGAAGGCAAGGGAATAGAGCTATTGGCAAAACAAATGACCAATAAAAATAATGCACTGGAATGTTGAGGGTGTCAAGAGTAAAAGAGATGGATACAGCAAAAAATTGGAACTTGAAAATGTCCTAACTGAAGAACAAGTTAGTACAGGGTTGGGCAAACTTTTTGTGCAGAGGGCAACATTGAAAATTGTAAAGCTATTGGAGGGCTGCATATAATATTATGTATGTTTTTGTTTAAAATTCTCGGTAAGTAATCAATTAAATATTTTTATTGTAAAGAAAGGTAGTTTTACATAATGTAGATAACTTCTGAAATAAATTACATTTCTAACAGACTTACACTATAACAGTATATTTTCTAATATGGATAAAAGGTTTTGCAAATATTTTAACAATATATTTAAAAAATATTATGTTGCATACAGTTACAATATGGGTTCATATCAATAGTTTTAATGAAGATTTAAAAAACACCATACACATACAGTCACAACTTTATTGATATTAGTAATTTCTAATGAGATGTATGTAATTGCTTGTAAGATTTTATAATTCCTTTGAAATCTGGAACAAGTTTACTTGTAGAAATCTACATGACTGTATTTAAGTTGCAATCAGATAATAAAGACCTATTCTTAGATTTGTTGATTTTTAAGCAAGAAAATGCCTGTTCACAAATATATGTAGATCCAAATAATGACAAATATTTAGCTGCAAAGTTTTTTAAGTTTGGGAATGATTGTTCAGGCAAAGAACCATAGAAATCCAACAAACATTCAGACTTAAATTTTTCCTCCAAGTAATGATTGGCTTGTAATTCAAGCAACTCCAACTGTATGTGCTCTGAGGCTTTATCAGCTTCTGCACTGAGAGGGAACTGATAACATTGAAGTGCTGCTCCAAGTTCTTGGAATCTTCTTCCAAATTCTTCAATCAATACATATAACTGAGCTATGAATTTTTTACTCATTTCATCAGAAATAGTTTCTTGTTTCAGCAAAGAGAAGTGACAAAACATGTTTTCACTTGCTTGTCTGGAAAACAGTGAGAGTTTGGCTTGAAATGATTTTACATGAACATACATTTCATGTGCAAACAAACCATTGCCCTGAAGTTTAACATTCAGTTCATTTAACTTTTCCATTATTAACTTTTCCATTCAAGCAACTCCAACTGTGTGTGCTCTAGGGCTTTATCAGCTTCTGTACTGAGAGGAGAACTGATAACATTGCTCCAAATTCTTGAAATCTTGTTGCTGTGTCACGAATCAGTGGCTGTTTTTGAAGAATATAACTTAAAAAGACATTACTAATGCCGAAGTCGGATGTGTCTGGCCGAGAGGTGCAGATATCACAGCAATGCTGTAAACCATGACACAACACATTCCGGACTACATCCTGCTAATCTGCAGGAGTTTGAGAACGAACGCAGAAGAAGAAGACATTACCAGACAAAAAATCCCAATTTCCTACCTAATCTAACATCTGAAGAAAGGAAAAGAAAATGCATGGAGTTGGTAAAAAGTCTGGAGAAACAACAAACTGTGTTTACAAAACAGTCTTCAATTCAAGATGCTGCAACAGAGGCCAGTTTGGTGTTGTCACACAAAATTGTGAAATACAACAAGCCATTTTCTGATGGTGAATTTATTATTGATATTTCGAAATATTGATTTTGATATTTAAAACAGGGACATAGTTATCAATACACAGATATGTGTCACTCAAAGGACTATGGATATGCAATTAGAAATATTAAAAAAGGTTAAGCAAAGTTCAGAAAGTATATTTAAGGCTCTGCAGGTTCTGCAAAGATTAGACAAACATATTTCAAAAATAAACCCTAATGTACTTTGTACTAAATGTACTAAATGTACTCTGCCCTAATGTACAGAAAAAAATTCACTTTGTAAACGAGACGTCATGAATCAGATTTGAACTTGAGCACAAGGCAAATCACATAACAACTATATCAGGAAACCCTGAAGAAACATTCATTTTTGCTTAATTCACAAAGTAAATTTGACTAGCTATATTTTTAAATTTTCTTCTTCTTCGTTCGTTTTCATACTCCTGCAGATCAACAGGATGTAGTCCAGAGAACGGAATGCGTTGTGTCATGGTTTACAGCAGGGGTGGGCAAACTTTTAGTGCAGATGGCCACATTGAAAATTGTAAAGCTATTGGAGGGCTGCATATAATATTATGTATGTTTTTGTTTAAAATTCTCGGTCAGTAATCAATTAACTCTTAACACTTACGAGACGGGACCATAATAAAATTGTACACATTGTTACGAGGATGTGAAAAATATCCAAAAAAATGTTTTCTTCACTATTTCAGTAAAAAATTATAATTGTATTATAGAAAAAGATTATATTGATATAGAAACTTACATACATCATACATCTATTTATCCAGTATACAAATAGTTAGGCTCTGTGATACTCTGACAATGCTATTTTATAGTTTTTGTTGTGAAATATAGGAACATATACCTTAGAACGTGGTATAATTTATTAAGTCTATGTTGGGGGTGCAAAGGGAACACATTGCTCTAGGCGGACCCAGGGTTAGCAGATAACCAAGATCCCAAATGTACCTCCTCGCTGTGCACCCTAGTAACAGAAAACAACAGCTTGAGCTGATTCTGGCCAAATAGTTTGGGGATCATGTCTGAGAATGTGGAGGAAGCAGATGGAAAGAGATTTGACTGCAAAAGATACAGACAATATCTCTGACACCATTTGCATCACCACATAGTGCGACACTGTCGACATACAGTGACGCCTGTTAGTCCAGTCAGAACATTGGAGGGGCTGCCAATGTAAAAGGCACGTAAAGGTGGGTGCATGGAGATAAACAAATATATGTCATAATGAGTACAATGACGCTATGAAAGGGCAGAACAGCGCCAGAAGGCAGCGCAAACTGCAAATGAAAGGTAAAAGATTCCTAGGAAAGGGGAACTATAAGCTCTGTAAGCTCGAGACAAGCTTCTAGTTACCTGTGATCCTTATAGGCAGAGACCAAGACCCAATTGTGGGCGCTCGGAAAAGCAAGAAGACCGTAACCAACTCTAATGTCGAGCCTTCCTATACCGGAAATATGCTCGCGAAGAGAAAGGGTTCCGAACCCGATGGGCTTAGGCAAGAAATGGACAAAGACGGCAGTCCTGGCCCAACTCTACTGTCAAAGTTTCCTATACCAGAAATACACTTGCAGAGAGAAACGGTTCAGTACCTGATGGGCTCAGGCAGAATAGGGACAACGATTTTAGCCCTGGCCCAACTCTACTGTCAAAATTTCCTATACCGGAAATACACTTGCAGAGAGAAAGGGTTTAGTACCTGATGGGCTCAGGCGCAATTGGGACAAGGTCGCTCAGCTCGAGAACGCCTTGCTCTCAAACATGTGGTGTGAGACTTAAACTCGTGCGAGGGGTTCATGATGTCTATTGTTTGTTTGTTTTGCGTCCACTACATTGTAACCAGCACGGATATCCGTGCAATTTCCTCCCGGAGCGTGATTACGTTGTGCCACTGTTATGCGCCGCGTAGGCCTAGCGCATCCGATTTCGGCATGCCTTATTCGGGTAGGCTATTCTAGCCTGTGACGGCGTTCCTATCTGTCGCCAGACAGTGAATGTGTACTGACTCTATGCTGAGACGGTGTGTCCTTTACGTCTGTCCTGCAAGAGACGTTCCGCAGCCAGTGAACTTGCAACATGTAATTAGACGTATTGTGCTCGTGCTCATCGGGTACTAAACCTTTTCTCGTCTTCAAGCCTGGTTCCGGTATAGGAAGAACTTGACAGAAGAGCTGGGCTCAGGCTCGTTTGTCTTCTTAGACGAAGCGTTGATCACCAACTTCATGAGCCCCTCGTCCAGGTCTGAATCTGTACATATATTTAGGAACGTTAGGGACTTGTGTTTTGTTCTAGCGATAAACAGTGCTTGTCACCTCGGACTGCTATGCCTGTGCCCATCGGGTACTGAACCTTTTCTCTGTGAGCACGCTTCTGGTATAGGAAAGACTCGACAGTAGAGTTGGGCTTAGGATGGGATCACCGGTAACTAGAAGCTTGTCTCGAGCAAACAATGCTTTAGTTCCAATTTCATCGAACCATTTTCCATGCTAATTGCACATGGCGCTGCCCTCTAGCATTGTGCATCTTTCTCAGTGTACTCATTGTGCTTTTATTTTTATTGGGACATCTGCCTGTTTCGTACCAACTACATTGGCCGCCCTCCAATGCTTCAACCAGACTTACTAGCTTCTCTGTGTGTCAACAGTGTTGCTGCGTGTGTTGGCACAGAGGTGTCGGAGATATTGCCTGTCTTTTTGCAGTCAAATCTCTTTCCATCTGCTTCCTCCACATTCTCGGACACGATCCCCAAATGTCTTGGCCAGAATCAGCTCGAGCTGCTGTTTTCTGTTACCAGGGTGCACCGCGAGGAGGTACATTTGGGATCTTGGTTATCTGCTAACCCTGGACCGCCGAGAGCAATGCGTTCCATTTGCACCCCACGATGTCTATGAATGACACCTCAGGTAGGAGGGCGAACGAGAGCCAGGGTCCAACTCTACTGGCGAGTTCTTCCTCATACGGAACCAGGTTCACGGATGAGAAACGATTCAGTACCCGATGGACACAGGCAGAGTTTGTCCAATTGCACGAGATGGATTCATGGACGGTTGAGCACCACGTGCCAGATAGAAGCGCTCGACAAGCGTCTTGGCGAAGAGGCACTACACACCAGCGTGCCCGGCGACAGATAGACAGGCTGTCACGGACTAGGGACCAAACCTGAAATAAAGGAATGATGAAAATGGATGTGCTGGACCTCGGACGTCCTGACCACAAGTGGCCAACCGGGGTGCAAATAATCACAGTTCTACTGTGGAACTTACAGCACAACGTACTTCATGCTCCCCGGCTGAAATCACACGAAATATTCGTTGTTGTTATTTGAGAGCGAACGCTGAAGAAGAAGAAGAGAAAGACATGCAGGACAGCATGGACCTCTTTTCTTTGACCTGTGATGCACAGGATGATCCCCAACTTTCTACTCAAGGAGATGGAAATCAACATCAACCCCAGATTTAGCGTTTGCCACTGGAGATTTATCACATAAAATATGTAGAATAGTTATGAACCAGCTAGGGGACAGTGACCACAAACCAATAAAACTCACTATCAACCTTAACTACACACAGGAAGAGCAGAAACCTCTTCCCCGCTGGAACTATAAGAGAGCAGACTGGGACAAATTTGCAAAACTCTCAGACGCATATAGTGAGCCTATCAACACCCATCCAAAAAAAACTAAGAACATGACGGAAAAGCTAACTGAGGCAATACTTAGGGCAGCAAAAGACGCAATACCAAGAGGGGCAAGAAAAAACTACAAACCGTACTGGTCCAAAGAAATACAAAAGCTTGAAGAAGACCTGAATATGGCCAGAGAATTAGCAAAAACAGAGCAGAGTACAGAAAGCAATATTGCTCTCAAGGCAGCCTCAGCTAAATACAAGAGAGAGGTAAAAACATCAGCAAGGAGGAGATGGATCGAAAAAACCGAGAGCCTTAACATGGACAAAGATGGAAACAAACTCTGGAAACTTGCCAAGGCATTGAGTGATGAAAACAGTAGCCGACCTCCAATAACACTTGAATATAATAACAAAATGCACACGGGAAAAGCAGCAGCACACATTTTCATTAAAAATTATGCAACTGTGAGCCAGATAAACATACCAAAAGAAAGAAAAATAGAAGTCAAGAATGAAATCCATGGACTAAAGAATATGCCTATGGTTATAGAAGAGCAAATGTTGGCAAAATTTACGGAAACTGAGATAGAAGAAGCACTACAGAACCTTAAACTCAAGAAGTCACCAGGTAAAGATGGGGTTACCAATGAGATGCTTATGAAACTGGGGCCTAGAGCAAAGAGAAAACTTCTAAACATAGTAAATACTAGCTGGAGAACAGGACAGGTGCCCACCGCATGGAAAGAAGCTATCATGGTACCCATTTTAAAGCAAGGCAAAGACAAACTCGACCCAAGTAGTTATAGACCTGTCAGTCTCCTCAGCTGTATGGGCAAATTAATGGAGAAAATGGTCAACAGAAGACTCATGTGGCACTTGGAAGGAAAACAACTCATAGCAGCACAACAGAGCGGCTTCCGACAACAAAGATCAACAGAGGACCAGGTCGCCTACATAGCCCAAGAGATTAAAGACGCATACCAAGAAAAAAAACACACGCTTGCAGTGTGGGTTGACATGGAGAAGGCATTTGACAAAGTTTGGAAAGATGGACTCAAGAACAAGCTCCTTAGACTAGGAATCAGAGGACACTTATATAACTGGATATGCAACTATATGGAAAAAAGAACAGCTAGAGTGCAAGTACAGGGAAAACGTAACAGGAAGAGAATACTAGAACAAGGTGTCCCGCAAGGAGGTGTACTATCCCCTACACTCTTCTTAATTTACATAAATGATATTATGGAGGGCATACCAACTGGGGTACACTCTGCAATGTATGCAGATGACCTGGCTTTGTGGACAGGAGGGGTGACAATAGCAGTTGCAAAAAATAGAATGCAAGGGGCACTGCACAAACTAGAAAGCTGGACCAAGAAATGGTTGCTTACCATTAATGAAAAGAAAACCACACACACAATATTCACACTATCCAACAAGGTACAGAAAACAACACTAAAAATAAACAATCACGTTCTCCCACTAGAGCAGAACCCAACATACCTCGGAATTACCCTTGACTCTAGAATGACATGGGCAAAACAGTCAGAAAACGCAGAGAAACGAGCCAGAAATAGAATGGCAATAATGAAAAAGTTAGCAGGCACAAACTGGGGAGCGGACAGCAAAATCTTGAAAAGGCTATACACAGGTAGAGTTAGGCCAGTACTAGAGTATGGCATCGCAGCCTGGGCCACAGCATCTAAAATGCAATTCAACAAAATAAACAAAACCCAGAATCAAGCTACACGTATTATCACTGCATCTATGAAATCTACACCCATAAATACATTAGAAACAATAATTGGCCTTCAGTCAATGGAAGATAGAAGAGACATGAAAGTAGTTCAACAAGCAGAAAAATACAAGAGACTCCTGAATCATCCTATGCACCAAAGAATTAATGGCTATGGCAAAAGCAGGCTGGAGAGGAGCAACTTCTCAGCAAATGCAAAGAAACTGATACAAAAGGCACCAACTATAGGACAAGCGAAACCAAGTCCCATACAACTAGTCAGTATCATCCCTCCTTGGGCATACAGACTCCCACAACTAAAAGAACAAATAGAAGGTATAGAAAAGAAAGGAACTCAGACAGAATTGGAGAGAAAACGTATCACAGAACAACACATTGCAGTTAATTACCCACAAGATGCATGGACCCATGCCTATACAGATGGCTCGACCACAAACGCAATTGAGAATGGAGGTGGAGGAGTGACCCTCAGACTAAAATGCGGGAAAGATGTTACTCTAGCCATAGCTACAGGCAAGCTCTCAACCAATTTTAAAGCAGAAATGGAAGCTCTCAAGAAAGCAGCAGAAACTATCTTACAACACAAAGAACAAGTGCACAGGAATATTGTACTACTAACAGATGCACTCTCTGTCATAACAGCACTGAAGCTACACAAGAACACCGAACTGAATGAATTGAGGGCAGTGCTAGTTCAGTTGTACAATAATTTCCAAAGAGTAGTGATCCAGTGGATACCGGCACACTGTAACATTGAAGGGAATGAAGTTGCAGATAGACTGGCCAAAGAAGGAGGGAAGTTACCTCAAGAAGACTATCTGGTCAGTTATGAAGAAGTGAAGACCATCATTAAAGGCAACTATAACAAAAAGTGGAAAGAAGACCACCCCAAATATAATGCAGATGACGGGTATTACAAACTGTCCAGAAGAGACCAGGTTATCCTGCTGCGCCTCAGAACTGGTCACAACAAAATGAGACATCATTTGTACACCAAATTCAAAATAGGGACAACTGGGCTCTGCCATTGCAGCCTTGCAAATATGACAGCAGAACATATCCTACAAGAATGTCCCCAGTATTCAGACCTGAGAAACAAGACATGGCCCACCCCAATCAGCGTTGAAGAGAAACTGTATGGCACAGTGGACACTTTAAAACAGACAGCAGCCTATATCATAGAATCCGAAGTCCCAACCTGACTGAGTAATGATCGCCGAAGAAGAAGAAGACAGATAACCAAAACAATACCAGTATTGGAACACATCAAAATACAACAGATCAAGTGATTTTCACACGCTTCCAGACTACCGACACATAGCATGCCACAAATGGCCATGACACATAGACATAACGGTTATAAAGCCAGAGGCAGACCATGTAAAAGATGGATCACAGAAATCAAAGATGCCATAGGGACAAGCTTACAAACAGTGCACAAGAAGGCCATCTCCAGAGAACTCTTCCACCCCTGACTCTGCAAGGCAAACAAGGGACACAGCGTATAGATAGATAGATAGTCACCAAATGAAGGAAAGATTCTAGAATCTGTCACAAGGGCGGCTTAAAAGAAGCAGCTTCATACACCAGGCCAAGCGTCTACAGAGACAGGTATCTGATCTGCCAGGGATAACAATACCACTGATATCTCAAAAGAACATACCCCATAGGAAAAACTGACATGCTTACCAGTGACCATCCAAACAACAATAACAGTTATGCATGGGGATGAACAACTCTCAACTTCCTTGATGATGTTTACCCAAGTGATCTATGGACCAGAGTATATACAGATGGGTCAGCACAGAATGCAGTAAGAAATGGCAGAAGTAGTGTATATGTGGAATACCCAGATGGCACCACTGATACCACATGTATACCAATGGGGAATTACTGCAACAACTATGACTCTATAGTCAAAGCTATTTCTAAAGCTGCAGCGAAACTGTTAACCTTGGATAGGACCTCACACCGTATTGTAATACTTACAGATGCAGGGTCATTACGAGAGGCACTACAATCCAATAAACTTCCAGAGTTAAAGTCCATAGTGCAAAATAGGTGTAGAATTATACCGCAACGGATTCAATCACACTGTGGAATAGCAGGAAATAAGAGAGCTGATCAACTCGCCAAGGAACGTGCTAACATGCAGCAACCAGATGTACCAATCAGCTATCACTAAAAGAAATCCATGATAAAGGCACAACAAAAGCCCAACTTATCTTTACAGGATGACTACCACCTACTTAACAGACAAGAACAGGTCATCATATTTCAACTCAGAACTGGACACAATAGACTAAACAGCCATATGTATACACAATTTAAAATTGGCACAACAGCACAGTGTAGTTGTGGGCAAGTCAACCAGACTTCAGAACATATCCTTCAAGAATGTGCAAACTATTGACACATTAAGGTGCACATACTGACCTTCTGATACACCTATGAATGGTAAACTTTATGGTACATTGAATATATCATGTGATTTCCTCAGGGAGCGTGAAGTACTTTGCGCTGCAGGTTCCACACTAAAACTGTTATTTGCACTTCGGTTGGCCACTCTGTGGTTTGGACATTCGTTGAAATTAGTTCACTTACTTTGGATTAGGGTTATATCGAGTGAAGGGAAAACCAGTAAAGAGATACAAAATAGATGCAACAAAACATACCCAGGTCCTAGGACAGATGACATGTATTTTCAAGAACAAAAATGTAAACATAGACACTAAAGTTGCATTATACAAGACTATTATTATTCCATCATTGTGCTACCAGTGCCAAACTTGGACAATGACAGCACAAGACAAAAGAAAAATAGTGACAACAGAAATGACATGTCTACAAAGAATACTCAGAGTGTCATTAAGAGATAGAATTAGAAACGATAACATCAGACAGATAACCAAAACAATACCAGTATTGGAACACATCAAAAGACAACAGATCAAGTTTGTTTGTTTGTTTGTTTTTCGTTCGCTCCATTGTAACCATCACGGATATCCGTGCGATTTCCGCCGGGAGCGTGATTACGTTGTGCCACCGTTATGCGCCTTGTAGGCCTAGCACATCCGATTTCGGCATGCCTTGACAATTCGGGTGGGCTACCCTTAGCCTGTGACAGCCTCTATATCTGTCTCCAGGCACGCGTAGCGGAGACTCTTCGCCAAGACGATTTTTTGCTATCGTCTGACTCGAACGAAACAGATCAAGTGATTTTCACACACTTCCAGACTACCAACAGATAGCATGCCACAAATGGCCATGACACATAGACATAACGGTTATAAAACCAGAGGCAGACGAGGTAAATGATGGATCACAGAAATCAAAGAAGCCACAGAAACAAGCTTACAAACAGCGCACAAGAAGGCCATCTCCAGAGAACTCTTCCAGCCCTGACGCCGCAAGGCACACAAGGGCCACAGCGTATAGATAGATAGAATCCACTATACTATTTGTAGGCAATTTGTACTGGTACAGACTTTAGGGGGCTACCAACTTCAGGCAAGTCTGAGACTTTTGTATGGAGTCATTTTGTCTATGCACACACGTGGCACCCCTGATACATATCATTTTTGTGTTTTTGAATGAATACACAAACATTCTTATCAAATAACAACATATTAAACACAAAAAACAGCAATTAAAACATGTAGTTACGATCACTTAGTCATGCCACGCGGTACTCAATTTGATAGTAAAATATGGCTACAAAATGGACAATGTCGATCTAGAAATTTGTTGAAAAAACCAGCCGGCTTTCTCTTTTCTTGTAATCATAATGTGTAAAGGAATTTTACCTTAAAACTGTGATTAAAAATATGCTCGCGAAGAGCAAGGGTTGTGATCCCGATGGGCTCAGGCACAAAAGGGACAACGATTTTAGCCCTGGCCCAACTCTACTGTCAAAATTTCCTATACCAGAAATACACTTGCAGAGAGAAAGGGTTCAGTACCTGACGGGCTCAGGTGCTATTGGAACAAGGTCGCTCAGCCCGTGAACGCCTTGCTCTCAAACGCGTGGTGTGAGATTCAAATTTTGTTTCTAAGATCTAGAAGAAAATGCAACCATTTCAGAAACAAAAAAGAGAAAAAAGAACAATAAAGAGAAAGAAGCTGCTGCAAAGGAGACAGTTGAAGGTAATGAACTTACTTACACAATACATTTGTTGGAAATGTATTATGCTGCTGGCACAAAAATACATGTGGATGTCTTTCCATATACAATGTCGCTGGATGCGATGTTGAGGATTACATGTCAGCCATTTAACACCGCTGACCATTTTCTAAGCTAGAAGAATTTCCGTTACAGAACCTTGCTGACCAAGTTCGACCCTAGTCGAATGCGCTATGATAGATCTGAAAAATGGGAATACCCATTGCAATAATGTGCTAAAAATAGTGTTTCCGGGAAATTATGTTCTGTAAAAATGGGGGCATGTCGGGAATAACGATATAGACCTAGTAAGTGAGTTTTTATCAAGAAATATCGGAGATTTCGAAGGAAATATTGTGTGATATATAGAAATTAATGTAAATCTAGGCCTAGCATTATGATAAGTAGCATTTTGTACTTGAAATAACTCTGGAGCTTTCAAATTCATTCAGAAAGTGCAAACAGTCATTACAACACATAGAAAGTTTCATGGCTTTCTTGTGCTAGATTGATTTTATAAGAATTTTAAAATACAGCGATGTCAATGTATAAAATTGCCAGTGGCCTACACAGAACCAGAGATCACAGTAAAGGGACAAAAGCTTAGTACTGTCAATAAGTGTGTATATCTCTGCAACATTCTATCACAAACTGTGACAATTGATGAGGATGTTGCCCTAAGTATTGCTTGGATCAGGCGTGGTCTCAGTCTGGCAACTAAGTTGGACGTGTACCACGCAGTGGTTCAACACTGCTTTATGCTGTGTCATCCTGGACTGTCTATGCAAAACACGCTCGACATCTGAACTCTTTTCATCTTTAGTGCCTACGAAATCTCATGGGAGTACATTGACAGGATCATGTACCAGATACGGAAATTCTTCAGAAGTCCTGTTTGCAAGGCGTCCGTGCACTGCTAACTAGGTTTCAACTCCGCTGGATAGGCCACATCATCTGTATGCCAGACAAGCGACTTCCAAAGAGGTTATTCTATGGGGAGCTGTGTGAAGGTAAACGTTCAAGTGGAGGGCAGAAAAAAACGCTTCAACGATCACCTAAAAAGCTCTCTCAAGAACTGCAGCATCGATCCTAGCTCCTGGGAGACTACAGCTCTTGATTGCTCAGCCTGGCACACCCAGATCACTGCTGGCATCATGAAATTTTAAAAAGAAAGAACAATGCGGGCAATCCACAAGCGCAAGGAGCAGAAGGACAAATCCGAAAATTCTCCTGCCCCGATGACAGCTCAGATGAAGAGGATAGTGTTCCACTCAAAAAAGTAGCAGGTAAATTGTATTCATTCTTAGTTGTATAGATACTGAGTGAAAAATAAATACTCTTTGTGTTATGTTGTCGGTAGTAAATAGAATTTGGGTATTTCTGTTCGCAAGCATCAAGACTGGTTTGACCAAAACAATGTACAGACCAAAGCTCTCCTGGACAACAAACACAAACAGTACAAGGCTTATTTAAACGACCTCACATCAACCAGCAAAAAGACACTGTACTAAAAATCATAGAAAAAAACATGCAAAAAGAACTAAGGAGGATGCAAGACTCATGGTTTAGCACCAAAGCCAAAGAAATACAACATTAAGCGGACAGCAATAACATGCAGAAATTTTATTCAGCGTTAAAAGCAATTTACGGCCCTCAGTCTTCAGGAACGTCTCCTCTTCTAAGAGCAGATGGAAAGCATACAATTGAACCATCACATAAAAATGTACTTGAAGCAGTATTTTCATTGCGACACTTTTACAGTAGTTGTCTGGCAGTGACCTGGATGTTCGACAGGACGCCTTGTGCGATTGTCACACTGGACAGAAGCTTGTTAAGCTCCTCGTCGTTGCGGATTGCCAGCTGTAGGTGATGGGGGATGATTCTGGGTTTTTTTTGGTTATCCCATGCGGCGTTGCTTGCCAATTCGAGCAATTCAGCGGCCAAGTATTCCAAGACGGCTGCCAAGTACAATGGAGCTCCGGCACCGATGTTCTCGGAGTAGTTACCCTTCCTCAGTGAACGATGAATACAACCTACCGGGAACTGAAGTCTGGCTCTTGAGGAGCGGGACTTGGCATTGGTTTTTATGCCTCTACCTCGTCCAGACATGATTGATATTGGTCAGGGATGAAAAAAGTCAACAAACGCAAATTTTGTTGCGAAACTATAGCGGAGCGTTTAAATACGACTGAAAATACTGCGTACATTTAAATGCCGTTAAAGATGATTCAGTGCTTTTTAACATATACTTAGAGCACATCATACAAGAGACATTACATGATTACAACACATCTATATCGATCGGAGATCGCCCTATTTGCAACTTGCATTTCGCTGATGATATTGATCTTATAGCTGGGTCAGAACTATCATTGCAAGAATTAACATCAAAGTTGGAAAAAGTTACCAGCAAGTACGGAATGGAAATCAATACAGATAAGAGCAAAATCTTGGTAAACAACAGAGACACAGAAATATTATGATGAATGGACATAGGCTTGGGGAGGTGAGTGCCTTCAAATACCTCAGATCCAGTATGTGCAGCGATGGTGAATGCATGGGGGAACTAAAAATAAGTCTGGAGATGGCTTTAGCATCCTTGTCGGGGCTAGCTGTGATTTGGAAAGGCAATATCAGTGTTGGGGTGAAAATCAAACTGTATAATCGCTGGTGCTTTCTGTTGTGTTGTATGGTTGTGAGAGTTGGACACTCACTGCGGACATGGAGAGAAGATTACAGGCTTTCGAGTACAAATGCTACAGAAGAATTCTACGAATTTCCTATATAAGACCAATGTGTACGTAAGAAATAAAGTAGAGATGTATGCAGGTGTTCAGGAGCCATTTCTTTCAATAGTGAAACGACGAAAACTAGCATGGTTCGGACATGTATGCAGGCACGATTCCTTGTCAAAAACAATACTATAGGGAACTGTCGAGGCTGGAAGAAGCAGAGGAGGACAAATAAAGACATGGACAGACAACATCAAGGAATTGACAGGGCAAGATATTTCCACACTCATCCGCATCGCTGGGGATGGAGTTTGCTGGAGGACTGTGCTGAAGCATCCAATGTGGTACCCCTACAACCCTGAAGGGTTATGGGTTTATTGATTGATTGAAAGATGATTAGTCGGCTAGACGACACTACTGCATGAGCGTGAATGTTTCGATTGGCTGCCTGCTAAGTAGTCTTCATCGTTTTTCACAGACTCATCTCATATAAGCTATCCATAACGGAATGCGTTGTGTCATGGTTTACAGCAGGGGTGGGCAAACTTTTAGTGCAGATGGCCACATTGAAAATTGTAAAGCTATTGGAGGGCTGCATATAATATTATGTATGTTTTTGTTTAAAATTCTCGGTCAGTAATCAATTAACACTTACGAGACGGGACCATAATAAAATTGTACACATTGTTACGAGGATGTGAAAAATATCCAAAAAAATGTTTTCTTCACTATTTCAGTAAAAAATTATAATTGTATTATAGAAAAAGATTATATTGATATAGAAACTTACATACATCATACATCTATTTATCCAGTATACAAATAGTTAGGCTCTGTGATACTCTGACAATGCTATTTTATAGTTTTTGTTGTGAAATATAGGAACATATACCTTAGAACCTGGTATAATTTATTAAGTCTATGTTGGGGGTGCAAAGGGAACACATTGCTCTAGGCGGACCCAGGGTTAGCAGATAACCAAGATCCCAAATGTACCTCCTCGCTGTGCACCCTAGTAACAGAAAACAACAGCTTGAGCTGATTCTGGCCAAATAGTTTGGGGATCATGTCCGAGAATGTGGAGGAAGCAGATGGAAAGAGATTTGACTGCAAAAGATACAGACAATATCTCTGACACCATTTGCATCACCACATAGTGCGACACTGTCGACATACAGTGACGCCTGTTAGTCCAGTCAGAACATTGGAGGGGCTGCCAATGTAAAAGGCACGTAAAGGTGGGTGCATGGAGATAAACAAATATATGTCATAATGAGTACAATGACGCTATGAAAGGGCAGAACAGCGCCAGAAGGCAGCGCAAACTGCAAATGAAAGGTAAAAGATTCCTAGGAAAGGGGAACTATAAGCTCTGTAAGCTCGAGACAAGCTTCTAGTTACCTGTGATCCTTATAGGCAGAGACCAAGACCCAATTGTGGGCGCTCGGAAAAGCAAGAAGACCTTAACCAACTCTAATGTCGAGCCTTCCTATACCGGAAATATGCTCGCGAAGAGAAAGGGTTCCGAACCCGATGGGCTTAGGCAAGAAATGGACAAAGACGGCAGTCCTGGCCCAACTCTACTGTCAAAGTTTCCTATACCAGAAATACACTTGCAGAGAGAAACGGTTCAGTACCTGATGGGCTCAGGCAGAATAGGGACAACGATTTTAGCCCTGGCCCAACTCTACTGTCAAAATTTCCTATACCGGAAATACACTTGCTTAGAGAAAGAGTTTAGTACCTGATGGGCTCAGGCGCAATTGGGACAAGGTCGCTCAGCTCGAGAACGCCTTGCTCTCAAACATGTGGTGTGAGACTTAAACTCGTGCGAGGGGTTCATGATATCTATTGTTTGTTTGTTTTGCGTCCACTACATTGTAACCAGCACGGATATCCGTGCAATTTCCTCCCGGAGCGTGATTACGTTGTGCCATTGTTATGCGCCGCGTAGGCCTAGCGCATCCGATTTCGGCATGCCTTATTCGGGTAGGCTATTCTAGCCTGTGACGGCGTTCCTATCTGTCGCCAGACAGTGAATGTGTACTGACTCTATGCTGAGACGGTGTGTCCTTTACGTCTGTCCTGCAAGAGACGTTCCGCAGCCAGTGAACTTGCAACATGTAATTAGACGTATTGTGCTCGTGCTCATCGGGTACTAAACCTTTTCTCGTCTTCAAGCCTGGTTCCGGTATAGGAAGAACTTGACAGAAGAGTTGGGCTCAGGCTCGTTTGTCTTCTTAGACGAAGCGTTGATCACCAACTTCATGAGCCCCTCGTCCAGGTCTGAATCTGTACATATATTTAGGAACGTTAGGGACTTGTGTTTTGTTCTAGCGATAAACAGTGCTTGTCACCTCTGACTGCTATGCCTGTGCCCATCGGGTACTGAACCTTTTCTCTGTGAGCACGTTTCTGGTATAGGAAAGACTCGACAGTAGAGTTGGGCTTAGGATGGGATCACCGGTAACTAGAAGCTTGTCTCGAGCAAACAATGCTTTAGTTCCAATTTCATCGAACCATTTTCCATGCTAATTGCACATGGCGCTGCCCTCTAGCATTGTGCATCTTTCTCAGTGTACTCATTGTGCTTTTATTTTTATTGGGACATCTGCCTGTTTCGTACCGACTACATTGGCCGCCCTCCAATGCTTCAACCAGACTTACTAGCTTCTCTGTGTGTCAACAGTGTTGCTGCATGTGTTGGCACAGAGGTGTCGGAGATATTGCCTGTCTTTTTGCAGTCAAATCTCTTTCCATCTGCTTCCTCCACATTCTCGGACACGATCCCCAAATGTCTTGGCCAGAATCAGCTCGAGCTGCTGTTTTCTGTTACCAGGGTGCACCGCGAGGAGGTACATTTGGGATCTTGGTTATCTGCTAACCCTGGGCCGCCGAGAGCAATGCGTTCCATTTGCACCCCACGATGTCTATGAATGACACCTCAGGTAGGAGGGCGAACGAGAGCCAGGGTCCAACTCTACTGGCGAGTTCTTCCTCATACGGAACCAGGTTCACGGATGAGAAACGATTCAGTACCCGATGGACACAGGCAGAGTTTGTCCAATTGCACGAGATGGATTCATGGATGGTTGAGCACCTCGTGCCAGATAGAAGCGCTCGACAAGCGTCTTGGCGAAGAGGCACTACACACCAGCGTGCCCGGCGACAGATAGACAGGCTGTCACGGACTAGGGACCAAACCTGAAATAAAGGAATGATGAAAATGGATGTGCTGGACCTCGGACGTCCTGACCACAAGTGGCCAACCGGGGTGCAAATAATCACAGTTCTACTGTGGAACTTACAGCACAACGTACTTCATGCTCCCCGGCTGAAATCACACGAAATATTCGTTGTTGTTATTTGAGAGCGAACGCTGAAGAAGAAGAAGAGAAAGACAGGCAGGACAGCATGGACCTCTTTTCTTTGACCTGTAATGCACAGGATGATCCCCCAACTTTCTACTCAAGGAGATGGAAATCAACATCAACCCCAGATTTAGCGTTTGCCACTGGCGATTTATCACATAAAATATGTAGAATAGTTATGAACCAGCTAGGGGACAGTGACCACAAACCAATAAAACTCACTATCAACCTTAACTACACACAGGAAGAGCAGAAACCTCTTCCCCGCTGGAACTATAAGAGAGCAGACTGGGACAAATTTGCAAAACTCTCAGACGCATATAGTGAGCCTATCAACACCCATCCAAAAAAAACTAAGAACATGACGGAAAAGCTAACTGAGGCAATACTTAGGGCAGCAAAAGACGAAATATCAAGAGGGGCAAGAAAAAACTACAAACCGTACTGGTCCAAAGAAATACAAAAGCTTGAAGAAGACCTGAATATGGCCAGAGAATTAGCAAAAACAGAGCAGAGTACAGAAAGCAATATTGCTCTCAAGGCAGCCTCAGCTAAATACAAGAGAGAGGTAAAAACATCAGCAAGGAGGAGATGGATCGAAAAAACCGAGAGCCTTAACATGGACAAAGATGGAAACAAACTCTGGAAACTTGCCAAGGCATTGAGTGATGAAAACAGTAGCCGACCTCCAATAACACTTGAATATAATAACAAAATGCACACGGGAAAAGCAGCAGCACACATTTTCATTAAAAATTATGCAACTGTGAGCCAGATAAACATACCAAAAGAAAGAAAAATAGAAGTCAAGAATGAAATCCATGGACTAAAGAATATGCCTATGGTTATAGAAGAGCAAATGTTGGCAAAATTTACGGAAACTGAGATAGAAGAAGCACTACAGAACCTTAAACTCAAGAAGTCACCAGGTAAAGATGGGGTTACCAATGAGATGCTTATGAAACTGGGGCCTAGAGCAAAGAGAAAACTTCTAAACATAGTAAATACTAGCTGGAGAACAGGACAGGTGCCCACCGCATGGAAAGAAGCTATCATGGTACCCATTTTAAAGCAAGGCAAAGACAAACTCGACCCAAGTAGTTATAGACCTGTCAGTCTCCTCAGCTGTATGGGCAAATTAATGGAGAAAATGGTCAACAGAAGACTCATGTGGCACCTGGAAGGAAAACAACTCATAGCAGCACAACAGAGCGGCTTCCGACAACAAAGATCAACAGAGGACCAGGTCGCCTACATAGCCCAAGAGATTAAAGACGCATACCAAGAAAAAAAACACACGCTTGCAGTGTGGGTTGACATGGAGAAGGCATTTGACAAAGTTTGGAAAGATGGACTCAAGAACAAGCTCCTTAGACTAGGAATCAGAGGACACTTATATAACTGGATATGCAACTATATGGAAAAAAGAACAGCTAGAGTGCAAGTACAGGGAAAACGTAACAGGAAGAGAATACTAGAACAAGGTGTCCCGCAAGGAGGTGTACTATCCCCTACACTCTTCTTAATTTACATAAATGATATTATGGAGGGCATACCAACTGGGGTACACTCTGCAATGTATGCAGATGACCTGGCTTTGTGGACAGGAGGGGTGACAATAGCAGTTGCAAAAAATAGAATGCAAGGGGCACTGCACAAACTAGAAAGCTGGACCAAGAAATGGTTGCTTACCATTAATGAAAAGAAAACCACACACACAATATTCACACTATCCAACAAGGTACAGAAAACAACACTAAAAATAAACAATCACGTTCTCCCACTAGAGCAGAACCCAACATACCTCGGAATTACCCTTGACTCTAGAATGACATGGGCAAAACAGTCAGAAAACGCAGAGAAACGAGCCAGAAATAGAATGGCAATAATGAAAAAGTTAGCAGGCACAAACTGGGGAGCGGACAGCAAAATCTTGAAAAGGCTATACACAGGTAGAGTTAGGCCAGTACTAGAGTATGGCATCGCAGCCTGGGCCACAGCATCTAAAACGCAATTCAACAAAATAAACAAAACCCAGAATCAAGCTACACGTATTATCACTGCATCTATGAAATCTACACCCATAAATACATTAGAAACAATAATTGGCCTTCAGTCAATGGAAGATAGAAGAGACATGAAAGTAGTTCAACAAGCAGAAAAATACAAGAGACTCCTGAATCATCCTATGCACCAAAGAATTAATGGCTATGGCAAAAGCAGGCTGGAGAGGAGCAACTTCTCAGCAAATGCAAAGAAACTGATACAAAAGGCACCAACTATAGGACAAGCGAAACCAAGTCCCATACAACTAGTCAGTATCATCCCTCCTTGGGCATACAGACTCCCACAACTAAAAGAACAAATAGAAGGTATAGAAAAGAAAGGAACTCAGACAGAATTGGAGAGAAAACGTATCACAGAACAACACATTGCAGTTAATTACCCACAAGATGCATGGACCCATGCCTATACAGATGGCTCGACCACAAACGCAATTGAGAATGGAGGTGGAGGAGTGACCCTCAGACTAAAATGCGGGAAAGATGTTACTCTAGCCATAGCTACAGGCAAGCTCTCAACCAATTTTAAAGCAGAAATGGAAGCTCTCAAGAAAGCAGCAGAAACTATCTTACAACACAAAGAACAAGTGCACAGGAATATTGTACTACTAACAGATGCACTCTCTGTCATAACAGCACTGAAGCTACACAAGAACACCGAACTGAATGAATTGAGGGCAGTGCTAGTTCAGTTGTACAATAATTTCCAAAGAGTAGTGATCCAGTGGATACCGGCACACTGTAACATTGAAGGGAATGAAGTTGCAGATAGACTGGCCAAAGAAGGAGGGAAGTTACCTCAAGAAGACTATCTGGTCAGTTATGAAGAAGTGAAGACCATCATTAAAGGCAACTATAACAAAAAGTGGAAAGAAGACCACCCCAAATATAATGCAGATGACGGGTATTACAAACTGTCCAGAAGAGACCAGGTTATCCTGCTGCGCCTCAGAACTGGTCACAACAAAATGAGACATCATTTGTACACCAAATTCAAAATAGGGACAACTGGGCTCTGCCATTGCAGCCTTGCAAATATGACAGCAGAACATATCCTACAAGAATGTCCCCAGTATTCAGACCTGAGAAACAAGACATGGCCCACCCCAATCAGCGTTGAAGAGAAACTGTATGGCACAGTGGACACTTTAAAACAGACAGCAGCCTATATCATAGAATCCGAAGTCCCAACCTGACTGAGTAATGATCGCCGAAGAAGAAGAAGACAGATAACCAAAACAATACCAGTATTGGAACACATCAAAATACAACAGATCAAGTGATTTTCACACGCTTCCAGACTACCGACACATAGCATGCCACAAATGGCCATGACACATAGACATAACGGTTATAAAGCCAGAGGCAGACCATGTAAAAGATGGATCACAGAAATCAAAGATGCCATAGGGACAAGCTTACAAACAGTGCACAAGAAGGCCATCTCCAGAGAACTCTTCCACCCCTGACTCTGCAAGGCAAACAAGGGACACAGCGTATAGATAGATAGATAGTCACCAAATGAAGGAAAGATTCTAGAATCTGTCACAAGGGCGGCTTAAAAGAAGCAGCTTCATACACCAGGCCAAGCGTCTACAGAGACAGGTATCTGATCTGCCAGGGATAACAATACCACTGATATCTCAAAAGAACATACCCCATAGGAAAAACTGACATGCTTACCAGTGACCATCCAAACAACAATAACAGTTATGCATGGGGATGAACAACTCTCAACTTCCTTGATGATGTTTACCCAAGTGATCTATGGACCAGAGTATATACAGATGGGTCAGCACAGAATGCAGTAAGAAATGGCAGAAGTAGTGTATATGTGGAATACCCAGATGGCACCACTGATACCACATGTATACCAATGGGGAATTACTGCAACAACTATGACTCTATAGTCAAAGCTATTTCTAAAGCTGCAGCGAAACTGTTAACCTTGGATAGGACCTCACACCGTATTGTAATACTTACAGATGCAGGGTCATTACGAGAGGCACTACAATCCAATAAACTTCCAGAGTTAAAGTCCATAGTGCAAAATAGGTGTAGAATTATACCGCAACGGATTCAATCACACTGTGGAATAGCAGGAAATAAGAGAGCTGATCAACTCGCCAAGGAACGTGCTAACATGCAGCAACCAGATGTACCAATCAGCTATCACTAAAAGAAATCCATGATAAAGGCACAACAAAAGCCCAACTTATCTTTACAGGATGACTACCACCTACTTAACAGACAAGAACAGGTCATCATATTTCAACTCAGAACTGGACACAATAGACTAAACAGCCATATGTATACACAATTTAAAATTGGCACAACAGCACAGTGTAGTTGTGGGCAAGTCAACCAGACTTCAGAACATATCCTTCAAGAATGTGCAAACTATTGACACATTAAGGTGCACATACTGACCTTCTGATACACCTATGAATGGTAAACTTTATGGTACATTGAATATATCATGTGATTTCCTCAGGGAGCGTGAAGTACTTTGCGCTGCAGGTTCCACACTAAAACTGTTATTTGCACTTCGGTTGGCCACTCTGTGGTTTGGACATTCGTTGAAATTAGTTCACTTACTTTGGATTAGGGTTATATCGAGTGAAGGGAAAACCAGTAAAGAGATACAAAATAGATGCAACAAAACATACCCAGGTCCTAGGACAGATGACATGTATTTTCAAGAACAAAAATGTAAACATAGACACTAAAGTTGCATTATACAAGACTATTATTATTCCATCATTGTGCTACCAGTGCCAAACTTGGACAATGACAGCACAAGACAAAAGAAAAATAGTGACAACAGAAATGACATGTCTACAAAGAATACTCAGAGTGTCATTAAGAGATAGAATTAGAAACGATAACATCAGACAGATAACCAAAACAATACCAGTATTGGAACACATCAAAAGACAACAGATCAAGTTTGTTTGTTTGTTTGTTTTTCGTTCGCTCCATTGTAACCATCACGGATATCCGTGCGATTTCCGCCGGGAGCGTGATTACGTTGTGCCACCGTTATGCGCCTTGTAGGCCTAGCACATCCGATTTCGGCATGCCTTGACAATTCGGGTGGGCTACCCTTAGCCTGTGACAGCCTCTATATCTGTCTCCAGGCACGCGTAGCGGAGACTCTTCGCCAAGACGATTTTTTGCTATCGTCTGACTCGAACGAAACAGATCAAGTGATTTTCACACACTTCCAGACTACCAACAGATAGCATGCCACAAATGGCCATGACACATAGACATAACGGTTATAAAACCAGAGGCAGACGAGGTAAATGATGGATCACAGAAATCAAAGAAGCCACAGAAACAAGCTTACAAACAGCGCACAAGAAGGCCATCTCCAGAGAACTCTTCCAGCCCTGACGCCGCAAGGCACACAAGGGCCACAGCGTATAGATAGATAGAATCCACTATACTATTTGTAGGCAATTTGTACTGGTACAGACTTTAGGGGGCTACCAACTTCAGGCAAGTCTGAGACTTTTGTATGGAGTCATTTTGTCTATGCACACACGTGGCACCCCTGATACATATCATTTTTGTGTTTTTGAATGAATACACAAACATTCTTATCAAATAACAACATATTAAACACAAAAAACAGCAATTAAAACATGTAGTTACGATCACTTAGTCATGCCACGCGGTACTCAATTTGATAGTAAAATATGGCTACAAAATGGACAATGTCGATCTAGAAATTTGTTGAAAAAACCAGCCGGCTTTCTCTTTTCTTGTAATCATAATGTGTAAAGGAATTTTACCTTAAAACTGTGATTAAAAATATGCTCGCGAAGAGCAAGGGTTGTGATCCCGATGGGCTCAGGCACAAAAGGGACAACGATTTTAGCCCTGGCCCAACTCTACTGTCAAAATTTCCTATACCAGAAATACACTTGCAGAGAGAAAGGGTTCAGTACCTGACGGGCTCAGGTGCTATTGGAACAAGGTCGCTCAGCCCGTGAACGCCTTGCTCTCAAACGCGTGGTGTGAGATTCAAATTTTGTTTCTAAGATCTAGAAGAAAATGCAACCATTTCAGAAACAAAAAAGAGAAAAAAGAACAATAAAGAGAAAGAAGCTGCTGCAAAGGAGACAGTTGAAGGTAATGAACTTACTTACACAATACATTTGTTGGAAATGTATTATGCTGCTGGCACAAAAATACATGTGGATGTCTTTCCATATACAATGTCGCTGGATGCGATGTTGAGGATTACATGTCAGCCATTTAACACCGCTGACCATTTTCTAAGCTAGAAGAATTTCCGTTACAGAACCTTGCTGACCAAGTTCGACCCTAGTCGAATGCGCTATGATAGATCTGAAAAATGGGAATACCCATTGCAATAATGTGCTAAAAATAGTGTTTCCGGAAAATTATGTTCTGTAAAAATGGGGGCATGTCGGGAATAACGATATAGACCTAGTAAGTGAGTTTTTATCAAGAAATATCGGAGATTTCGAAGGAAATATTGTGTGATATATAGAAAATAATGTAAATCTAGGCCTAGCATTATGATAAGTAGCATTTTGTACTTGAAATAACTCTGGAGCTTTCAAATTCATTCAGAAAGTGCAAACAGTCATTACAACACATAGAAAGTTTCAAGGCTTTCTTGTGCTAGATTGATTTTATAAGAATTTTAAAATACAGCGATGTCAATGTATAAAATTGCCAGTGGCCTACACAGAACCAGAGATCACAGTAAAGGGACAAAAGCTTAGTACTGTCAATAAGTGTGTATATCTCTGCAACATTCTATCACAAACTGTGACAATTGATGAGGATGTTGCCCTAAGTATTGCTTGGATCAGGCGTGGTCTCAGTCTGGCAACTAAGTTGGACGTGTACCACGCAGTGGTTCAACACTGCTTTATGCTGTGTCATCCTGGACTGTCTATGCAAAACACGCTCGACATCTGAACTCTTTTCATCTTTAGTGCCTACGAAATCTCATGGGAGTACATTGACAGGATCATGTACCAGATACGGAAATTCTTCAGAAGTCCTGTTTGCAAGGCGTCCGTGCACTGCTAACTAGGTTTCAACTCCGCTGGATAGGCCACATCATCTGTATGCCAGACAAGCGACTTCCAAAGAGGTTATTCTATGGGGAGCTGTGTGAAGGTAAACGTTCAAGTGGAGGGCAGAAAAAAACGCTTCAACGATCACCTAAAAAGCTCTCTCAAGAACTGCAGCATCGATCCTAGCTCCTGGGAGACTACAGCTCTTGATTGCTCAGCCTGGCACACCCAGATCACTGCTGGCATCATGAAATTTTAAAAAGAAAGAACAATGCGGGCAATCCACAAGCGCAAGGAGCAGAAGGACAAATCCGAAAATTCTCCTGCCCCGATGACAGCTCAGATGAAGAGGATAGTGTTCCACTCAAAAAAGTAGCAGGTAAATTGTATTCATTCTTAGTTGTATAGATACTGAGTGAAAAATAAATACTCTTTGTGTTATGTTGTCGGTAGTAAATAGAATTTGGGTATTTCTGTTCGCAAGCATCAAGACTGGTTTGACCAAAACAATGTACAGACCAAAGCTCTCCTGGACAACAAACACAAACAGTACAAGGCTTATTTAAACGACCTCACATCAACCAGCAAAAAGACACTGTACTAAAAATCATAGAAAAAAACATGCAAAAAGAACTAAGGAGGATGCAAGACTCATGGTTTAGCACCAAAGCCAAAGAAATACAACATTAAGCGGACAGCAATAACATGCAGAAATTTTATTCAGCGTTAAAAGCAATTTACGGCCCTCAGTCTTCAGGAACGTCTCCTCTTCTAAGAGCAGATGGAAAGCATACAATTGAACCATCACATAAAAATGTACTTGAAGCAGTATTTTCATTGCGACACTTTTACAGTAGTTGTCTGGCAGTGACCTGGATGTTCGACAGGACGCCTTGTGCGATTGTCACACTGGACAGAAGCTTGTTAAGCTCCTCGTCGTTGCGGATTGCCAGCTGTAGGTGATGGGGGATGATTCTGGGTTTTTTTTGGTTATCCCATGCGGCGTTGCTTGCCAATTCGAGCAATTCAGCGGCCAAGTATTCCAAGACGGCTGCCAAGTACAATGGAGCTCCGGCACCGATGTTCTCGGAGTAGTTACCCTTCCTCAGTGAACGATGAATACAACCTACCGGGAACTGAAGTCTGGCTCTTGAGGAGCGGGACTTGGCATTGGTTTTTATGCCTCTACCTCGTCCAGACATGATTGATATTGGTCAGGGATGAAAAAAGTCAACAAACGCAAATTTTGTTGCGAAACTATAGCGGAGCGTTTAAATACGACTGAAAATACTGCGTACATTTAAATGCCGTTAAAGATGATTCAGTGCTTTTTAACATATACTTAGAGCACATCATACAAGAGACATTACATGATTACAACACATCTATATCGATCGGAGATCGCCCTATTTGCAACTTGCGTTTCGCTGATGATATTGATCTTATAGCTGGGTCAGAACTATCATTGCAAGAATTAACATCAAAGTTGGAAAAAGTTACCAGCAAGTACGGAATGGAAATCAATACAGATAAGAGCAAAATCTTGGTAAACAATAGAGACACAGAAATATTATGATGAATGGACATAGGCTTGGGGAGGTGAGTGCCTTCAAATACCTCAGATCCAGTATGTGCAGCGATGGTGAATGCATGGGGGAACTAAAAATAAGTCTGGAGATGGCTTTAGCATCCTTGTCGGGGCTAGCTGTGATTTGGAAAGGCAATATCAGTGTTGGGGTGAAAATCAAACTGTATAATCGCTGGTGCTTTCTGTTGTGTTGTATGGTTGTGAGAGTTGGACACTCACTGCGGACATGGAGAGAAGATTACAGGCTTTCGAGTACAAATGCTACAGAAGAATTCTACGAATTTCCTATATAAGACCAATGTGTACGTAAGAAATAAAGTAGAGATGTATGCAGGTGTTCAGGAGCCATTTCTTTCAATAGTGAAACGACGAAAACTAGCATGGTTCGGACATGTATGCAGGCACGATTCCTTGTCAAAAACAATACTATAGGGAACTGTCGAGGCTGGAAGAAGCAGAGGAGGACAAATAAAGACATGGACAGACAACATCAAGGAATTGACAGGGCAAGATATTTCCACACTCATCCGCATCGCTGGGGATGGAGTTCATCCAATGTGGTACCCCTACAACCCTGAAGGGTTATGGGTTTATTGATTGATTGAAAGATGATTAGTCGGCTAGACGACACTACTGCATGAGCGTGAATGTTTCGATTGGCTGCCTGCTAAGTAGTCTTCATCGTTTTTCACAGACTCATCTCATATAAGCTATCCATAACGGAATGCGTTGTGTCATGGTTTACAGCAGGGGTGGGCAAACTTTTAGTGCAGATGGCCACATTGAAAATTGTAAAGCTATTGGAGGGCTGCATATAATATTATGTATGTTTTTGTTTAAAATTCTCGGTCAGTAATCAATTAACTCTTAACACTTACGAGACGGGACCATAATAAAATTGTACACATTGTTACGAGGATGTGAAAAATATCCAAAAAAATGTTTTCTTCACTATTTCAGTAAAAAATTATAATTGTATTATAGAAAAAGATTATATTGATATAGAAACTTACATACATCATACATCTATTTATCCAGTATACAAATAGTTAGGCTCTGTGATACTCTGACAATGCTATTTTATAGTTTTTGTTGTGAAATATAGGAACATATACCTTAGAACCTGGTATAATTTATTAAGTCTATGTTGGGGGTGCAAAGGGAACACATTGCTCTAGGCGGACCCAGGGTTAGCAGATAACCAAGATCCCAAATGTACCTCCTCGCTGTGCACCCTAGTAACAGAAAACAACAGCTTGAGCTGATTCTGGCCAAATAGTTTGGGGATCATGTCCGAGAATGTGGAGGAAGCAGATGGAAAGAGATTTGACTGCAAAAGATACAGACAATATCTCTGACACCATTTGCATCACCACATAGTGCGACACTGTCGACATACAGTGACGCCTGTTAGTCCAGTCAGAACATTGGAGGGGCTGCCAATGTAAAAGGCACGTAAAGGTGGGTGCATGGAGATAAACAAATATATGTCATAATGAGTACAATGACGCTATGAAAGGGCAGAACAGCGCCAGAAGGCAGCGCAAACTGCAAATGAAAGGTAAAAGATTCCTAGGAAAGGGGAACTATAAGCTCTGTAAGCTCGAGACAAGCTTCTAGTTACCTGTGATCCTTATAGGCAGAGACCAAGACCCAATTGTGGGCGCTCGGAAAAGCAAGAAGACCTTAACCAACTCTAATGTCGAGCCTTCCTATACCGGAAATATGCTCGCGAAGAGAAAGGGTTCCGAACCCGATGGGCTTAGGCAAGAAATGGACAAAGACGGCAGTCCTGGCCCAACTCTACTGTCAAAGTTTCCTATACCAGAAATACACTTGCAGAGAGAAACGGTTCAGTACCTGATGGGCTCAGGCAGAATAGGGACAACGATTTTAGCCCTGGCCCAACTCTACTGTCAAAATTTCCTATACCGGAAATACACTTGCAGAGAGAAAGGGTTTAGTACCTGATGGGCTCAGGCGCAATTGGGACAAGGTCGCTCAGCTCGAGAACGCCTTGCTCTCAAACATGTGGTGTGAGACTTAAACTCGTGCGAGGGGTTCATGATGTCTATTGTTTGTTTGTTTTGCGTCCACTACATTGTAACCAGCACGGATATCCGTGCAATTTCCTCCCGGAGCGTGATTACGTTGTGCCACTGTTATGCGCCGCGTAGGCCTAGCGCATCCGATTTCGGCATGCCTTATTCGGGTAGGCTATTCTAGCCTGTGACGGCGTTCCTATCTGTCGCCAGACAGTGAATGTGTACTGACTCTATGCTGAGACGGTGTGTCCTTTACGTCTGTCCTGCAAGAGACGTTCCGCAGCCAGTGAACTTGCAACATGTAATTAGACGTATTGTGCTCGTGCTCATCGGGTACTAAACCTTTTCTCGTCTTCAAGCCTGGTTCCGGTATAGGAAGAACTTGACAGAAGAGTTGGGCTCAGGCTCGTTTGTCTTCTTAGACGAAGCGTTGATCACCAACTTCATGAGCCCCTCGTCCAGGTCTGAATCTGTACATATATTTAGGAACGTTAGGGACTTGTGTTTTGTTCTAGCGATAAACAGTGCTTGTCACCTCTGACTGCTATGCCTGTGCCCATCGGGTACTGAACCTTTTCTCTGTGAGCACGTTTCTGGTATAGGAAAGACTCGACAGTAGAGTTGGGCTTAGGATGGGATCACCGGTAACTAGAAGCTTGTCTCGAGCAAACAATGCTTTAGTTCCAATTTCATCGAACCATTTTCCATGCTAATTGCACATGGCGCTGCCCTCTAGCATTGTGCATCTTTCTCAGTGTACTCATTGTGCTTTTATTTTTATTGGGACATCTGCCTGTTTCGTACCGACTACATTGGCCGCCCTCCAATGCTTCAACCAGACTTACTAGCTTCTCTGTGTGTCAACAGTGTTGCTGCATGTGTTGGCACAGAGGTGTCGGAGATATTGCCTGTCTTTTTGCAGTCAAATCTCTTTCCATCTGCTTCCTCCACATTCTCGGACACGATCCCCAAATGTCTTGGCCAGAATCAGCTCGAGCTGCTGTTTTCTGTTACCAGGGTGCACCGCGAGGAGGTACATTTGGGATCTTGGTTATCTGCTAACCCTGGGCCGCCGAGAGCAATGCGTTCCATTTGCACCCCACGATGTCTATGAATGACACCTCAGGTAGGAGGGCGAACGAGAGCCAGGGTCCAACTCTACTGGCGAGTTCTTCCTCATACGGAACCAGGTTCACGGATGAGAAACGATTCAGTACCCGATGGACACAGGCAGAGTTTGTCCAATTGCACGAGATGGATTCATGGATGGTTGAGCACCTCGTGCCAGATAGAAGCGCTCGACAAGCGTCTTGGCGAAGAGGCACTACACACCAGCGTGCCCGGCGACAGATAGACAGGCTGTCACGGACTAGGGACCAAACCTGAAATAAAGGAATGATGAAAATGGATGTGCTGGACCTCGGACGTCCTGACCACAAGTGGCCAACCGGGGTGCAAATAATCACAGTTCTACTGTGGAACTTACAGCACAACGTACTTCATGCTCCCCGGCTGAAATCACACGAAATATTCGTTGTTGTTATTTGAGAGCGAACGCTGAAGAAGAAGAAGAGAAAGACAGGCAGGACAGCATGGACCTCTTTTCTTTGACCTGTAATGCACAGGATGATCCCCCAACTTTCTACTCAAGGAGATGGAAATCAACATCAACCCCAGATTTAGCGTTTGCCACTGGCGATTTATCACATAAAATATGTAGAATAGTTATGAACCAGCTAGGGGACAGTGACCACAAACCAATAAAACTCACTATCAACCTTAACTACACACAGGAAGAGCAGAAACCTCTTCCCCGCTGGAACTATAAGAGAGCAGACTGGGACAAATTTGCAAAACTCTCAGACGCATATAGTGAGCCTATCAACACCCATCCAAAAAAAACTAAGAACATGACGGAAAAGCTAACTGAGGCAATACTTAGGGCAGCAAAAGACGAAATATCAAGAGGGGCAAGAAAAAACTACAAACCGTACTGGTCCAAAGAAATACAAAAGCTTGAAGAAGACCTGAATATGGCCAGAGAATTAGCAAAAACAGAGCAGAGTACAGAAAGCAATATTGCTCTCAAGGCAGCCTCAGCTAAATACAAGAGAGAGGTAAAAACATCAGCAAGGAGGAGATGGATCGAAAAAACCGAGAGCCTTAACATGGACAAAGATGGAAACAAACTCTGGAAACTTGCCAAGGCATTGAGTGATGAAAACAGTAGCCGACCTCCAATAACACTTGAATATAATAACAAAATGCACACGGGAAAAGCAGCAGCACACATTTTCATTAAAAATTATGCAACTGTGAGCCAGATAAACATACCAAAAGAAAGAAAAATAGAAGTCAAGAATGAAATCCATGGACTAAAGAATATGCCTATGGTTATAGAAGAGCAAATGTTGGCAAAATTTACGGAAACTGAGATAGAAGAAGCACTACAGAACCTTAAACTCAAGAAGTCACCAGGTAAAGATGGGGTTACCAATGAGATGCTTATGAAACTGGGGCCTAGAGCAAAGAGAAAACTTCTAAACATAGTAAATACTAGCTGGAGAACAGGACAGGTGCCCACCGCATGGAAAGAAGCTATCATGGTACCCATTTTAAAGCAAGGCAAAGACAAACTCGACCCAAGTAGTTATAGACCTGTCAGTCTCCTCAGCTGTATGGGCAAATTAATGGAGAAAATGGTCAACAGAAGACTCATGTGGCACTTGGAAGGAAAACAACTCATAGCAGCACAACAGAGCGGCTTCCGACAACAAAGATCAACAGAGGACCAGGTCGCCTACATAGCCCAAGAGATTAAAGACGCATACCAAGAAAAAAAACACACGCTTGCAGTGTGGGTTGACATGGAGAAGGCATTTGACAAAGTTTGGAAAGATGGACTCAAGAACAAGCTCCTTAGACTAGGAATCAGAGGACACTTATATAACTGGATATGCAACTATATGGAAAAAAGAACAGCTAGAGTGCAAGTACAGGGAAAACGTAACAGGAAGAGAATACTAGAACAAGGTGTCCCGCAAGGAGGTGTACTATCCCCTACACTCTTCTTAATTTACATAAATGATATTATGGAGGGCATACCAACTGGGGTACACTCTGCAATGTATGCAGATGACCTGGCTTTGTGGACAGGAGGGGTGACAATAGCAGTTGCAAAAAATAGAATGCAAGGGGCACTGCACAAACTAGAAAGCTGGACCAAGAAATGGTTGCTTACCATTAATGAAAAGAAAACCACACACACAATATTCACACTATCCAACAAGGTACAGAAAACAACACTAAAAATAAACAATCACGTTCTCCCACTAGAGCAGAACCCAACATACCTCGGAATTACCCTTGACTCTAGAATGACATGGGCAAAACAGTCAGAAAACGCAGAGAAACGAGCCAGAAATAGAATGGCAATAATGAAAAAGTTAGCAGGCACAAACTGGGGAGCGGACAGCAAAATCTTGAAAAGGCTATACACAGGTAGAGTTAGGCCAGTACTAGAGTATGGCATCGCAGCCTGGGCCACAGCATCTAAAACGCAATTCAACAAAATAAACAAAACCCAGAATCAAGCTACACGTATTATCACTGCATCTATGAAATCTACACCCATAAATACATTAGAAACAATAATTGGCCTTCAGTCAATGGAAGATAGAAGAGACATGAAAGTAGTTCAACAAGCAGAAAAATACAAGAGACTCCTGAATCATCCTATGCACCAAAGAATTAATGGCTATGGCAAAAGCAGGCTGGAGAGGAGCAACTTCTCAGCAAATGCAAAGAAACTGATACAAAAGGCACCAACTATAGGACAAGCGAAACCAAGTCCCATACAACTAGTCAGTATCATCCCTCCTTGGGCATACAGACTCCCACAACTAAAAGAACAAATAGAAGGTATAGAAAAGAAAGGAACTCAGACAGAATTGGAGAGAAAACGTATCACAGAACAACACATTGCAGTTAATTACCCACAAGATGCATGGACCCATGCCTATACAGATGGCTCGACCACAAACGCAATTGAGAATGGAGGTGGAGGAGTGACCCTCAGACTAAAATGCGGGAAAGATGTTACTCTAGCCATAGCTACAGGCAAGCTCTCAACCAATTTTAAAGCAGAAATGGAAGCTCTCAAGAAAGCAGCAGAAACTATCTTACAACACAAAGAACAAGTGCACAGGAATATTGTACTACTAACAGATGCACTCTCTGTCATAACAGCACTGAAGCTACACAAGAACACCGAACTGAATGAATTGAGGGCAGTGCTAGTTCAGTTGTACAATAATTTCCAAAGAGTAGTGATCCAGTGGATACCGGCACACTGTAACATTGAAGGGAATGAAGTTGCAGATAGACTGGCCAAAGAAGGAGGGAAGTTACCTCAAGAAGACTATCTGGTCAGTTATGAAGAAGTGAAGACCATCATTAAAGGCAACTATAACAAAAAGTGGAAAGAAGACCACCCCAAATATAATGCAGATGACGGGTATTACAAACTGTCCAGAAGAGACCAGGTTATCCTGCTGCGCCTCAGAACTGGTCACAACAAAATGAGACATCATTTGTACACCAAATTCAAAATAGGGACAACTGGGCTCTGCCATTGCAGCCTTGCAAATATGACAGCAGAACATATCCTACAAGAATGTCCCCAGTATTCAGACCTGAGAAACAAGACATGGCCCACCCCAATCAGCGTTGAAGAGAAACTGTATGGCACAGTGGACACTTTAAAACAGACAGCAGCCTATATCATAGAATCCGAAGTCCCAACCTGACTGAGTAATGATCGCCGAAGAAGAAGAAGACAGATAACCAAAACAATACCAGTATTGGAACACATCAAAATACAACAGATCAAGTGATTTTCACACGCTTCCAGACTACCGACACATAGCATGCCACAAATGGCCATGACACATAGACATAACGGTTATAAAGCCAGAGGCAGACCATGTAAAAGATGGATCACAGAAATCAAAGATGCCATAGGGACAAGCTTACAAACAGTGCACAAGAAGGCCATCTCCAGAGAACTCTTCCACCCCTGACTCTGCAAGGCAAACAAGGGACACAGCGTATAGATAGATAGATAGTCACCAAATGAAGGAAAGATTCTAGAATCTGTCACAAGGGCGGCTTAAAAGAAGCAGCTTCATACACCAGGCCAAGCGTCTACAGAGACAGGTATCTGATCTGCCAGGGATAACAATACCACTGATATCTCAAAAGAACATACCCCATAGGAAAAACTGACATGCTTACCAGTGACCATCCAAACAACAATAACAGTTGTGCATGGGGATGAACAACTCTCAACTTCCTTGATGATGTTTACCCAAGTGATCTATGGACCAGAGTATATACAGATGGGTCAGCACAGAATGCAGTAAGAAATGGCAGAAGTAGTGTATATGTGGAATACCCAGATGGCACCACTGATACCACATGTATACCAATGGGGAATTACTGCAACAACTATGACTCTATAGTCAAAGCTATTTCTAAAGCTGCAGCGAAACTGTTAACCTTGGATAGGACCTCACACCGTATTGTAATACTTACAGATGCAGGGTCATTACTAGAGGCACTACAATCCAATAAACTTCCAGAGTTAAAGTCCATAGTGCAAAATAGGTGTAGAATTATACCGCAACGGATTCAATCACACTGTGGAATAGCAGGAAATAAGAGAGCTGATCAACTCGCCAAGGAACGTGCTAACATGCAGCAACCAGATGTACCAATCAGCTATCACTAAAAGAAATCCATGATAAAGGCACAACAAAAGCCCAACTTATCTTTACAGGATGACTACCACCTACTTAACAGACAAGAACAGGTCATCATATTTCAACTCAGAACTGGACACAATAGACTAAACAGCCATATGTATACACAATTTAAAATTGGCACAACAGCACAGTGTAGTTGTGGGCAAGTCAACCAGACTTCAGAACATATCCTTCAAGAATGTGCAAACTATTGACACATTAAGGTGCACATACTGACCTTCTGATACACCTATGAATGGTAAACTTTATGGTACATTGAATATATCATGTGATTTCCTCAGGGAGCGTGAAGTACTTTGCGCTGCAGGTTCCACACTAAAACTGTTATTTGCACTTCGGTTGGCCACTCTGTGGTTTGGACATTCGTTGAAATTAGTTCACTTACTTTGGATTAGGGTTATATCGAGTGAAGGGAAAACCAGTAAAGAGATACAAAATAGATGCAACAAAACATACCCAGGTCCTAGGACAGATGACATGTATTTTCAAGAACAAAAATGTAAACATAGACACTAAAGTTGCATTATACAAGACTATTATTATTCCATCATTGTGCTACCAGTGCCAAACTTGGACAATGACAGCACAAGACAAAAGAAAAATAGTGACAACAGAAATGACATGTCTACAAAGAATACTCAGAGTGTCATTAAGAGATAGAATTAGAAACGATAACATCAGACAGATAACCAAAACAATACCAGTATTGGAACACATCAAAAGACAACAGATCAAGTTTGTTTGTTTGTTTGTTTTTCGTTCGCTCCATTGTAACCATCACGGATATCCGTGCGATTTCCGCCGGGAGCGTGATTACGTTGTGCCACCGTTATGCGCCTTGTAGGCCTAGCACATCCGATTTCGGCATGCCTTGACAATTCGGGTGGGCTACCCTTAGCCTGTGACAGCCTCTATATCTGTCTCCAGGCACGCGTAGCGGAGACTCTTCGCCAAGACGATTTTTTGCTATCGTCTGACTCGAACGAAACAGATCAAGTGATTTTCACACACTTCCAGACTACCAACAGATAGCATGCCACAAATGGCCATGACACATAGACATAACGGTTATAAAACCAGAGACAGACGAGGTAAATGATGGATCACAGAAATCAAAGAAGCCACAGAAACAAGCTTACAAACAGCGCACAAGAAGGCCATCTCCAGAGAACTCTTCCAGCCCTGACGCCGCAAGGCACACAAGGGCCACAGCGTATAGATAGATAGAATCCACTATACTATTTGTAGGCAATTTGTACTGGTACAGACTTTAGGGGGCTACCAACTTCAGGCAAGTCTGAGACTTTTGTATGGAGTCATTTTGTCTATGCACACACGTGGCACCCCTGATACATATCATTTTTGTGTTTTTGAATGAATACACAAACATTCTTATCAAATAACAACATATTAAACACAAAAAACAGCAATTAAAACATGTAGTTACGATCACTTAGTCATGCCACGCGGTACTCAATTTGATAGTAAAATATGGCTACAAAATGGACAATGTCGATCTAGAAATTTGTTGAAAAAACCAGCCGGCTTTCTCTTTTCTTGTAATCATAATGTGTAAAGGAATTTTACCTTAAAACTGTGATTAAAAATATGCTCGCGAAGAGCAAGGGTTGTGATCCCGATGGGCTCAGGCACAAAAGGGACAACGATTTTAGCCCTGGCCCAACTCTACTGTCAAAATTTCCTATACCAGAAATACACTTGCAGAGAGAAAGGGTTCAGTACCTGACGGGCTCAGGTGCTATTGGAACAAGGTCGCTCAGCCCGTGAACGCCTTGCTCTCAAACGCGTGGTGTGAGATTCAAATTTTGTTTCTAAGATCTAGAAGAAAATGCAACCATTTCAGAAACAAAAAAGAGAAAAAAGAACAATAAAGAGAAAGAAGCTGCTGCAAAGGAGACAGTTGAAGGTAATGAACTTACTTACACAATACATTTGTTGGAAATGTATTATGCTGCTGGCACAAAAATACATGTGGATGTCTTTCCATATACAATGTCGCTGGATGCGATGTTGAGGATTACATGTCAGCCATTTAACACCGCTGACCATTTTCTAAGCTAGAAGAATTTCCGTTACAGAACCTTGCTGACCAAGTTCGACCCTAGTCGAATGCGCTATGATAGATCTGAAAAATGGGAATACCCATTGCAATAATGTGCTAAAAATAGTGTTTCCGGAAAATTATGTTCTGTAAAAATGGGGGCATGTCGGGAATAACGATATAGACCTAGTAAGTGAGTTTTTATCAAGAAATATCGGAGATTTCGAAGGAAATATTGTGTGATATATAGAAATTAATGTAAATCTAGGCCTAGCATTATGATAAGTAGCATTTTGTACTTGAAATAACTCTGGAGCTTTCAAATTCATTCAGAAAGTGCAAACAGTCATTACAACACATAGAAAGTTTCAAGGCTTTCTTGTGCTAGATTGATTTTATAAGAATTTTAAAATACAGCGATGTCAATGTATAAAATTGCCAGTGGCCTACACAGAACCAGAGATCACAGTAAAGGGACAAAAGCTTAGTACTGTCAATAAGTGTGTATATCTCTGCAACATTCTATCACAAACTGTGACAATTGATGAGGATGTTGCCCTAAGTATTGCTTGGATCAGGCGTGGTCTCAGTCTGGCAACTAAGTTGGACGTGTACCACGCAGTGGTTCAACACTGCTTTATGCTGTGTCATCCTGGACTGTCTATGCAAAACACGCTCGACATCTGAACTCTTTTCATCTTTAGTGCCTACGAAATCTCATGGGAGTACATTGACAGGATCATGTACCAGATACGGAAATTCTTCAGAAGTCCTGTTTGCAAGGCGTCCGTGCACTGCTAACTAGGTTTCAACTCCGCTGGATAGGCCACATCATCTGTATGCCAGACAAGCGACTTCCAAAGAGGTTATTCTATGGGGAGCTGTGTGAAGGTAAACGTTCAAGTGGAGGGCAGAAAAAAACGCTTCAACGATCACCTAAAAAGCTCTCTCAAGAACTGCAGCATCGATCCTAGCTCCTGGGAGACTACAGCTCTTGATTGCTCAGCCTGGCACACCCAGATCACTGCTGGCATCATGAAATTTTAAAAAGAAAGAACAATGCGGGCAATCCACAAGCGCAAGGAGCAGAAGGACAAATCCGAAAATTCTCCTGCCCCGATGACAGCTCAGATGAAGAGGATAGTGTTCCACTCAAAAAAGTAGCAGGTAAATTGTATTCATTCTTAGTTGTATAGATACTGAGTGAAAAATAAATACTCTTTGTGTTATGTTGTCGGTAGTAAATAGAATTTGGGTATTTCTGTTCGCAAGCATCAAGACTGGTTTGACCAAAACAATGTACAGACCAAAGCTCTCCTGGACAACAAACACAAACAGTACAAGGCTTATTTAAACGACCTCACATCAACCAGCAAAAAGACACTGTACTAAAAATCATAGAAAAAAACATGCAAAAAGAACTAAGGAGGATGCAAGACTCATGGTTTAGCACCAAAGCCAAAGAAATACAACATTAAGCGGACAGCAATAACATGCAGAAATTTTATTCAGCGTTAAAAGCAATTTACGGCCCTCAGTCTTCAGGAACGTCTCCTCTTCTAAGAGCAGATGGAAAGCATACAATTGAACCATCACATAAAAATGTACTTGAAGCAGTATTTTCATTGCGACACTTTTACAGTAGTTGTCTGGCAGTGACCTGGATGTTCGACAGGACGCCTTGTGCGATTGTCACACTGGACAGAAGCTTGTTAAGCTCCTCGTCGTTGCGGATTGCCAGCTGTAGGTGATGGGGGATGATTCTGGGTTTTTTTTGGTTATCCCATGCGGCGTTGCTTGCCAATTCGAGCAATTCAGCGGCCAAGTATTCCAAGACGGCTGCCAAGTACAATGGAGCTCCGGCACCGATGTTCTCGGAGTAGTTACCCTTCCTCAGTGAACGATGAATACAACCTACCGGGAACTGAAGTCTGGCTCTTGAGGAGCGGGACTTGGCATTGGTTTTTATGCCTCTACCTCGTCCAGACATGATTGATATTGGTCAGGGATGAAAAAAGTCAACAAACGCAAATTTTGTTGCGAAACTATAGCGGAGCGTTTAAATACGACTGAAAATACTGCGTACATTTAAATGCCGTTAAAGATGATTCAGTGCTTTTTAACATATACTTAGAGCACATCATACAAGAGACATTACATGATTACAACACATCTATATCGATCGGAGATCGCCCTATTTGCAACTTGCGTTTCGCTGATGATATTGATCTTATAGCTGGGTCAGAACTATCATTGCAAGAATTAACATCAAAGTTGGAAAAAGTTACCAGCAAGTACGGAATGGAAATCAATACAGATAAGAGCAAAATCTTGGTAAACAGCAGAGACACAGAAAACCAGACTAATATCATGATGAATGGACATAGACTTGGGGAGGTGAGTGCCTTCAAATACCTCAGATCCAGTATGTGCAGCGATGGTGAATGCAAGGCAGAACTAAAAATAAGTCTGGAGATGGCTTTAGCATCCTTGTCAGGGCTAGCTGTGATTTGGAAAGGCAATATCAGTGTTGGAGTGAAAATTAAACTGTATAATCGCTGGTGCTTTCTGTTGTGTTGTATGGTTGTGAGAGTTGGACACTCACTGCGGACATGGAGAGAAGATTACAGGCTTTCGAGTACAAATGCTACAGAAGAATTCTACGAATTTCCTATAGGGAACATAAGACCAATGTGTACGTAAGAAATAAAGTAGAGATGTGTGCAGGTATTCAGGAGCCATTGCTTTCAATAGTGAAACGACGAAAACTAGCATGGTTTGGACATGTATGCAGGCACGATTCCTTGTCAAAAACAATACTACAGGGAACTGTCGAGGCTGGAAGAAGCAGAGGAGGACAAATAAAGACATGGACAGACAACATCAAGGAATTGACAGGGCAAGATATTTCCACACTCATCCGCATCGCTGGGGATGGAGTTTGCTGGAGGACTGTGCTGAAGCATCCAATGTGGTACCCCTACAACCCTGAAGGGTTATGGGTTTATTGATTGATTGAAAGATGATTAGTCGGCTAGACGACACTACTGCATGAGCGTGAATGTTTCGATTGGCTGCCTGCTAAGTAGTCTTCATCGTTTTTCACAGACTCATCTCATATAAGCTATCCATATCGGTTCGGCCCATGTTATTTCTGTATTTTTATGGTAAATACTCACAAGAAAATAAACAATATTTTCAGTGATTCTAATGTACTTGCATCATCCACAGGAAGTGCTGAAAGTGGAAACACAAACAGGGACGTAGTTATCAATACACAGATATGTGGCCATCAAAGGACTATGGATATTCAATCAGAAATATTAAAAAATGTTCTGCAAAATTCAGAAACACTTTTTACGATACTGCAGGTTCTGCAAAGATCAGACAAAAATATTCCCTAAATAAAGCCTAATGTACAGAAAAAAATTCACTTTGTAAACGAGACGTCATGAATCAGATTTGAACTTGAGCACAAGGCAAATCACATAACAACTATATCAGGAAACCCTGAAGAAACATTCATTTTTGCTTAATTCACAAAGTAAATTTGACTAGCTATATTTTTAAATATTCTTCTTCTTCGTTCGTTTTCATACTCCTGCAGATCAACAGGATGTAGTCCAGAGAACGGAATGCGTTGTGTCATGGTTTACAGCAGGGGTGGGCAAACTTTTAGTGCAGATGGCCACATTGAAAATTGTAAAGCTATTGGAGGGCTGCATATAATATTATGTATGTTTTTGTTTAAAATTTCGGTCAGTAATCAATTAACTCTTAACACGTACGAGACGGGACCATAATAAAATTGTATACATTGTTACGAGGATGTGAAAAATATCCAAAAAAATGTTTCCTTCACTATTTCAGTAAAAAATTATAATTGTATTATAGAAAAAGATTATATTGATATAGAAACTTACATACATCATACATCTATTTATCCAGTATACAAATAGTTAGGCTCTGTGAATATCTGACAATGCTATTTTATAGTTTTTGTTGTGAAATATAGGAACATATACCTTAGAACCTGGTATAATTTATTAAGTCTATGTTGGGGGTGCAAAGGGAACACATTGCTCTAGGCGGACCCAGGGTTAGCAGATAACCAAGATCCCAAATGTACCTCCTCGCTGTGCACCCTAGTAACAGAAAACAACAGCTTGAGCTGATTCTGGCCAAATAGTTTGGGGATCATGTCCGAGAATGTGGAGGAAGCAGATGGAAAGAGATTTGACTGCAAAAGATACAGACAATATCTCTGACACCATTTGCATCACCACATAGTGCGACACTGTCGACATACAGTGACTAGATCTTACGAGATTTTACTAGATTTTACGAGATCCAACGACAACATAGAAATTCAAAATGTTCCATTATTAAAAATCAACAATTTTACATATTTAGGCACCAATCTAGCATTGGATGGAGACGCATCAAAAGAAATTTTACACCGTATTGCCCTTGCAGCGGGTGCTTTCAATAAACTACGCAGCATATGGACGTCAAACACACTAAGAAACACCACAAAACTCAAGTTGTTTAACTCCAACATCATCCCTATTCTATCATATGAAAGTTAGAAAGCCACAGATAAAAGACTCGACTCCTTTGAAAACAAATGCCTACGTACCATTCTGAACATTAAGTGGAGTGACTTTAAATCTAACACTACTATAAGAGAGGAAAGCAAACAAACCTATATATCTTCCTTCATTAGATAAAGGCGTTGGACTTACATCGGCCATGTTCTCAGAATGAACAACCTAAGAATTCCCCAGCAATCACTATACTGGGTGCCACCTGGAGTAAGACGAAGAGGGAGACCTAGAGAAACTCTACAAGAACCATTAATAGAGAAGGCATGTCAATGAACCTAAACAACACGCAACAATTGAAAGACCTGGCAACACAAAGACAGAAATGGAAGGCTATGGTTTCTGCCCTATGCGCCGCCTATGGCCCTGGAGGAACATAACATAACATATTAGTATATTTGCAAATATAAGTTACAACATCAAATGTAAACAACAACTTAAAGAAGTTCACAGGACTTGTAAACTGTCTGGTATCCTCCCTAGTGAGAACTTCAGATAGCTGCAGTCCAGGCACTCTCTCAGGAAAAAAAATTGGGTGGCTTGGATGGTGGTCCCTCATCTGAGTCACTGTATCCATAACACCTGTGAACATAATATAAAGAAAATAGTTTTGAAAATTATCGAGACCAATTATTTACAAGAACAATTATAGTATAAAATATAAAACATCAGTCAAATATTGTTGGAATTATACTTACAAATACTGAAAAAATAAGGATAAAGAGCATATTATAACGAAAGTATACTTCACAGAAAATGTAAACAGAAAACAGCTGATCACCTGTTTACTAAGGTGGTACAAGTGTCAAATCACATAAATTCCTATTATGGTTATATCTAATTTATAAATAGTCTTAAGATTATGTATATAGAATACTATTTTAAATATAGGCCTACTAATTATTACAAATAACCATTACAAGCAATACTAACCAAAAAAAATTATATTTATATTGTAAACTATCGGAAAATGAAAGCCAGACCTACCTAGGTGTTGAAATTGGAGTCATCGTAATTCACTTCTTGGCTGAATTATTTCTTGCGAGTTTTTGGACATAATATTTCCACTTTCAGCACTTCCTGTGGATGATGCAAGTACATTGGAATCACTGAAAATATTGTTTATTTTCTTGTGAGTATTTACCATTAAATACAGAAATAACATGGGCCGAACCGATATGGATAGCTTATATGAGATGAATCTGTGAAAAACGATGAAGACTACTTAGCAGGCAGCCAATCGAAACATTCACGCTCATGCAGTAGTGTCGTCTAGCCGACTAATCATCTTTCAATCAATCAATAAACCCATAACCCTTCAGGGTTGTAGGGGTACCACATTGGATGCTTCAGCACAGTCCTCCAGCAAACTCCATCCCCAGCGATGCGGATGAGTGTGGAAATATCTTGCCCTGTCAATTCCTTGATGTTGTCTGTCCCTGTCTTTATTTGTCCTCCTCTGCTTCTTCCAGCCTCGACAGTTCCCTGTAGTATTGTTTTTGACAAGGAATCGTGCCTGCATACATGTCCAAACCATGCTAGTTTACGTCGTTTCACTATTGAAAGCAATGGCTCCTGAACACCTGCACACATCTCTACTTTATTTCTTACGTACACATTGGTCTTATGTTCCCTATAGGAAATTCGTAGAATTCTTCTGTAGCATTTGTACTCGAAAGCCTGTAATCTTCTCTCCATGTCCGCAGTGAGTGTCCAACTCTCACAACCATACAACACAACAGAAAGCACCAGCGATTATACAGTTTGATTTTCACTCCAACACTGATATTGCCTTTCCAAATCACAGCTAGCCCCGACAAGGATGCTAAAGCCATCTCCAGACTTATTTTTAGTTCTGCCTTGCATTCACCATCGCTGCACATACTGGATCTGAGGTATTTGAAGGCACTCACCTCCCCAAGTCTATGTCCATTCATCATGATATTAGTCTGGTTTTCTGTGTCTCTGCTGTTTACCAAGAATTTGCTCTTATCGGTATTGATTTCCATTCCGTACTTGCTGGTAACTTTTTCCAACTTTGATGTTAATTCTTGCAATGATTGTTCTGACCCAGCTATAAGATCAATATCATAAGCGAAACGCAAGTTGCAAATAGGGCGATCTCCGATCGATATAGATGTGTTGTAATCATGTAATGTCTCTTGTATGATGTGCTCTAAGTATATGTTAAAAAGCACTGAATCATCTTTAACGGCATTTAAATGTACGCAGTATTTTCAGTCGTATTTAAACGCTCCGCTATAGTTTCGCAACAAAATTTGCGTTTTTCATCCCTGACCGATATCAATCATGTCTGGATGAGGTAGAGGCATAAAAACCAAAGCCAAGTCCCGTTCCTCAAGAGCCAGACTTCAGTTCCCGTTAGGTTGTATTCATCATTCACTGAGGAAGGGTAACTACTCCGAGAACATCGGTGCCGGAGCTTCATTGTACTTGGCAGCCGTCTTGGAATACTTGGCCGCTGAATTGCTCGAGTTGGCAAGCAACGCCGAATGGAATAACAAAAAAAAAAAACCAGAATCATCCCCCCATCACCTACAGCTGGCAATCTGCAACGACGAGGAGCTGAACAAGCTTCTGTCCAGTGTGACAATCGCACAAGTCGTCCTGTCGAACATCCAGGTCACTGCCAGACAACTACTGTAAAAGTGTCGCAATGAAAATACGGCTTCAAGTACATTTTTATGTGATGGTTCAATTGTATGCTTTCCATCTGCTCTTAGAAGAGGAGACGTTCCTGAAGACTGAGGGCCGTAAATTGCTTTTAACGCTGAATAAAATTTCTGCATGTTATTGCTGTCCGCTTAATGTTGTATTTCTTTGGCTTTGATGCTAAACCATGAGTCTTGCATCCTCCTTAGTTCTTTTTGCATGTTTTTTCTATGATTTTTAGTACAGTGTCTTTTTGCTGGTTGATGTGAGGTCGTTTAAATAAGCCTTGTACTGTTTGTGTTTGTTGTCCAGGAGAGCTTTGGTCTGTACATTGTTTTGGTCAAACCAGTCTTGATGCTTGCGAACAGAAATACCCAAATTATATTTACTACCGACAACATAACACAAAGAGTATTTATTTTTCACTCAGTATCTATACAACTAAGAATGAATACAATTTACCTGCTACTTTTTTGAGTGGAACACTATCCTCTTCATCTGAGCTGTCATCGGGGTAGGAGAATTTTCGGATTTGTCCTTCTGCTCCTTGCGCTTGTGGATTTCCCGCATTGTTCTTTCTTTTTAAAATTTCATGATGCCAGCAGTGATCTGGTTGTGCCAGGCTGAGCAATCAAGTGCTGTAGTCTCCCAGGAGCTAGGATCGATGCTGCAGTTCTTGAGAGAGCTTTTTAGATGATCGTTGAAGCGTTTTTTTCTGCCCTCCATTTGAACGTTTACCTTCACATAGCTCCCCATAGAATAACCTCTTTGGAAGTCGCTTGTCTGGCATACAGACGATGTGGCCTGTCCAGCGGAGTTGAAACCTAGTTAGCAGTGCACGGACGCCTTGCAAACAGGACTTCTGAAGAATTTCCGTATCTGGTACATGATCCTGTCAATGTACTCCCATGAGATTTCGTAGGCACTAAAGATGAAAAGAGTTCAGATGTCGAGCGTGTTTTGCATAGACAGTCCAGGATGACACAGCATAAAGCAGTGTTGAACCACTGCGTGGTACACGTCCAACTTAGTTGCCAGACTGAGACCACGCCTGATCCAAGCAATACGTAGGGCAACATCCTCATCAATTGTCGCAGTTTGTGATAGAATGTTGCAGAGATATACACACTTATTGACAGTACTAAGCTTTTGTCCCTTTACTGTGATCTCTGGTTCTGTGTAGGCCACTGGCAATTTTATACATTGACATCGCTGTATTTTAAAATTCTTATAAAATCAATCTAGCACAAGAAAGCCTTGAAACTTTCTATGTGTTGTAATGACTGTTTGCACTTTCTGAATGAATTTGAAAGCTCCAGAGTTATTTCAAGTACAAAATGCTACTTATCATAATGCTAGGCCTAGATTTACATTAATTTCTATATATCACACAATATTTCCTTCGAAATCTCCGATATTTCTTGATAAAAACTCACTTACTAGGTCTATATCGTTATTCCCGACATGCCCCCATTTTTACAGAACATAATTTTCCGGAAACACTATTTTTAGCACATTATTGCAATGGGTATTCCCATTTTTCAGATCTATCATAGCGTATTCGACTAGGGTCGAACTTGGTCAGCAAGGTTCTGTAACGGAAATTCAACTAGCTTAGAAAAAGGTCAGCGGTGTTAAATGGCTGACATGTAATCCTCAACATCGCATCCAGTGACATTGTATATGGAAAGACATCCACATGTATTTTTGTGCCAGCAGCATAATACATTTCCAACAAATGTATTGTGTAAGTAAGTTCATTACCTTCAACTGTCTCCTTTGCAGTAGGTTCTTTTTGCTTGCTCTTGTCCTTTTTTCTCTTGTTTGGTTCTGGAATGGTTGCATTTTCTTCTACATCTTAGAAACAAAATAGTAATGATATTATCTATCTCCATAAAACAATATGTGACATCTAAATCTGTATTATGAAATTTATTATAATATTAGCCTATATTTTATCTCTATCTAGGCTTCAATTTTCTTTAAAAATACTACCGAGATGTTTGAGCTATATGTTGAAAGGAAGAAAATACGACAGTAGCCACCAAACAAGTACAAAGTGCTATAGATGTGTTAACAACATGGGCAAACACATGGTGTGTCAATATCAAGATAGATAAGTGTAGCATTACTCTCTTTACTATTTCAGCAAAACAAAAAGCTGGTGAAATCAAGAATAATTGATGGCTCTTGAAAGACAAACAAGCCACATATCTTGGACGCACATTAGACAACAAGTTCACATGAAAGGAACACATCAATAAAGCAATAACAAAGTCCAGAAGAAATTTGGCCAACCTGATAAAAGTAAGTGGAACCAAATGCAGCACTAGGCCTACTATTAAAGTAATGGCCACACCTCGAACATGAGTCAACTACATAGTGTCTAACATCAAACACTGCATTAGATGAGCTAGTAATGGTGTGAAACCACTTAGGATCATTAATTTGGTGATATAATAGACACTCATAGTAGAGTTGGAGAAAATTGGGAGTATACAAACACTGAGTGAATGCAGAGACACAAAAGTGGTGCAACTTAAACTGGTGCAAGAGTTCACTTATCTAGGTGGTATCACTCATATCAGCGAAAGCAAAAAAGAACACACAAAAATCCAACATAGACTTCTTCTTCAGTGTTCGTTCTCAAATAACCAAAAGGAATATTACGTGTGATTTCCACCAGGGAGTGTGAGGTACGTTGTGCTGCAAGTTCCACAGTAGAACTGTGATTATTTGCACCCCGGTTGGCCACTTGTCATGATGCCCAAGGTCCAGCACAACAGTTTTCGTCAATCTTTTATTTCGGATTTAGTCCCTAGTCCGATCTGTCGCCGGGCATGCTGGTGTGTAGTGCCTCTTCGTCAAGACGCTTGTCGAGGGCGTATATCTGGCACAAGGTGCTCCACCATCTATAAACCCTTCTCGTGCAATTGGATGAACTCCGCCTGTGTCCATTGGGTACCAAACCTTTTCTCATCCATGAGCCTGGTTCCTTATGAGGAAGAACTCTCCAGAAGAGTTGGACCATGGCTCGTTCGCCCTCCTACCCAAGGTGTCGTTCACAGACATCGTGAACCCCTCACACAAGTGTAAGTCTCACACCACGCGTTTGAGAGCAAGGCATTCTCGAGCTAAGCGACCGTGTCCCAATAGCACCTGAGCCCATCAGGTACTAAACCCTTTCTCTCTGCAAGTGTATTTCCGGTATAGGAAATCTTGACAGTAGAGTTGGGCCAGGACTGCCATCATTGTCCATTTCTTGCCTAAGCCCATTGGGTTTGGAACCATTTCTCTTCGCGAGCATATTTCCAGTATAGGAAGGCTCGACATTAGAGTTGGTTTAGGTCTTCTTGCTTTTCCGAGCGCCCACGATTGGGTCTTGGTCTCTGCCTATAAGGATCACAGGTAACTAGAAGCTTGTCTCGAGCTTACAGAGCTTATAGTTCCCCTTTCCTAGGAATCTTTTACCTTTCATTTGCAGTTTGCGCTGCCCTCTGGCACTGTTCTGCCCTTTCATAGCGTCATTGTACGAATTATGACATATTTGTTTATCTCCATGCACCCACCTTTATGTGCCTTTTACATTGGCCGCCCCTCCAATGTTCTGACTGGACTAACAGGCGTCACTGTATGTCGACAGTGTCGCACTATGTGGTGATGCAAATGGTGTCAGAGATATTGTCTGTATCTTTTGCAGTCAAATTTCTTTCCATCTGCTTCCTCCACATTCTCTGACATGATCCCGAAACTATTTGTCCAGAATCAGCTCAAGCTGTTGTTTTCTGTTACTAGGGTGCACAGCAAGGAGGTACATTTGGGATCTTGGTTATCTGCTAACCCTGGGTCCGCCTAGAGCAATGTGTTCCCTTTGCACCCTTAACATAGACGTAATAAATTATACCAGGTTCTAAGGTATATGTTCCTATATTTCACAACAAAAACTATAAAATAGCATTGTACAGAACCATTATCATTTCATCACTTTGCTACCAATTTGAATAGATACAGCTATTCAAACAATACAGCTATTCAATCCCCTCCCTGCAACACCTTTACTGGTAAAATGCAGTATTGACAGTTTTTACCAATTTCAAATGTAGACATAAACAGTAAAAGATAAAGAAAAACTAATTATGGCAGAAAAATAATTACAGTACATAGAATTCCCAGAGTAATAAATAAGAGAGAATAAACATTATTTAATAAAAGAGACTAACACAATACAGTTCTGGATTACATCAGAAGGCAACATATTAAATCATTTGCACATGCCACCAGATTGACATCGGATAACATCTCAATGCAAAGTCAGAAATTATCTTTTCCTTTTTTAAGAGTCTAAGCCTCACAGCTAGTATGTTGCCATAGTAAAACAAATACAAAATGAATTATAGGCCTAATGGCAACAAAAAGAATTACGATGAAAAATGATGACCTTTTTATACCCATGATTGAACAAACCGAAAACAAATATAGACATATCTTTACTTTAAAAACATTTTATATTAAAATATTTTACCAATATTTTTCTTCTAAAATCAAACTATCATCTCAAATGTTATATTTCAAACATATTTAACCTTTATTGAATCCACCTCTGCCTCCAAATCTTGGTCCATGACCTCCAGATTTTCCACCTGCAATGTTTTTTAAATTGCATTTTGGGAAAGTAAAACAAATGATCTGTTTTTGACTAGGCCTAGGAATATTCATCCAACACAGCAGTGTAATTATAGTTAATGCAGAATCTCTAGACCTATTTTTCCAATCTCATTTCATAACCAAACTAACATTTTCATATACAAAGGAAGAAACAAACAAACCATGTCTACCTCACTAATGTTATACCGTATACTTCAGAAAAGTTTCAAATCATATATGACTGAAAGGCCTATATTTGTCTTCCTCAGATCGAATATACTGGATAATAGACAAGATGTAAAATGTAAATACAAGAATTGCTACCATCGGAATCAGAATCCATACAAAGATAATGCACAATGGCATCCATTTCACTAGATTTCTTTCAATTTAAATATGTGGAGTAAAACTTAACACTTTGCTCACCAGCAATCCAGAGCGTACTTGTCCGCCATTACAGAGGGTGCACGCAAAATTTTATACATTGACATCGCTGTATTTTAAAATTCTTATAAAATCAATCTAGCACAAGAAAGCCTTGAAACTTTCTATGCGTTGTAACGACTGTTTGCACTTTCTGAATGAATTTGAAAGCTCCAGAGTTATTTCAAGTACAAAATGCTACTTATCATAATGCTAGGCCTAGATTTACATTAATTTCTATATATCACACAATATTTCCTTCGAAATCAACAATATTTCTTGATAAAAACTCACTTACTAGTTCTATATCGTTATTCCCGACATGCCACCATTTTTACAGAACATAATTTTCCGGAAACACTATTTTTAGCACATTATTGCAATGGGTATTCCCATTTTTCAGATCTATCATAGCGCATTCGACTAGGGTCGAACTTGGTCAGCAAGGTTCTGTAACCGAAATTCAACTAGCTTAGAAAATGGTCAGCGGTGTTAAATGGCTGACATGTAATCCTCAACATCGCATCCAGCGACATTGTATATGGAAAGACATCCACATGTATTTTTGTGCCAGCAGCATAATACATTTCCAACAAATGTATTGTGTAAGTAAGTTCATTACCTTCAACTGTCTCCTTTGCAGTAGGTTCTTTTTGCTTTCTCTTGTCCTTTTTTCTCTTGTTTGGTTCTGGAATGGTTGCATTTTCTTCTACATCTTAGAAACAAAATAGTAATGATATTATCTATCTCCATAAAACAATATGTGACATCTAAATCTGTATTATGAAATTTATTATAATATTAGCCTATATTTTATCTCTATCTAGGCTTCAATTTTCTTTAAAAATACCACTGAGATGTTTGAGCTATATGTTGAAAGGAAGAAAATACGACAGTAGCCACCAAACAAGTACAAAGTGCTATAGATGTGTTAACAACATGGGCAAACACATGGTGTGTCAATATCAAGATAGATAAGTGCAGCATTACTCTCTTTACTATTTCAGCAAAACAAAAAGCTGGTGAAATCAAGAATAATTGATGGCTCTTGAAAGACAAACAAGCCACATATCTCGGACGCACTATAGACAACAAGTTCACATGAAAGGAACACATCAATAAAGCAATAACAAAGTCCAGAACAAATGTGGCCATCCTGATAAAAGTAAGTGGAACCAAATGCAGCACTAGGCCAACTATTAAAGTAATGGCCACACCTCGAACATGAGTCAACTGCATAGTGTCTAACATCAAACACTGCATTAGATGAGCTAGTAATGGTGTGAAACCACGTACGATCATTAATTTGGTGATATAATAGACACTCATAGTAGAGTTGGAGAAAATTGGGAGTATACAAACACTGAGTGAATGCAGAGACACAAAAGTGGTGCAACTTAAACTGGTACAAGAGTTCACTTATCTAGGTGGTATCACTCATATCAGCGAAAGCAAAAAAACACACAAAAATCCAACATAGACTTCTTCTTCTTCAGTGTTCGTTCTCAAATAACCACAACGAATATTACGTGTGATTTCCACCAGGGAGCGTGAAGTACGATGTGCTGCAAGTTCCACAGTAGAACTGTGATTATTTGCACCCTGGTTGGCCACTTGTCAGGATGCCCGAGGTCCAGCACATCCGTTTTCATCATTCCTTTAATTTGGGTTTGGTCCCTAGTCCGTGACAGCCTGTGTATCTGTCGCTGGGCATGCTGGTGTGTAGTGCCTCTTCGCCAAGGCGCTTGTTGAGCGCGTCTATCTGGCACGAGGTGCTCAAACGTCCATAAATCCATCTCGTGCAATTGGACAAACTCTGCCTGTGTCCATCGGGTACTGAATCGCTTCTCATCCGTGAGCCTGGTTCCGTATGAGGAAGAACTCACCAGAAGAGTTGGACCCTGCTCGTTCGCCCTCCTACCCGAGGCGTCGTTCATAGACATCGTGATCCCCCACGCACAAGTTTGAATCTCACACCATGCATTTGAGAGCAAGGCGTTCTCGAGCTGAGCGACCTTGTCCCAATAGCACCTGAGAACATAGGTACTGAACCCTTTCTCTCTGCAAGTGTATTTCTGGTATAGGAAATTTTGACAGTAGAGTTGGGTCAGGGCTAAAATCGTTGTCCCTTTTCTGCCTGAGCCCATCAGGTACTGAACCCGTCCTCTCTGCAAGTGTATTTCCGGTATAGGAAACTTTGACAGTAGAGTTGGCCAGGACTGCCATCTTTGTCCATTTCTTGTTTAAGCCCATCGGGTTCAGAACCCTTTCTCTTCGCGAGCATATTTCCAGTAAAGGAAGGCTCGATATTAGAGTTGGTTTAGGTCTTCTCGCTTTTCCGAAAGCCCAAGATTGTGTCTGGATATCTGGCTATAAGGATCACAGGTAACTAGAAGCTCGTCTTTAGCTAACAGAGCTTATAGTTATCGTTTCCTAGGAACATTTCACTTTTTCATTTGTAGTTCGCGCTGCACTCTGGCGCTGTTCTGCCCTTTCATTATGTCATTTTACTCATTATGACATATATTTGTTTATTTCCATGCACCCACGTTTACGTACCTATTTCATTGCCCGCCCCTCCAATGTTCTGACTGGACTAACAGGCGTCACTGTATGTCGACAGTGTCGCTGTATGTGGTGATACAAATGGTGTCGGAGATATTGTCTGTCTCTATTGCAGTCATATCTCTTTCTATCTGCTTCCTCCACATTCTTGGACACGATCCTCAAATTATTTGGCCAGATACAGTTCGAGCTGCTGTTTTCTGTTACCAGGGTGCACCACAAGGAGTTACATTTAGGATCTTGGTTATCTGCTAACCCTGGGTCCGCCTAGGGCAATGCGTTACCTTTGCACCCAGCATGTCTTTCAGATTGGTAGCACTTAGTGCACAATCGTCGCGAATAATGTTTGTCTTAGTTTTGGTCTTGGCCTTCAATCTACTAAGATTGAATAGTCCTCCGTCAGCTTGATAGCGAAAATAAATTCCTGCACTGCTATTCCCGAAGGCATCATCTAACATGGCAGAGAACACCATGCTGAAGATCGTCGTAGCCATGATACAAACCTGTTTGATGCCGTTAGTCACTAGAAAAGGGTTTGAGTGTACGCTGTCATCTTGCACGCAGGCTGTCATACCATCATGGAACTGGCAAACCATATTGATAAATGTTTCGGGACATCCAAATTTGGTCTTCCATATTCCTTTGCGATTTACAGTGTCGATTGCCTTATAGTTAGGTCGACAAATGTGGTGTAGAGACCAATGTTCTATTCGCGACACTTTTACAGTAGTTGTCTGGCAGTGAATATCATGTCAACCATACTTCTGCCCTTTCGGAAGCAACATTGGCTCTCTGGGAGGAGACATGTCTCAAGATGGGTTTGCAGTCTGTTTAACAGGACCCTAGCCAGAATCTTGCCTTCTATAGAGAGCAGGGATATGCCTTGATGGTTGTCGCAAGATAGATAATTTTATTTTCTCTTGTATAGATGTATGATGGAAGCACTCTGTGAGTTTAGCAGATATGACAGGGCCACTAACTGCGTAAACTTCAGCTGGAATGGAGTCTGAGCTTGGCGCTTTTCCTAATGACAAATTTGAGGTTGCTTTCTCCAGTTTCTAAATGCAAGGTGCTCCGATAATGAGTGATTTATTTTGCTATTTGTGTGATGTGTACAATCGCTTTTACGTTGATGATGGAGGGGCAGTTTAGTACATTTTCAAAATGTTCAGCCCAACGTTTGAGAATTGTTGACAAAACTAATGTTGACAAATATAGTAATAATATCTTTATTTCATCTCTATCTCTCCACCACTGATACCACTTGTATACCAACAGGGAATTACTGCAACAACTATGTCTCTGAAGTCAAAGCTATTTGTACAACTGCAGAGAAACTGTTAACATTGGACAGGACCTCACACCCTATTGTAATACTTACAGATGCAAGGTCAGTACTAGAGGTACTACAATCCAATAAACTTCCAGAGTTGGTTGGTTGGTTGCTGATCCAGCGGTCCATGGGCTCATGCCCTTTGACCCAATGCCATTGTGTCATATATGCATGTGTTTGTGAGTTGTTGTTTTGTTCCATATAATGTGTTCCATTTATCTGGCCCCGGAGGGAGAAGCATTTTCCTGATGTCATCCAGCGCTGGACATTCAAAAAGGTGGTGGTCAACAGTTTCATATGGATGAGTGCACAGCCGGCACCCTGGAGTGTGTTGTGGTTGTATTCTGTTCAGGTGATTGTTAAGCTGTACATGTTGTGTGCGCAGTCGGAATATGATACTCTGGTCTTTTCTTTCCAGGAGGTTGATATTGTCTTTAGGATTCGGGCTGGTCATATATTTATAGATTTCCCTCCCAGTGTTTCCCATGGCCCATCTGTTCATCCAATTTTCTTTGTTCACAGATTTCAGAATCATTTTAACTGTGTGCATTGCTGTTTCTGTATAAGGCTGTTCTTGTTGTGCTTCCCTCTTTGCTAGTCTGTCTGCCTTATCATTACCAGGTGTGTTTGAGTGGCCAGGAATCCACTGCATAACAATGTTGACATCATAAGATGTGAGCAGCTGGTTTGCATGGTGGTATATTTCAGCAAGCTCGGGTTTACAATGTCCATCACATTCCAATGCTTGGAGAGCAGACATAGAGTTTGTAAAAATAACAATGTTTTGGACTTTTGATGGGAAGGCATCAAATATGGTCTTCAGGTGGTACAAGGCAATTTCTAGTGCCGTTATTTCAGCTTCATAGTTAGAGCATATCTCCCCACAGGCATCAAACAACTCATCAGATGTTTTGTCTGGATATTATATATATACACCATAACCTGATGATGGCTTTGAAGGCTGACCCATCAGTATAGACATGAATCCATTGTTCTGGGTGTCTATTGTTTTCTGTGTTGCTTTCATAAGACTTACTGGGTCAGAACGTTTCGTTGCATTACCTCTTAACTGTGTTTTGATTTCTGGCAATTTAAAGCCTGTGTGTGATGGTAAACATTTTTCTACTCTTTGCAGTCTTTGTCTCTTGTCTGGAAGGTGGTAACTGTCTTTTATTTCATTGACATGGCTCAGGACTGACTTTTGTTTTATTCTGTGGTTTGGTTCCCAGTTTTCTACAAGTTGTTTATTTGGGTGGTCTTTGTTCATTCCTTTGCTTCTTTCATAAGTCTCCATTGCAGCCATATCTCTCCTCATCTCAAGGGGTTCTACATTCATATGTATTTCACATGCAGCCATCGGTGTAGATCTCATTGCTCCACTAATAAGATGTAGGGCATTGTTCTGCACTCCACTCTGTCTAGAGATTCTACATTTGTTGTGGAACATGTTGTGAGGAGTGCACTGTTGTATTCTAAAGTAGAACGTATGTAACCAAGGTATAGTCCTCTTAGGGTATCCTTGTCTGATCCCCAAGATGTGCCAGTGAGTCTTTTCAGTAGTTGTAACCATTTAAGTGCTTTATTTTTGATATTTTTTACATACTTCTTGAGGGTGAGCTGCCGATAAAGCGTGATTGCAAGATATGTGGGGTGTTCTTCTCTTGGCAATTTCTGTGTATCCAACCATAGACTGATATTTTCTTTGGCTACCTTATGACTCTTGGTAAAGATGGTATAGACAGTTTTCTCAGTTTATTTTTAGCTTCCATGTTTGACAGTATTCATGTAGTCTTTTTAAATCTCCATTTAGTCTTTTGGCAGCACTTTCAACATTCTCATAGGCTCTGCCATATTGTTAAGTCATCAGCATAGAGGGCTTTTTCAGCTTTTATATGTTTGGTAAGGTCATTGATGTAAATAAGAAAGAGGGTGCAGCTTAAAGCAGAACCCTGTGGTAAGCCTTCCTCTAGAACTTCTTTAGATGAAATTGCATCATTTATCTTTGTCTGGATTGTTCTGTTAACGAGGAAGTATTTTATCCAGTTGTATAGCTTTCCACTAATTCCCATCTCAATCATCTTTATCAAAAGACCCTTTCTCCATACTCGATCATAAACCTGTTGTAAGTCAAAGAAGATGGCTACAGTGTGTTTGTTTTCCTGGAATCCATCATGGATATTCTGTGTCAACCTAAATAGTTGGCCTTCTGTGCAACTGCCTTTTCTGAAGCCAGCCTGTTCATGGCAGAGGATGTTTGAGCTCTCGAGGAACCAGTAAAGTCGTGCGTTAACCATTCTTTCTGCTAATTTCCCAAGATATGATGTTAGGGATATGGGGCGGTAGCTTTTGGGTTCATGGAGGTTTGTTACTTTTCAGGATGGGAAAGATGTGAGCATTTCTCCAATGTTTTGGCAGTTTTCCATTTCTCCAGGTCATATTTATTAGTTTAAGGAGTACTTCTTTCCCTGATGTGCTCATGTGTGTTAACATTTCATTATAAATTTTATCTGGTCGAGGAGACTTTCTTGGCTTTAGTTTCTTCAGCCCTTGTAGGAGTTCCTGCATACTGAAGTCATCATCAAATATGGTTGAGCCAGAGGTTTGGACTTTTTCTTGCTGCTTCAGTAGGTACAGATGCTTCTTGTCAGCCTCGGACAGCTTCCCTACTCTGTTCACACTGGCAAAAAAGTGGTTAAAGTGTTCTGCCTTTTTCTGATCTGTGGTGATTGTTCTGTTTCCATCTATCACAGGTTTATCGTTTGTTCTTATTCTTTTCCCAGTGTGCCTCTATGATGGACCTCAGCCATAGGAAAAACAGTGCTGTCAGTTTCCTCCTCCCACAGCTGTGCAGCAAATCTCTAGCTCTCTCCCAACCACAGAGGGTGCATACATAAACAAATAAAGAAAAAGAATACAACATGGCATAAAATACATTGTAACAAAAAATTAAAAGTTTGAGAGGCATAATTGTATAGATGACATGCCAAAAAGCTTCTATAATAGATAACCTCAATATAACGGCATGTCATCTACTTAGGTTTTTCTGTTGCATAAGGAAGGTGCTAACATGCAGCAACCAGATGTACCAATCAGCAATCAACCAAAAGAAAACCACGATAAATGCGCAACGAAAGCTTAACTTAACTACACAGGACGACTACCCCCTACCTAACAGACAAGAACAGGTCATCATATTTCGACTCAGAATGGACACAATAGACTAACAGCCATATGTATACAAAATTTAAAATTGGCACAACAGCAAAGTGTAATTGTGAACAGGACAACCAGACTTCAGAACATATCCTTCAAGAATGTGCAAACTATGACACATTAAGGTGCACATACTGGCATTCTGATACACCGATAAATGTTAAACTTTATGGTACAAAAGAAGAAATGGAAAACACTGTCCAATTTATACAAGGACAACACTGCAGATTTAGATATTATTAGCGAACGAAAGAAGAAGAATTGCAATAGGCATTCCCATTTTTCTTATCTATCATAGCGCATTCGACTAGGGTCGAACTTGGTCAGCAAGGTTCTGTAACGGAATTTCGACTAGCTTAGAAATTGGTCAGCGGTGTTAAATGGCTAACATGTAATCCTCAACATCGCATCCAGCGACATTGTATATGGAAAGACATCCACATGTATTTTTGTGCCAGCAGCATAATACATTTCCAACAAATGTATTGTGTAAGTAAGTTCATTACCTTCAACTGTCTCCTTTGCAGCAGCTTCTTTCTCTTCATTGTTCTTTTTTCTCTTTTTTGTTTCTGGAATGGTTGCATTTTCTTCTACATTTTAGAAACAAAATAGTAATGATATTATCTATCTCCATAAAACAATATGTGACATCTAAATCTGTATTATGAAATTTATTATAATATTAGCCTATTTTTTATCTCTATCTAGGCTTCAATTTTCTTTAAAATACTACCGAGATGTTTGAGTTCTATGTTGAAAGGAAGAAAATACGACAGTTGCCACCAAACAAGTACAAAGTGCTATAGATGTGTTAACAACATGGGCAAACACATGGTGTGTCAATATCAAGATAGATAAGTGCAGCATTACTCTCTTTACTATTTCAGCAAAACAAAAAGCTGGTGAAATCAAGAATAATTGATGGCTCTTGAAAAACAAACAAGCCACATATCTCGGACGCACATTAGACAAGCTGACATGAAAGGAACACGGTGCGAAACCACTTAGGATCATAACTTTGATGATAAAATCAACACTCATAGTACAGTTGGAGAAAATTGGGCGTATACAAACACTGAGTGAATGCAGAGACACAAAGGTGGTGCAACTTAAACTGGTGCAAGAGTTCACTTATCTAGGTGGTAACCATCATACCAGCAAAAGCAAAGAAAATAAAACACAAAAATCCAACATAGACTTAATAAATTATACCAGGTTGTAAGGTATATGTTGCTATTTTCAAAACAAAAACTATAAAATAGCATTGTACAAAACCATTATGATTTCATCACTTTACTACCAATTTGAATAGATACAGCTATTCAATCCCCTCCCTGCAACACCTTTGCCTGGTAAAATGCAGTATTGACAGTTTTTACCAATTTCACATGTAGACATGAACAGTAAAAGATAAAGGAAAACTAATTATGACAGCAAAATAATTACAGTACATAGAATACCCAGAGTAATAAATAAGAGAGAATAAACATTATTTAATAAAAGAGACTAACACAATACAGTTCTGGATTACATCAGAAGGCAACATATTAAATCATTTGCACATGCCACCAGATTGACATCGGATAACATCTCAATGCAAAGTCAGAAATTTTCCTTTCCTTTTTTTTTTAAGTCTAAGCCTCACAGCTTGAATGTTACCATAGTAAAACAAATACAAAAGTAATTATAGGCCTAATGGCAACAAAAAGAATTACGATGAAAAATGATGACCTTTTTATACCCATGATTGAACAAACCGAAAACAAATATAGACATACATATCTTTACTTTAAAAACATTTTATATTTAAATATTTTTCTTCTAAAATCAAACTATCATCTCAAATGTTATATTTCAAACATATTTAACCTTTATTGAATCCACCTCTGCCTCCAAATCTTGGTCCATGACCTCCAGATTCTCCATCTGCAATGTTTTTTAAATTGCATTTTGGGAAAGTAAAACAAATGATCTGTTTTTGACTAGGCCTAGGAATATTCATCCAACACAGCAGTGTAATTATAGTTAATGCAGAATCTCTAGACCTATTTTCCAATCTCATTTCATAACCAAACTAACATTTTCATATACAAAGGAAGAAACAAACAAACCATGTCTACCTCACTAATGTTATACCGTATACTTCAGAAAAGTTTCAAATCATATATGACTGAAAGGCCGATATATGTCTTCCTCAGATCGAATATACTGGATAACAGACAAGATGTAAAATGTAAAATGTAAATACAAGAATTGCTACCATCGGAATCAGAATCCATACAAAGATAATGCACAATGAGTGACAATGGCATCCATTTCACTAGATTTCTTTCAATTTAAATATGTGGAGTAAAACTTAACACTTTGCTCACCAGCAATCCAGAGCGTACTTGTCCGCCATTACAGAGGGTGCACGCAAAATTTTATACATTGACATCGCTGTATTTTAAAATTCTTATAAAATCAATCTAGCACAAGAAAGCCTTGAAACTTTCTATGCGTTGTAATGACTGTTTGCACTTTCTGAATGAATTTGAAAGCTCCAGAGTTATTTCAAGTACAAAATGCTACTTATCATAATGCTAGGCCTAGATTTACATTAATTTCTATATATCACACAATATTTCCTTCGAAATCTACAATATTTCTTGATAAAAACTCACTTACTAGGTCTATATCGTTATTCCCGACATGCCACCATTTTTACAGAACATAATTTTCCGGAAACACTATTTTTAGCACATTATTGCAATGGGTATTCCCATTTTTCTGATCTATCACAGCGCATTTGACTAGGGTCGAACTTGGTCAGCAAGGTTCTGTAACCGAAATTCGACTAGCTTAGAAAATGGTCAGCGGTGTTGAATGGCTGACATGTAATCCTCAACATCGCATCCAGTGACATTGTATATGGAAAGACATCCACATGTTATTTTTTGCCAGCAGCATAATACATTTCCAACAAATGTATTTTGTAAGTAAGTTCATTACCTTCAACTGTCTCCTTTGCAGTAGGTTCTTTTTGCTTGCTCTTGTCCTTTTTTCTCTTGTTTGTTTCTGGAATGGTTGCATTTTCTTCTACATCTTAGAAACAAAATAGTAATGATATTATCTATCTCCATAAAACAATATGTGACATCTAAATCTGTATTATGAAATTTATTATAATATTAGCCTATTTTTATCTCTATCTATGCTTCCATTTTCTTTAAAAATACTACCGAGATGTTTGAGCTATATGTTGAAAGGAAGAAAATACGACAGTTGCCACCAAACAAGTACAAAGTGCTATAGATGTGTTAACAACATGGGCAAACACATGGTGTGTCAATATCAAGATAGATAAGTGCAGCATTACTCTCTTTACTATTTCAGCAAAACAAAAAGCTGGTGAAATCAAGAATAATTGATGGCTCTTGAAAGACAAACAAGCCACATATCTCGGACGCACTATAGACAACAAGTTCACATGAAAGGAACACATCAATAAAGCAATAACAAAGTCCAGAAGAAATTTGGCCATCCTGATAAAAGTAAGTGGAACCAAATGCAGCACTAGGCCTACTATTAAAGAAATGGCCACACCTCGAACATGAGTCAACTGCATAGTGTCTAACATTAAACACTGCATTAGATGAGCTAGTAATGGTGTGAAACCACTTAGGATCATTAATTTGGTGATATAATCAACACTCATAGTAGAGTTGGAGAAAATTGGGAGTATACAAACACTGAGTGAATGCAGAGACACAAAAGTGGTGCAACTTAAACTGGTGCAAGAGTTCACTTATCTAGGTGGTATCACTCATATCAGCAAAAGCAAAAAACAACACACAAAAATCCAACATAGACTTCTTCTTCTTCAGCGTTCGTTCTCAAATAACCACAACGAATATTACGTGTGATTTCCGCCAGGGAGCGTGAAGTACGATGTGCTGCAAGTTTCAAAGTAGAACTGTGATTATTTGCACCCCGGTTGGCCACTTGTCAGGACGCCCGAGGTCCAGCACATCCGTTTTCATCATTCCTTTATTTTGGGTTTGGTCCCTAGTCCGTGACAGCCTGTCTGTCGCTGGGCACGCTGGTGTGTAGTGCCTCTTCGCCAAGACGCTTGTTGAGCGCGTCTATCTGGCACGAGGTGCTCAAATGTCCATGAATCCATCTCGTGCAATTGGACAAACTCTGCCTGTGTCCATCGGGTACTGAATCGCTTCTCATCCGTGAGCCTGGTTCCGTATGAGGAAAAGTTGGACCCTGCTCGTTCGCCCTCCTACCCGAGGCGTCATTCATAGACATCGTGAACCCCTCGCACAAGTTTGAATCTCACACCACGCGTTTGAGAGCAAGGCGTTCACGGGCTGAGCGACCTTGTTCCAATAGCACCTGAGCCCGTCAGGTACTGAACCCTTTCTCTCTGCAAGTGTATTTCTGGTATAGGAAATTTTGACAGTAGAGTTGGGTCAGGGCTAAAATCGTTGTCCCTTTTGTGCCTGAGCCCATCGGGATCAAAACCCTTTCTCTTCGCGAGCATATTTTTAATCACAGTTTTACGGTAATTTTTCTTTACACATTATGATTACAAGAAAAGAGAAAGCCGGCTGGTTTTTTCAACAAATTTCTAGAGCGACGTTGTCCATTTTGTAGCCATATTTTACTATCAAATTGAGTACCGCGTGGCATGGCTAAGTTATCGTAACTACATGTTTTAATTGCTGTTTTTGTGTGTTTAATATGTTGTTATTTGATAAGAATGTTTGTGTATTCATTCAAAAACACAAAAATGATATGTATCAGGGGTGCCACGTGTGTGCATAGACAAAATGACTCCATACAAAAGTCTCAGACTTGCCTGAAGTTGGTAGCCCCCTAAAGTCTGTACCAGTACAAATTGCCTACAGAGAGTATAGTGGATTCTATCTATCTATACGCTGTGGCCCTTGTGTGCCATGCGGCGTCAGGGCTGGAAGAGTTCTCTGGAGATGGCCTTCTTGTGCGCTGTTTGTAAGCTTGTTCCTGTGCCTTCTTTGATTTCTGTGATCCATCTTTTACCTCGTCTGCCTCTGGTTTTATAACCGTTATGTCTATGTGTCATGGCCATTTGTGGCATGCTATCTGTTGGTAGTCTGGAAGTGTGTGAAAATCACTTGATCTGTTGTCTTTTGATGTGTTCCAATACTGGTATTGTTTTGGTTATCTGTCTGATGTTATCGTTTCTAATTCTATCTCTTAATGACACTCTGAGTATTCTTTGTAGACATGTCATTTCTGTTGTCACTATTTTTCTTTTGTCTTGTGCTATCATTGTCCAAGTTTGGCACTGGTAGCACAATGATGGAATAATAATAGTCTTGTATAATGCAACTTTAGTGTCTATGATTACATTTTTGTTCTTGAAAATACATGTCATCTGTCCTAGGACCTGGTATGTTTTGTTGCATCTATTTTGTATCTCTTTACTGGTTTTCCCTTCACTCGATATAACCCTAATCCAAAGTAAGTGAACTAATTTCAACGAATGTCCAAACCACAGAGTGGCCAACCGAAGTGCAAATAACAGTTTTAGTGTGGAACCTGCAGCGCAACGTACTTCACGCTCCCTGAGGAAATCACATGATATATTCAATGTACCATAAAGTTTACCATTCATAGGTGTATCAGAAGGTCAGTATGTGCACCTTAATGTGTCAATAGTTTGCACATTCTTGAAGGATATGTTCTGAAGTCTGGTTGACTTGCCCACAACTACACTGTGCTGTTGTGCCAATTTTAAATTTTGTATACATATGGCTGTTTAGTCTATTGTGTCCAGTTCTGAGTTGAAAAATGATGACCTGTTCTTGTCTGTTAAGTAGGTGGTAGTCATCCTGTAAAGGTAAGTTGGGCTTTTGTTGTGCCTTTATCATGGATTTCTTTTAGTGATAGCTGATTGGTACATCTGGTTGCTGCATGTTAGCACGTTCCTTGGCGAGTTGATCAGCTCTCTTATTTCCTGCTATTCCACAGTGTGATGGAATCCGTTGCGGTATAATTCTACACCTATTTTGCACTATGGACAATACCTCTTTTAACTCTGGAAGTTTATTGGATTGTAGTGCCTCTAGTAATGACCTTGCATCAGTAAGTATTACAATACGGTGTGAGGTCATATCCAAGGTTAACAGTTTCGCTGCAGCTTTAGAAATAGCTTTGACTATAGAGTCATAGTTGTTGCAGTAATTCCCCATTGATATACATGTGGTATCAGTGGTGCCATCTGGGTATTCCACATATACACTACTTCCGCCATTTCTTACTGCATTCTGTGCTGACCCATCTGTATATACTCTGGTCCATAGATCACTTGGGTAAACATCATCAAGGAAGTTGAGAGTTGTTCATCCCCATGCACAACTGTTATTGTTGTTTGGATGGTTACTGGTAAGCATGTCAGTTTTTCCTATGGGGTATGTTCTTTTGAGATATCAGTGGTATTGTTATCCCTGGCAGATCAGATACCTGTCTCTGTAGACGCTTGGCCTGGTGTATGAAGCTGCTTCTTTTAAGCCGCCCTTGTGACATATTCTAGAATCTTTCCTTCATTTGGTGACTATCTATCTATCTATACGCTGTGTCCCTTGTTTGCCTTGCAGAGTCAGGGGTGGAAGAGTTCTCTGGAGATGGCCTTCTTGTGCACTGTTTGTAAGCTTGTTCCTGTGGCGTCTTTGATTTCTGTGATCCATCTTTTACATGGTCTGCCTCTGGCTTTATAACCGTTATTTCTATGTGTCATGGCCATTTGTGGCATGCTATGTGTCGGTAGTCTGGAAGCGTGTGAAAATCACTTGATCTGTTGTCTTTTGATGTGTTCCAATACTGGTATTGTTTTGGTTATCTGTCTGATGTTATCGTTTCTAATTCTATCTCTTAATGACACTCCGAGTATTCTTCGTAGACATGTCATTTCTGTTGTCACTATTTTTCTTTTGTCTTGTGCGGTCATTGTCCAGGTTTGGCACTGGTAGCATAGTGCTGGAATAATAATAGTCTTGTATAATGCAATTTTAGTGTCTATGTTTAAATTTTTTATTCTTAAAAATGCATGTCATTGGGTGACTATGGTGGGAAAGTAACTTTCTCAATGAATTATAATTTTAGTATCCCTATGCTCTTTCAATGACTGCATCCCTTTGACCTATTAGGCATATGAACATAGAACGTCACTTTCCACGTTATATTTGATACGCAAATTACCTACATCGTGCATATTCCCATCGTAATTGCGGCCCGTCACATCAGTATACATACGAATAATATCTTCCATTTTCAAAACTAGGTCTTAAAACTACGCTAATTTTTTTAAAATTCATAACAATTCAGTCTTAAGTCTGAACATTTCGATTGAAACTGAAGAGCCACGCATCTTTTTTTTTTTTTTGTTTAATGGGGGATTAAAGCCTCTTAGCTGAGGCACGATTCTTTCAACCTAAGACAGAAGTATATTTTGGTTATATCAGGCCGTATTAGCTTTTTATCTAAATGTGACCTAATGGTCTGGGTGTTTGGAAAGCCGTGTGTGCTATTGCTATGAATTATCTATATTGCTTGGTGGAGTTGATGTTTATTTTTGGCCAAGATAAGTAAGTGTAACCCTATGTGTAAGTGTGACCCTATGGTCTGGACGAATTGAGAACTGTGCGCGCTATTATTGCAAAAGAATGTTATGTTGCTAGTTGTATTAAGCTGTTTATTTCCGGCGGTATTGCTTTTTATTTAAGAGTTACACTAATGTCTGGGGGAGTTTGAAAACCGTGTGTGCAATAATGCCAAAAATTGTCAATATTGCCAGTCATATCCTGTGGTGAGCGCTCCTCTGTTGTATTTGGTGAACGCTGTGGAGAGAGACCTGAAGAAAATCTCAACGACAAACAATGACTTACTTTGTTATGACTTGGTCAGGTTGTTTTTAAATTAGAGCTTTAGTCGCCTGTGTGTTGCCAGGGCCCAAAAGGGGAGCAAAGAATAGCAACACTGTTTACCTTCCACGCATGTCGTAAAAGGCGACTAAGGAGGTTATGGGATGGAGTTGGCTGTCCCATCTCATATAGGGTCAGTGACCCAAAGCCATGCTGAAGCCATGTGTCAGGCCGAAAGGTGCAGATATCGCAGCAATGCTGTAAATCATGACACATCTCATTCCGTTCTCCGGACATCCTGCTAATCTGCAGGAGTTTGCGAACGAGCGCAGAAGAAGAAGAAGAGCTTTAGTCCTAGTTATAAATTGTTTAATTCGTTTTAGTCTATCTGTTGGTACATCATGGCCCAGAACCTTTTCTAATTTATATGGTATTTTATTGTTTAGGTTAGTAATCTTTTAGGTCCTGCTTATGATGGTTGTATTTATGACAATGGAGTAGGAAAGGATCTATTGTATTTTCCTCTTCACAGTCTTCACATATTGGTTCGAGTATATAATGTAATGATTTTCCCAGTCTAAGTCATAGTAGTTTCCTATTGACAGGTATCTTCAGCTCTTCCTTGATTTCGTGGTCCTAGTGGGTCCTTTTAGCATAGTATGTGCATGTCTTCCTTTTGCACTGTTGTCCCATCTTACTGTCCATTCCTTAAGTATTGTATCCTTTATTATGCTTCTGGTTTCCGATCTGCGAAGTCCTATCTTGATTTCTGTTCCTTATGTTCGTCCTTTCTTGGCTTCCTAGTCCGCTGCTTCATTTCCTGGTATATGGGTCCGCTGCTTCATTTCCGACATGGGCTGGAATCCACATTACATTAACCCTCGTACCAACGTGAACTAGGTTTGTTGTTAGACATAATATATCTTCTTCTATATCTGGCCTTTGGCTGTCATGTTTATTTTGTATAGCCAGTGAGTCAGTCAGGATTGTTACATGTTTAGGTGGATTATCATTTATTATTTCTAGAGCTTTTAGAATTGCAACTAGTTCAGCTGTGAATATTGATGTATATTCTGATAATTTAAAGTTCTTGTTGATGTTCCTGTCAGGTATTACTATTCCTGCACCAGTTGGGCCTTCATCTCCTTTGGACCCATCTGTGAATACTTTTAGACTATTTATTGTTCTATCATTTATGTGGTTTATTGCTCTATTTTTAGTTGAATCTCTATTTTGGTCTTTTTTCCCTATATAAGATAGGGAAATGTCAGTTTCAGGTGATATTAACTCCCAAGGGGGTGTTACTGCTTTATATTGGTTTTGATTACATATTAGCTCTGCCCTGGCATTTAGTCAATCTCTGCATTTGATCGCCACCCTGCTGGTGCTCGGCAGCTTTCAATTGAGAACTAGCCTGTGTTATCAGAGCTATTTAATGATTTATATGCAGGATGTGAGGTATTTCCTATTTTAGACCAGTAGCTAAATCTCAGTTCTTTCCTTCTTAGGGATAATGTCATTATTCCTAGAGCTACTTGAACTGCTTCAGCAGATGTTCCCCTGGTCGCCCTAGCTATTGTTGAGAGAGCCCTATTTCAATTATATCGATTTTAGAGATATTGGCTGGTGCTGTCGACTCATACACAATGCTGGCATATTCTAGTTTACCTCGTATAAAGGTTTTATAGAATGTCGTCATTGTCTTAGTCGATGCTCCCCAACCGCTACCACTCATGTACCTAAGCATGTTTAGGGCTCCTCTGCTTCTGTCTACTATATAGTTTATATGTTTATGCCATCTGAGGCTTTGATCTAATACCATTCCCAAGAATTTGGTGGTTGGTGAGAATGTAATTGGTTCGTTATTTATAAAAATATCCTCAATTTTATTTTATTGAGCCCCATTTCTGCTGAATAGCATGTCACAGACCCCGCCACCGTCTTGCGCGTGGAAGACATTTAAAAAAAAAAGATTTCGTCGATTCGATGGCGGATCGGATTCGTTTAACTAGTGGAAATCAGTGGCGCGCCTAATAAGAAATGTAAACAGTGTGAAATGTGTAAAATGAAACACTTACCTTATTCGATGTTGCCAGGCGGATAAACTGGCTTGATAGCGCTCAGGAAATCCATGAATATATGTGGCGATTTTTGATGTGTTTTTCGCCACATATATTCACACAGGTATGCTGGAAATTGGCCCTTGCACCGCCTGCCCTGATTTCTCATTTGTCTCTTAATGAGACCCCACAATCCCTCAATTGTATTGGTGTGGGCCCCAGTCTCTGGATTTTTGAATGACATGCTGTGGTTAACCGTCATGTGGACGTAACCTTCGTCGTTTAGACAGGCGTATGCCTTCCAGCAATCCGAGATGATTGTTGTCCCCGGCAAGACGTGTTCTTTTATGATGCTTAATAGCACATCTTTAGTCCTTTCCTGTACCACCTTTAGGACGCATTTATTTGTCCCCCTCTCGACTAGGCCAAAAACCCAGGTCCCTTGCACCCTTTTTCCTCGATGGTATTTCCTTTTGCCGAACATAGATTCGTCTATCTCGACAATGGAACCTACTCCTCCAACCTTGACATTTTCATTAGCACACATTTCGATGCATATTTCCCTGCAGAAACTCTTCCAATCGACTACTGCTTTGACTCCAACCTTCACTTCTCGCTTTATGAAGCCGCTCCTCGCTTGCATAACCCACAGATATGTAAGAAGAAGGATGTCGCCTATACTCAAATGGCTCTCTCCAAACCATGAATTATTTCTAACACTCCGACATATTTTATGGCGATTACTGCCAAATCGTCTGCACATCCACATAAAACCGTCTGGTTTCTGGGCTTGTTTTATCAATTTCATAAATTCACCACAATTAGGACACACATAATAGTTACAAATTAAACCTTGGTTCATGCACCAGTCCAATATACATTTATGTCCACTTGAGCGTAAATTAATAAAGAAGGTTAAATCGAAATTTTCCATTTTTTTGACAACGAACAAATATTCTGACTACTGATGCGGAATATTTTCACAAAATGACCACAAACAACGAGCGCGCAAAATGACCAATGCCTTTGCACATGCGCCAAAAGGTAAGGCACAAAAGGTACAAACCGCGCGAAAATGTATTGTTCCCGGCATCACAAAAACAGTGAATGCTCAAACGCGCGAAAATGTATTGTTCCCGCCATCCACAAAAAGTGAATGTGAAAAATAAAACATTTAATTACAAAACCAACCATAAATTTTAAATAAAACATTTAATTACAAAACCAACCATACATTTTTTTCTTTGTGCCCCCCCCCTCCAGCCAATTATTTTTTATATTATATATTTTATATTTTTAATGACCATTGATCATTCCGCCCGGGAATCAAACACGCGCCACCTGGAAGAAGCTTCAGATCACGTGACCCTACGAAAGGTCGGAAAACACCTCGATTGCAGAGCAACGGTCACTGTGTACACTGGAACGAAAAATCTGTCCATTCCATAAGTGCTCCCACCCTCCGCTCCAGCAGCCATCCCAGTGTATGTAGACTCATAGTTCTGGTCAGGTGTTGATTGTGTAATCTTCGGGACTTTCCAAAAAAATTACTTTTCCTCCCCTCACCTCTGAATACTCCCATTTCTAACATTCTCTGTATGTGTATACGTTCTCAACCTCATTGACATCATCTGCATCTCGAAATGAATTTATTACTGCCTTTATTGGGGTGCAAAGGGAACGCATTGCTCTAAGCGGACCCAGGGTTAGCAGATAACCAAGATCCCAAATGTACCTCCAAGCGGTGCACCCTGGAAACAGAAATACAGCAGCTCGAGCTGATTCTGGCCAAATCATTTGGGGATCGTGTCCGAGAATGTGGAGGTAGCAGATGGAAAGAGATTTGACTGCACAAGAGACAGACAATATCTCCAACACCACCAGCATCACCACATATAGCGACACTGTCGACATACAGTGAAGCAAGTCAGTCCAGTCCGAACATTGGAGGGGCGGCCAATGTAAAATGCACGTAAAGATAGATGCATGACGAGAGACAAATAGATTTCATACCGAGTACAATGAAACAATGAAAGGGCAGAACAGCGCTAGAGGGCAGCGCGAACTGCAAATAGAAAGTGAAAAGTCTCTAGGAAAGGGGAACTACAAGCTCCGTCAGCTCGAGACGAGCTTCTAGTTACCTGTGTTCCTTACGGGTAGAGACCCAGACCCATCCATTGGCGTTTGGTAAAGCAAGAAGACCTAACCCAACTCTAACGTCGAGCCTTCCTAAACCGGAAATATGCTCGAGAAGAGAAAGGGTTCCGTACTCGATACGCTCAGGCACAAAAGAGACAACGATTTAGCCCTGGCCCAACTCTACTGTCAGGTTTTCCTACACCGGAAATACACTTGAAGAGAGAAAGGGTTCAGTACCTGATGGGCTCAGGCGCTATTTGGGTCAAGGTAGCTCAGCTCGAGAACGCCTTGCTCTCATGAAAGGCGCAGATATCGCAGCAATGCTGTAATCCATCACACAGCGCATTCCGTTCTTCGGACTACATCCTGCTAATCTGCAGGAGTTGGAGAACGAACGCAGAAGAAGAAGAAGAAATATGTGGAAGAAAATTCAGTGAAAAATGGAGAAGCAGGAATATATATAGAGTAACCAAACATTGTTAGTGATACAATATAAGTTATGTTATGTTATGTTCCTCCAGGGCCATAGGCGGCGCATAGGGCAGAAACCATAGCTGTCCATTTCTTTGTTTTGCCATATCTTTCAATTCTTGTGTGTTGTTTAAGTTCATTGACATGCCTTCTCTATTAATGGTTCTTCGTAGAGTTTATCTAGATCTAATTTTTCTTCTTACTCCAGGTGGCACCCAATTTAGTGACTGATGGGGAATTTTTAGGCTGCTCATTCTGAGAACATGGCCGATGTAAGTCCAACGCCTTTGTCTAATGAAGGACGATATATAGATACAATTTAAGTAGCAATGGGAAAATTCTGTTATATGTTATAAATAAGATGCAGAAATCCAGTTAATCAATGTGGCAATTTAAAACTACTGAGTGTCAAGCTAACCCTACACTCCCGGTTTTTTTTACCTATTTTGTGATTTTTCTTTATTTTTTTATGTGTATATTTTGGTAGATTTTCATTGACTGTCACACAAAGTATATAATCACCGTGAACAATGAATATTACAGGAATAACCAAATGAGTCATTCAGGTCTTGTTTTCCCCATTAGCTAGAAGGTCTTATAATATAGACGGACATGCATAAATCAGAAGTTTCTTTAGAAAATAAATGAAGCACCTTTCTGGGCGATGTATGCGCCTTTTAACTGCAGCAGATAGTCTAATTTAATTATATCACCTCCCAATATCAAACATCGCCGGTCAACAACCTGACCTACATTAAATTGTTATGGTAAATAGCTGGGGAAATTGTGCTATTTTTCGTTTAACTCTGAGGTGATAGAAAAGTACGTGAGGAAATGAGTTCGTGACACCGGATCTGCGTAGTCGACAGGAAACTTGTCCTCAATTGTTACTTCAGGTAGATGTTATTGAGCGTCACCAGCCAACGTTCATTGTGGAGGCAACGTGTGGGATACAAATATAAATAAGAATTGTGGACTTGATTAGGAGGAATCTAAGTATAAAATTATCGATGGGGTCTTTGTTACCTCTAATATTTTATGGTAGTGTGTCCTGATATAACCTAATTGGACTTTGTCCGCTGGTTGAAAGGGGCACGCCTCTCCAAAAGAGAGGCAAACTCATTAACTACCTACCGATTAGGAGGAAGACATTCTTCTTCTGCGTTACTTCTCAAACTCCTGCAGATTAGCAGGATGTAGTCCTGAGAACGGAATGCGTTGTGTCATGGTTTACAGCATTGCTGCGTTATCAGCACCTTTCGACCTGACACATCCGACTTCAGCATGGCTTTGGGTCACTGGCCCTATATGGGATAGGACAGTCAACTTCATCCCATAACCTCCTTAGTCGCATCTTACGACATGCATGGAAGATAAACCGTGATGCTATTCCTTGCTCCCCTTTCGGGCCCCGGCAACATACCAGCGAGGAAGACATTCAATATTTTGCCCAAGTGCACTTTATAGATTATTTAATAATGCCTGCATTATCTGAAAAATAATTATTAATATCTAAACAAATTACAAACAAGTTAAAAATGAGAATTATAAAATGCTACATCTATTCCATATTAATGTATGGCTCAGAAACATGGACACTAAATAAACAATTAGAAGACAAAATTGATGCCTTTGAGATGTGGGTATATAGAAGAATAGGGAGAACATCATGGAAAGAGAAGAAAACAAATAAAGAGGTGTTAAAGACACTTAATATGAAGAAAGAACTACTAAGAGAAATAAAGATCAGGCAAATAAAATACTTTGGACACATTAAAAGACATGACACCTTATTGAAGACCTTACTTGAGGGTAAAGTCAAAGGGAAGCGAGCAAGAAAGAGGTAGGCAGAGATACAAGTGGGAGAGTAACATTACACGATGGACAGGTTACAGTCTAGCAGATTGCACCACCAAGACAAGAGACAGGAGATGTTGGAGATACGTTGCAGCCAACCTTCGTTGCGGAGACGGCACTTAATGATGAATAATGCAACTTTGGTGTCTATGTTTACATTTTTATTCTTGAAAATGCGTGTCATCTGTCCTAGGATCTGGTATGTTTTGTTTCATCTATTTTGTATCTCTTTACTGGTTTTCCCTTCACTCGATATAATGCTTCCTAAGTATTCATTTACTTGTTTACGGTGTTTATCATCGATGGAGATAGTGATATTTCTTTCTTTCTTTGCTATTGCCATTATTTCAGTCTTTTCAATATTGATCTTCATGTTAAATTTTTGACATGTTGTGTGGAGTTTGTTCATATGGTCTTGCAATTGTTCTTCTGATGTCGCTATTAGTACTTGGTCGTCTGCAAAGAGTAGTTCGTTCAATTTGTCTTTTATGCTATCTTCTTCGTTGGTACTTGTTAGTTTACAGATGTGGTCGATATATGTTATAAAAAGTAGAGGGGATAGGACACACCCCTGGCGAACTCCTGATTGAATTTGGACTTATTGGACACACCTGCATTTGTATTTACTGCACATTGGCTATTTGCATAAATACCCTTGCATATGTTGATTAAATGGTCTGGTACTCCGTATATTGATAGTGTTTTCCATAGTTGTTGTCTGTCTACTCTGTCGAATGCATTTTCTTGGTCTACGAATGCGATATATAATTCTTTGTTGTTTTCTGTGGCTCTTTCTGTTAGTTGTCTAAGTGTAAAGATAGCATCCGTACAGCTTTTGTTCTTACGTAAGCCCATTTGGGTGTTTTAAAGTTGTGGTTCAATATATGTTCGTAGTCGTTGCTATAATATTTTGTTAAAAAATTTTCCTGTATGGCTTAGTAAAGATATCCCTCTGTATTTTGTGCAGTCTCTCTTACTGCCTTTTCTCTTCCATATGGGAATGATTGTCGCGTTCCTCCAGTCTTCTGGTGTTTCTTGTTTCTTCCATATTATATTGAAAAATCTGTGTAACCATTTTTTCCCGCTCTCTGCTGCTTCTTTGATAAGTTCTGTTTGTATGTTATCATAGCCTGCTGCCTTGTTCATTTGTGCTTTGTTTATTGCATTTTCTATTTCCGATAGTAGTATATTTGGTTCTAAGTTCCCTGCTGTAGTGTTTATTGTTGTGTCTTCCTCTCCTCTTTTAGATTTAGTAGTTCCTTGAAATATTGTTGTTATCCACGTGACCACAGCAGTGCTCATGAAACTATTAACGTCCTAAAATGTCATGTTTATAGTTTATATTTTAAACATAATCACTACACGAAATCAAATAATAATATCCAAAAGGTTTTATATCACGGAGTACAGTAAAACTCCATGTCTGTGCTAGCCAGCTGAGACTAAAAACCATACACAATCATAAAAAATCATAAGGAATATCGAGGGTCATGACCAACAAGGAGGAACATTTTTAAAAAAAGGTCCTCCAGGTGCCACCGTTTTGCATTTTGGCTAAGTCTTGGGTAACATTTTTTGTAATCTCTTCATTCCTCGCATGATCTCTTCTTGTTCAGTTTCCAGCTTTTCTTGTACAGCTCAATCTACAAGTAGCAAGCTTTCTCTCTTTTAATTTCTTAGTGTCCATGAAAATACAATAAAATCAATAAAATGCGGAAAGGCTGCAGGCTCCGACAACATAACAGCAGAGATAATAAAAAATCTAAATGAATTTGGGGTGGATATTATCACAGACTTTGCAATGACATATATAAAACAGGTCATATACCTAAAGACCTAGCATCATCAATATTCATAACATTACATAAGAAGCCTAAAACTGTGGACTGTACTGAATATAGAACAATAAGTCAAATGAGTCATTTAACTAAAATACTCCTCAAGATAATACATGAAAGAATTAAAACAAGATAGACATGGAGGTCGGAGGTTTTAGGAAAAACAAAGTTACCAGAGAAGCTATATTGAGTATCCGACTAGTGATAGATAAATATATAGAAGTCCAAAAAGTATCTACATTTGCTTCATAGACTACAGCAAGGCCTTTGACAGAGTCCAACATGAACAATTCTTAAAATGTCTTCAAGATGTAGACATAGATGGAAAAGACATCAGACTGATTAGAAATATATACTGGGAACAGACTGCATCAATAACGTGTGAAAACAGATACTCGCCATACATAGAATTAAGATGAGGGGTAAGAGAAGGATGCATTTTATCACCAAGCCTATTTAATATCTACACAGAGAATATCTTTAAAAATATAGAAGAAATACCAGGACTCAAGATTAATGGGAAAATAATAAACAACATTAGATATGCAGATAACACTTCTTTTAGCAGAAAGGGAACATGAACTACAAAGACTAATAGATCAAGTCAATAAATCAAGTAATGAATATGTACTGGATATAAACATTCAAAAAACTAAAACCATGATAATCAGCAAAGACACAGAAGAACAGGAGGTAAACACAAACATACAGGGAGAGAAACTACAACAAGTAAAACAGTATCAATATCTTGGACACATAGTCACAAATGACGGCAGATGTGAAACAGAAGTTAAAAGGAGAATAGCAATGGCCAAAAGTACCTTCAATGGCATGAGGAAAAAGTAACATCTAAACAAATTACAACCACGTTAAAAGTGAGAATTATAAAATGCTACATCAATTCTATATTAATGTATAGATCAGAAACATGGACAATAATAAACAATTAGAAGGCAGAATTGATGACTTTTGAAATGTGGGTATATAGGATAATAGGGAGAACATCATGAAAAGAGAAGAAAACAAATAAAGAGGTGCTAAAACACTTAATATGAAGAAAGAACTACTAAGAGAAATAAAGATCAGGCAAATACAATATTTTGGACACATTAAAAGACATGACACCCTATTGAAGACCTTACTTGAGGGTAAAGTCAAAGGGAAGGGAGCAAGAGGTAGGCAGAGATACAAGTGGGAGAGTAACATTACACGATGGACAGGTTACAGTCTAGCAGAGTGCACCACCAAGACAAGAGACAGGAGATGTTGGAGATCTGCTGCAGCCAACCTACGTTGCGGAGACGGCACTTGATGATGATAAATAAAAGAATAATGGGACACAACTAGACACACATATATAATATGTAAATCGCATCTACTCACATAGTCGAGGTATGTGGACACAAGTTTTGTTTGAATGAGATTTTCCCACCTGAAACTTCCACTCTTCAGTTGGGAGAAAATAATTATTTCTTGTCTGAGGACAATTATTTTCTTGTTCTCACAGTTGATCAATAGGGGCGTTTCAAACCAGACATATTTATTACTCAGTGGCTGGTTTAAATTACCAATGTCCAGACTTTGGGAATTGGTATCAGCAACTCACAACTAAAACACCTGGGCTTCTGGAAGAATAAATGCTGTGCAGACGCTATCTTTCCAATTTAATGGTCCTTGGCCATCACAGCTGGCACGCCCCTTCTGGTTTATTGAGTTGTTTTGGAAAACAAAATCCGCAGGCATTTTCAGGTGTGAACGAACTTGGAACTTTATACAGAAATCTGTCGCTCCCACCAAAAATACATAAAAACCGGTAAATGCCGATGTACGCCCATACAGCCATACTTCTGTGGAAAAACCATACAAAATGCGACGATTTAGACTCGGTGAAAGAGGATGCACAAAATGTACCATCAGTTGATCACAACAAACATTGTGAGCTTATTATATGTACAACCGTCTGTTTACATCATGCTTTGGCGGAGGCAAAGTTCATTCATCCGTTTGTTCTTTTAAAAACAATATTTTTAGGATTTTTTTCAGATGCAAAAAGCACACATGGTTTTGTATTATCTAGGGTAGTAGGGGGATTTATAATTTTTCGCATGTTCTATTTGGAAACTCACATGAAAAAGTTTTTTAAAATATGCCGCATTCTCGATGATGCCGCCCGGGGTGGTCCGCACCTCAGCCCCCCCCCCCCCCCCCTCGCTACGCCACTGTCACCACATAGAGCGACACTGTCGACATACAGTGATGCATGTTAGTCCAGTCAGAACATTGGAGGGGCGGCCAATGTAAAAGGCACGTAAAGGTGGGTGCATGGAGATAAACAAATATATGTCATAATGAGTACAATGACACTATGAAAGGCCAGAACAGCGCCAGAGGGCAGTGCGAACTGCAAATGAAAGGTAAAAAATTCCTAGGAAAGGGGAACTATAAGCTCTGTTAACTCGAGACCAGCTTCTAGTTACCTGTGATCCTTATAGGCAGAGACCACGAACCAATCGTGGGCGCTCGGAAAAGCAAGAAGACCTAAACCAACTCTAATGTCAAGCCTTCCTATACTGGAAATATGCTTACGAAGAGAAAGGGTTCCGAACCCGATGGGCTTAGGCAAGAAGGGGACAACGATGGCAGTCCTGGCCCAACTCTACTGTCAAGATTTCCTATACCGGTAATACACTTGCAGAGAGAAAGGGTTCAGTACCTGATGGGCTCAGGTGCTATTGGGACAAGGTCGCTCAGCTCGAGAATGCCTTGCTCTCAAAAGCTTGTTGTGAGACTCAAACTTGTGTGAGGGGTTCATGATGTCTGTGAACGATGCCTCGGGTAGGAGGGCGAACGCGCCAGGGTCCAACTCTTCTGGAGAGTTCTTCCTCATAAGGAACCAGGCTAGCGGATGAGAAAAGGGTCGGTACCCAATGGACACAGGCGGAGTTCGTCCAATTGCACGACAAGGGTTTATAGACGGTGGAGCACCTCGTGCCAGATATACGCACTCGACAAGCATCTTGGCGAAGAGGCACTACACACCAGTGTGCCCGGCGACAGATACACAGGCTGTCATGGACTAGGGACCAAACCCGAAATAAAGGATTGACGAAAACAGTTGTGCTGGACCTCGGACGTCCTGAAAGTGGCCAACCGGGGTGCAAATAATCACAGTTCTACTGTGGAACTTGCAGCACAACGTACCCCACGCTTCCCGGCGGAAATAACACGAAATATTCGTTGTGGTTATTTGAGAGCGAACGCTGAAGAAGAAGAAGTCTACGTTGGATTTTTGTGTGTTGTTTTTTGCTTTCGCTGATATGAGTGATACCACCTATATAAGTGAACTCTTGCACCAGTTTAAGTTGCACCACTTTTGCTGATATGAGTGATACCACCTAGATAAGTGAACTCTTGCACCAGTTTAAGTTGCACCACTTTTGCTGATATGAGTGATACCACCTAGATAAGTGAACTCTTGCACCAGTTTAAGTTGCACTACTTTTGTGTCTCTGCATTCACTCAGTGTTTGTATACTCCCAATTTTCTCCAACTCTACTATGAGTGTCTATTATATCACCAAAATTATGATCCTAAGTGGTTTCGAACCATAACTAGCTCATCTAATGCAGTGTTTGATGTTGGACACTATGCAGTTGACTCATGTTCGAGGTGTGGCCATAAGCCCTACTTTAATAAGTAGGCCTAGTACTGCATTTGGTTCCACTTACTTTTATCTGGATGGCTAACTTTCTTCTGGACTTTGTTATTGCTTTATTGATGTGTTCCTTTCATGTCAGCTTGTTGTCAAATGTGCGTCCGAGATATGTGTGTTGTTTGTCTTTCAAGAGCCATCAATTATTCTTGATTTCATCAGCTTTTTGTTTTGCTGAAATAGTAAAGAGAGTAATGTTGCACTTATCTATCTTGATATTGACACACCATGTGTTTGCCCATGTTGTTAACACATCTATAGCACATTGTACTTGTTTGGTGGCTACTGTCGTATTTTCTCCCTTTCAACATAGAGCTCAAACATCTCTGTAGTATTTTTAAAGAAAATTGAAGCCTAGATAGAGATAAAATATAGGCTAATATTATAATAAATTTCATAATACAGATTTAGATGTCACATATTGTTTTATGGAGATAGATAATATCATTACTATTTTGTTTCTAAGATGTAGAAGAAAATGCAACCATTTCAGAACCAAACAAGAGAAAAAAAGGACAAGAGCAAGCAAAAAGAACCTAATGCAAAGGAGACAGTTGAAGGTAATGAACTTACTTACACAATATATTTGTTGGAAATGTATTATGCTGCTGGCACAAAATAACATGTGGATGTCTTTCCATATATAATGTCACTGGATGCGATGTTGAGGATTACATGTCAGCCATTTAACACTGCTGACCATTTTCTAAGCTAGTCGAAATTCCGTTACAGAACCTTGCTGACCAAGTTCGACCCTAGTCGAATGCGCTATGATAGATCAGAAAAATGGGAATACCCATTGCAATAATGTGCTAAAATAATGTTTCCGGAAAATTATGTTCTGTAAAAATGGTGGCATGTCGGGAATACCGATGTAGACCTAGTAAGTGAGTTTTTATCAAGAAATATTGTAGATTTCGAAGGAAATATTGTGTGATATATAGAAATTAATGTAAATCTAGGCCTAGCATTATGATAAGTAGCATTTTGTACTTGAAATAACTCTGGAGCTTTCAAATTCATTCAGAAAGTGCAAACAGTCATTACAACACATAGAAAGTTTCAAGGCTTTCTTGTGCTAGATTGATTTTATAAGAATTTTAAAATACAGCGATGTCAATGTATAAAATTTTGCGTGCGCCCTCTGTAATGGCGGACAAGTATGCTCTGGATTGCTGGTGAGCAGAGTGTTAAGTTTTACTCCATATCTAACCTTTAGGGCCCTGAATTAAAAATTAAGAAACATCACCTTGGGCCTGAGTTCTGTTTTTGAAAATTTGCGTTATTGATGGTGGGTGTTTTGAAAACGTGATAACTTTTTTTTTAAAGATATCAAAATAATATTTGCATATCTAAATAAAGGAGTGAATAGTGAGTATAGTCATGTTTTTTTTTGTTGTTGTATGTATGATATGACAGTTATGATCAAGTTGTGAAGCTTAACCTTCACCAAGCCTATATCAACCGCGGCCGCCGATTATCCGCTTCGCACACCGGACATGTCCATAGTGGTTCAGCTCTCCACTTCAGTAAATTTTTAAGGGCATAACAGCTGATGGTTCCGGTTTATGGTGACTTGGTGCGTGTTTTGAAATCTTTGTTAGGTGTTCTATACAGGCCACGCATATCCTAACCCACAATTCGCGTATTATCGATATTGACTCCGGCTCATTTATCTCAAAATCATGTGACCGTGTTTGTGTGCGCGCGTGTGGGGGGGGGGAATGGGGATTGGGGGGGGGGCAAGAGCCTCATATAGAATTACCAGCTGCGATTGATTAGTTTCAGCCGCTACCATCACTCTCAGAACAGAGAGACCGTTGTTGGCCTTTGCTATAACATGATCTACGTGTTCCTGAAAGCATAGACTACGATCAAATTGCCGGTCCAAGTTTTGTAAAGATGAGGTCCTGATTATATTCTACGTTCTCATTTCCACCGTTAGTGTAGCAGACTTAACCGTGTGATTGTAAGCAGAGAACCATGACACAGCAGCCTTCAATTCCCAGGCTCATTGCCCCTGAATCATTACACCAGGAGGCTAGACAGTCTAGCTGATTCAGCAGTGATCTGACAGTTTCTGTTCTATCCCTTCCCTGTCTGTATATCAGGATGTATTCTACGAAAGACAGTGTTCTACCTCTTCCGTCGAGCTGCTGTTGTCTGATTGCCGGCGGTGTAGACATTGAATAATACGGGTGACAGGGGAGATCCCTGTGCGTATTGTTGTGGGTTTAAATGTCCAACAACCGCACCCTTAGAGCCACCTTCCTCTCGAGCAACACCGCTGATCTCCAGATGACGAGGAAAGGGTTCATTAATCCGACGTGGCAAAAATCATACGAAGATAAGGGGAAGGCCTTCCTTCAGCATTATGTTCAACAGACGGACCAAAACTATCTTGATGTCAGACGGATGATTACTACTACAAACCCTTCTTTAGTGGCAATATGTAGCTCTGCAACCATTCGACCTTGATATCATCATTCTTGATACTTTCGTTAAACTCACGAACCAGGTCGTTTATGTCACTCTCCTTAAGATATTGTATATCGTCAGGGCATGGGTGGTGTTCAGCGACCATTTAGGAGTGATCTGGAGGTCTCTGCTGTGATGCGTATTCTCTCATTCCACTCAGCTTTCGACCATAGACCAGATAGTGTGGTAGTAATCATCCGCCTGACATCTAGGTAGTTTGTTCCGTCTGTTGAACATAACGCTAAAGGAATGCATATCCCTTATCTTCGTATGATCTGTCACGTCGGATTAGTGGGCTGAAAATCAGGGATTCGGAATCTTTGGACATTTCCATTCATGCTCCGCTGAAAACGCCAGAACGTCTAAATGGATTTGTCTTAACTGATCTGCTGCAGAATTCATTCCACCTTTCTTTCTTGGTTCGCAGATCGCTTGCCTTAAATTGTAAAAGAGTGTCGTCTACGGTATGCTTCAATCAGTCAGTCAGTTTCTCATTTGCCAAGTTTGGCATATAGGATGGATGTCATAGTTCTCCATTCAGTTGCCAAGAACTAAAAGCATTGACACTGTAGATGATAGAAATAAAATACAATCCCACGGATTGGACACATGTCTACACAGATGGATAGACAGAAGGAGCAGTAAGGAATGGAGGAGGTGGAATTTTTATAAGACTCAAAGATGGGAAGACAATATCAAAAGCTTTTCCAACCGGGAAATACTCCTCTAATTTTAGAGCAGAAGCAGTTGCACCCCATCAAGCACTGAAAGCCTTCACTGAACCAGTACTGCCAAGACCAAAGAAGATAGCCATATTCACAGATTGCAGATCCCTACTGGAATCAATCCAGAGCAACACAAACGAAAGCCTTCTGTACAACATCAGACATGAGCTAAGACAGATCCAAAAATCAACAGCTATTGCCCTTCAGTGGATACCATCACACTGTGGAATCATGGGAAATGAGAAAGCGGATACTCTGTCAAAAGCAGGAAGTGAAATGGAGCAGCACAGACACCCACTGTCTTACGGAGAAGTAAAAACAATAATCCGCAACACATACACAGCAAAGTGGAAGAAAGAAATGGAAGGGGAATACGAACATGATGCATTACATCTCCTCCAGAGATATCAACAGACCACAATATTTCGCCTTAGAACTAGCCACTGCAGACTGTTGGGTCACCTTTATCGATTAAGGATCTCATACACAGATGAATTTCCATGTGGATCCGGAACCCAGACTCCAGAACACATACTTCAGGACTGCCCAACATACAAAGAGCAGAGACAGCAGACCTGGCCAGAGGATACAGACTTCAGGCAAAAGCTATGGGGTAGCCGCTCTGACCTGGAGAAGACAGTGGACTTCGTCTTGACGACAGGTCTGACGGTATAGCATGACCACATGCTGAACGCAGAAGAAGAAGAAGTTGCCAAGGATTGCAGGTCTTGTGGATTTATGCCTGTTGATTTTAATTCATTCATAAATGTTCTTCTGATTGTTGTTTTTGGTCTTCCTTGTTTTCTTTCCCGTCTGGTGTCCACATGAAGGCTTGTCGTTGAATTCTATTTTCCTTAATTCTAAATATGTGACCGATATATGTCCAGCGGCGTTTTCTGATGATGATCGTCACATATTCTTAATATGTCGGTCTAGTCAAGGCTGTTATGTCGGTCTAGTCAAGGCTGTTATGTCGGTCTAGTCAAGGCTGTTATGTCGGTCTAGTCAAGGCTGTTATGTCGGTCTAGTCAAGGCTGTTATGTCGGTCTAGTCAAGGCTGTTATGTCGGTCTAGTCAAGGCTGTTATGTCGGTCTAGTCAAGGCTGTTATGTCGGTCTAGTCAAGGCTGTTATGTCGGTCTAGTCAAGGCTGTTATGTCGGTCTAGTCAAGGCTGTTATGTCGGTCTAGTCAAGGCTGTTATGTCGGTCTAGTCAAGGCTGTTATGTCGGTCTAGTCAAGGCTGTTATGTCGGTCTAGTCAAGGCTGTTATGTCGGTCTAGTCAAGGCTGTTATGTCGGTCTAGTCAAGGCTGTTATGTCGGTCTAGTCAAGGCTGTTATGTCGGTCTAGTCAAGGCTGTTATGTTTTTGTGGATGTCGCGCAGTCGCAGTTGCCTGCTTTCTGTCAAGCCTTGATGGCCTGCAGTTTGTTTCTCTATGCTTCCTCTATGTGGTCATTCCACCATTGTGGCTGGTTCACCTTACTGCATCTTGGGCGCTTGACATGTAGCTTGCTGCACATAATTTTGCTTATCGTATCAGGGCCCGAGTTATACTAGAATGTTTGTTCATACTAAAATGTTCATACATTTCCCATGGTTGAGCTTCTCGATCAGGATGTGCACGGTAAATCGTTGCCGTGATGCCCTAACTCATTCCCCCTGCATAGAGGTGTCAAGGTGGTAGAATCCAATGCCAGGTCTATGCTACTGTCAGTGTCTCCTGCGACCTGTCTTCAGGGGCCGGCCTGTCTTCAGCGGCCTGTATCCAGCGACCTGTCTTCAGCAGCATCGCGAAAGCGAGTGGACGTGTTCCTTCATGTCTCGTGTTTTAGATATAAATATCTGCATAAACATATGCTTTTCTCGGTATTTAGAATTGGACTATTGCGCGCGCGCGCGCACACACACACATACACACACACACGCACGCTGCGCACGCACACACACACACACACACACACAAGCGTGTAGGGCCCATTAATTGTGTTCACCTACCATAATCGGTGTTATTGAATATTCCGGGACTAATTATGCTGCTAGTTTTATTTTTTAAAAGAGATGTTTGCATTATTTCAAACACAGGAACATGATATTACATCTAGAGTAGATTTCTGTTAACTCTCAAATCCCCTACCGTTTTGCTGGACATATCGCAGTTTCATCCATGAATGAAAACTCAAATTCTCTACCTGTTTGCTGGAGCTGTCGTAGCTTTATCCTTAAATGAACACTTAAAATATCACACAATTTATACATCCTCCGAATTTAGCACTCTGTTTACGTCGTTGTCTTGGAATATTAACTATTTATTACTTTAAAATGTTTTTTTATGTAAATTATGAACTTACACCCATTTTGAAACACACAACTCTTGTCTCGATGGAAACAAAAAGACAAATCATGATTTCAAAATTCATCCCATCATTATCTGTTCAATGTCAGACATGGACACTAACTAAAAAAACAAGAGGTACGGAAAACATGTTTACTTTAGTTGGAACGCGATTCGGTGCCGTCAGAACGAACCTAGGACAATTCCCGTCAGCCCTTAGATGTAGATTCATTTATCCTCATGATTCCAACTTGAATTTACTTGTATAAGCTATTATTTGAAGCAAAATTGTCCAGTCTCTATGTTATTTATATTTACAAGTATGTCTATCAATCCTTTTATACGAATATGGATGTTCTATATTATTTGTGTTCCTGAGGATACCTCAATACTTGTACGGGGTATTCGTTGTTGTTGTAATAGTCACTGTCTCGAATGGTCCGTACTCAGTGACTTGAGTACACAGGTTAAAAGTCTTGACAAGATCACATCTTTATTTTATTTTTGGGGGGGTGGGGGGGGGGGTGTGGTTCGTTAAGTACGGAAAAGCTGTTTAATTGAGTTGCAAGGCTATTCGGTGCCACTAGAACATATCTGGTTCAAACAACACAAACAACAACAACAACACACCCTTGCACAGGTATGTATCTCCCTCGAGAATCACATACATTAAACACTAGTATATGCCAGAAGATACTAAAAGGACCAATTAGCCTTACTTGTACACATAAATAACACTTAAATAAACACAGCTTCAAATGACACTTCAGTAAATGTATAATTTAATATAGATGCATCCAGAATTTATTATTAAGGAACAACAATAATTCAGAAAACGCGATTAGCACCGGTTCAGTTCAAATGACATCTGACCACGTCTGAAACATATTAATGTTTAATGTTTTTGGTGTTAATGTTTTTAATGTTAATGTGCAGTGTGTGTGTTGTAGTAGTCAGTGTGTCGATCGACGGGTCCATATTCATAGTGGCTTGAATATATGCACATTGGAAATCTTGACTAAAATAGATTCTTTTTGCTATGCAGTGTGGTTGATTACGGAGAACGTGTTCCCTCAAGTTGTGAATCGCATAGATGCCATCTGAGCGTACCTGGTTCAATTCCTATCTGTTGCATTATGATTTTGTTTTAATAATACATGCTGGATGCATCTATATTATTCAATTAGGAGTGTGTACAAAAGAGGCAGACATTTTTTAGTGTCCTTAACTTAAGACACCAGCGTTGAATGTGATCGTGCTTTCAAATCTTATAGGAATAAAGAGTGGGTATATACAAGGTACTTATACTTAGAATGATGATATCGGGATGGTCTACAAAACAGAGGACCAAATGTTGATTGTATAAGTCGTGGACCTCTTTTTACAGCATGGACCTCTTTTCTTTGGCCTGTAATGTGTTCGGTCTCACCATCAGCACCGCGAAGACATTAGTAATGTATCGACCAGCGCCAGGTGTCATTAAAGGGACAAAAGCTTAATAATGTCAATAAGTTTGTATATCTCGGCAGCACACTATCGCAAACTGCGACAAATAACGAGGATGTTGCCCTGAGTATTGCTCGCGTCAGTGCAGCACTCGGAAGTCTTCGCGCCAACGTCTGGACGAGTCGTGGTCTCAGTTTGACTACTAAGTTGGACGTGTACCGCGCAGGGGTTATACCAACAGTGCTTTATGTTGTATCATCCTGGACTATCTATGCGAGACACGCTCGACAGCTTATCTCTTTTCACATTTGGTGCCTATGAAACCTCATGGGAGTACGTTGACAGGATCGAGTACCAGACACAGAATTCGTTCAGAAGTCCCGTATGCAAAGCATCCATGCCCTGCTGACTAGGCCCACACTCTGCTTGACTGGTCACATTCTATATGGACCTGTGTGATGGTAAACGTTCAAGCGGAGGGCAGAAATAGCGCTTCAAGGATCACTTAATAAACTTTCTCAAACACTGCAGCATTGATCCTAGCATCTGGGAGACTACAGCCCTTGATGCATGACAATAGAACTTTCCTGACACCAATCGGACTCATCGGGCATCTACGAACTCACAAACTAAATTTGACAATCACAAATTTCTTATTTCTACTTGTTCATCACATTTATTGTTTTTCATGCCATGCCCATCTTCGCTTGCGAAGGAGGATCATCATCAGTATAAGACGTGGAAGTTTCACTGAAGATATTACTGTAGGATGACAACCAACTACAATATATTCTGAGAAAACATGGTACCAACAATAAATTGTGAATAAACGTGTTGCTTTTTAATTGACTTCTACCAAATGTAAAAAAAAACTGTTCCAAGAGCTAAAGTTTGAAAAACTAATATCTGAAACCATACGAAACAATTCAGTGTTACAGAGACATCTAATTATTTGATATAATATCCAATAATTATATTGGAATGACATTTGGAAATTTCTTAATCACAAATTTAATATGTGGGCAGAGTGACTTCTTTTTAATGTAAAGGCACTTTTTTTCTTTTCCTACGCTTGCGGATTGATAAAGTTATGTTGACATAAGTTAAATTACTTATTACGTAATGTCATGGATGGAGTACCTACACTGACATGTCAGTATAAGAAATAATTCTCATTTATTCTCCTCATGAAACTTACGTTAAAATCTTCTCTCTATTAGAAATATAATCACTACTAAGTCGAAACGTACACATACAAGTAAGTTATAGTTAACAAATTGTATACGATAATTTTCCAAATACCATTCATAAAAGACATAAACGCACTAGAGAAATTACTTCATTGTAGTTAGCGAATGTGTGAACGATAATAACAGAAATTATTCAGAGAAACATGTTTGATTTTTTTGAAACTTTTGCAGAGTAATTTTAGAAAATAATAGTCATACACGAATTGTTGAAATGAGATGTAAAATAATCAATTACACCTCAGAAAGTTTGCACAAAATAGATGGAAAATGAGTACATATTTTATAAATACGCTGTGTCATTTTCATTGTTTATATTCAGAAAACAGGAACTGATTCTCAATTTTAAACACGAGTTTATGTTTATAGTATATGGGGCCGACATTGTTGTTATTACTATTCTTCTTATTACCGTATTAATAATAATAATAATAATAATAATAATAAATGAAGCTTATTAAGTATATACGGCTTTTTAGAAAGTATAATAGGGTTTTCTTGCACTTTTTGAGAATCTTGTCAGAGTTAACTGAAAACAGCGCAGTCTACGGTGTTCTTTGATACCACCGTAAGGTTTTAACAAGGTGCGGCGTTTGACACATTAATCCTTCTGTCAATGTAATCAACGAGTAAAGTTCTACGTAATAAAAAATTCAGTAAAACACATCAACTCTCACGGTTAAATTTTCCTCATTTTGCTTTGGTGACAATCTCAGTATGGATGTCTTGAAATACAGTATCAATGGGACAGTAGAAGCTGACAACTACGGACACCGAGATTACGTACAAGCGATAGACAGCAGTGACTCAATAATTCAAATAATAAATTACGTACTTGTATGCGGTGTTGTGAGTGTACTTGGAACAGTAGCCAATGTTATTAACTTGATCATATTCTATAGACAAGGTCTGGACACAACAATCAACATCAGTTTCTTTGCTCTAGCTATCTCTGATCTCTGTAGTCTCATTATGCAACAGTGCTATAATGTTTGCGTTAATCCGTGGCTGACAAGCTCAGGTGTACCTTTGGTGACTTCTGGAATCCAGTTTATCGTTGCAGGTGTTCCACGTGAATGTTTTGCTAGAATTACCTGTCTGATTACCGTCTATATCACAGCAGAAAGGTGTTTTTGTATCACCTTTCCTCTACAGGTTAAACAGATGATCACTCCCAGAAGAACAAAGTTAGCCATGATTACTATCTATAGTTTCATTGTGATTTCTTTCGTACCATTATATTGTACAACCTCCATCGCCTGGAAGTTCTATCCAGACAAGAACATAACTCTTCTGGGACTAACCTTTTCAAGTAGCAGTGACAAGGTAGAAGGAATTGTAATGGCCCTTCATGCGCTAGTTTCAACATTATCGTTCTTGGCTGTTGTATTTTTGACCCTAATGTTAATTCAAAAACTAGGAGAGAAATCCCGCTGGCGTCAGCAAACAAATGTAGATCAGAAACAAACTGAATCTATGTCAAATAGAGACAGAAAAACAATCACTATGGTTGTACTAATTGCTACAATATTAATTGTTAGTTACATTCCTAGTGTGGTTCTCGCTTCAGTAACATTTATAGAGCCAGAGTTCAGTGTTGGTGGGAAGTATTCTAATCTTTACACCGGAGGTTGGTCATTTGCTTGCGTGTTTGAATGTCTAAATTCTAGTGTCAACATTTTCCTGTACTTCAAGATGAGTACAAAGTATAGGGACACGTTTTGTCAATTATTCTCATAATGTTGACATACATGATTTTGCTCGATTTAATTAACAACATAGACAGTCATTAACAACATAGACAGTTAGTCATTAACAACATAGACAGTTAGTCATTAACAACATAGAGAATTAGTCATTAACAACATAGAGAGTTAGTCATTAACAACATAGACAGTCATTAACAACATAGAGAGTTAGTCATTAACAACATAGACAGTCATTAACAACATAGAGAGTTAGTCATTAACAACATAGAGAGTTAGTCATTAACAACATAGACAGTCATTAACAACATAGAGAGTTAGTCATTAACAACATAGACAGTTAGTCATTAACAACATAGAGAATCAGCAATATCGTAGATAACTAGTCATATCAATATATACAGTTAGTCATGTCAGCATAGACAGTTAGTCACTAACAACATAGACATTTAATAATTAAAAAGATAGACAATTAGTAATTAAAAACATAGACATCCACTCATAACATAGACAGTTATTCATAGAAACATGGATAGTTAGTCATTAGCAACGTAGACAATCCTTAATATCATATACATTTAGTCATAACATAGACATTTAGTAATGCAACATAGATATTTAGTTATCAACAACATAGACAATCAGTCATAACAACATGAAAAGTTAGTCATCTGTTCATCATCCTTGCATTCCACATTCTTCCAAATGTGCCGATCTCCACTAGAGCATATCCACCATTACACGATACATGGCAGTTGGATTTCTCTGTTGTTTGAGGAACAATATTCCAAGCTGACTTTGAGAAGAAATGTTATAGTACATATTTTATTTAAAGATTTGCATTGATAACATGCGGTCTTGTGGGCTTGTTCTGATGGATTTGAGCTCTTGCGGACCGGTCCAGGGTAAAACACTTTATGAAGAACTAGACAAAATATTGTTAGGACAAAAATAATTCTCCGAAGGATTTTTTATTTGCGTCCAAAACAATTTCGAACCAAGTCTAGAACATGTTTTTTTTTCTATTTGCAATTGTGATCTCCACCCCCTCGAAAACGTTTTTTTCTCCCTAGAACACTCTCTTAGTATTGTGCATTGCTTTGAGAAGTGTTCTTTCATACCTAGAACACTCCAACTCTATGTGATACAGAATGTTGTAAGATTTCTTTCATTCCTAGAGCACTCCAATTCTCACATCTTTGAGAGGTTTTCTTCATGCCTAGAACACTTGAACTCTCACATCTTTGAGAATTTTTCTTGTTTATTTGACAGTGTATCTGTTTATCCTCGCTATAGACTAATTGACAATTGATGTTCATATATCCACTAATAATTGTCTGTATTCGTTCACTTTGTAACAATATAACTATTTTAATATGCATATTGTTGAGTTTGTGTTTACCATTGTAGTGACTTCTGGTTCAACGATTAGACATATTTGATACTTTTGTTGATGACTAGAAACTGAGAGGATTAATATTTGTACGACGGGTTTTCAAAATTTCTTCTGGTTGGTTGTGATTTATTTTGGTTGGTTGTGAAGCAAATCTTATGACTTCATGTACCATTTAGATTGTACATCTAGTGGTGTACGCTTCATTCAACCGTAGACAAGTGTACTTTATGGTTATAGCAGAGCTTATTATTATAAAAAATGATGGAAATTGTAGAATAAGCAATCCTGCCATGACAAGAGGTTCCGTGCATCCACTTACCCCATCTTTCTGTTGTGGTCACATACAAGCTCCTCTTCAGATATAGTTTCATGGATTGGTCATACCAGTTTGCTGACCTTGTATTAATCCGTGGCTTTTATTGACTGGATAGGCAAAGTATAATCAAAGTGACCAATTTAAAGTAGGGTCAGCAAAGTGACAAATTAAAAGTAGGGTCAGCAAAGTGACAAATTAAAAGTAGGGTCAGCAAAGTGACCAATTAAAAGTAGGGTCAGCAAAGTGACAAATTAAAAGTAGGGTCAGCAAAGTGACCAATTAAAAGTAGGGTCAGCAAAGTGACCAATTAAAAGTAGGGTCAGCAAAGTGACCAATTAAAAATAGGGTCAGCAAAGTGACCAATTAAAAGTAGGGTCAGCAAAGTAAACTTTAGTAGATATCCATTAATTTTTAGTAAGCTCCTAATTTTTTTCTTTTCTATTTTCATGAAATTCGTTTGTGGAACAACCAGAGACTGGACTATTAGTTCATGGTGCAAAGAATAAGGGCACTGTCTTATTTCCAGGCATGTCATAAGAGGTGACTAAGGAAAGTTGGAGAATACGCTAACAACCAGTTACCTGTGAACAAAATCATTGTTTCTGAATGTTTTGTGCCGATTTATTATTTTTATCTTCTGTCAAATTATTTGCATAGATAATGGAGAGATATAGGTCAGCGGGAAGTGCACGTTTGTCCTATTGTGACAGACTCCGGGGTCGCGGGTAATGGCGGGTCAACGAATCTGACAGAAGAATAACGATCTAATTTGTTCAGAAGTATATACTACGCTCCTGGCAGGACGTGATCATCCAGAGATAAGGTTGCACTGGAACTCTTTGGGGTAAATGTGCAACTATAATATACCTTCTCCTTCCAACACAAAACTGATATTCAGACACCAATCCTTAGACAAGTTCAGGTGTTATCTCGGTTGCTCAACTCCGGTGTTATTTCAATTGCTCAATTTAGGTGTCATCTCGGTTGCTTAACTAAGGTGCACATGTACTTTTGTCAGAAAGGCTACGGTCAGTCAAAATCTACCGGCTGACAACGAAAGAAACTACTATATCATTATAATGATCCATGAAGCTATGCCGAATCTTCGGAAGTAAAAGAACACATCTATTAGCCGTGCACTTCAGTGCGAATTATACGTTGATGTATCCAGTTGTGAGACTTGACAGAGAAATAGAAACAAGGTGACAAAAAGTAAACACAGTGACTTACTAACTTTCAACATTACTTCTCCACACCGAGATCAAGATAAAAATCTAAAGACAGATAATATCTACAATGTTTATGTCAGCGTTTCTCAAATTAGTTTATATTGTCTCTCTGGGGTGGATTTCGATTTGAAGCAGGTCTATGTCAGTGCAATCAGTCATAAACTCAGTAAGCAAGATTCGTAGCAGCGCATTGAATTTTTGGTTATTTGTGTGACTATTGCTTTCATCATTTACTCTTGCACAATGAAGTAAGTTGACTCTCGAATGACTTATGTTATTTTCTCGTTTTGGGACAGTTTTAAAGTTTTTAGGTGCTAAAGATCCCATTTTAAAAGATAATTTAATCAAATGAAAACAAGACATTGCTTATTTAACTGATTTGTTTACTAAATTTAATGAAGTTAATTTTCATTTACAAGGTAGCTTTTCTTGTCAGCGTGAAACTCATGAAGAAAAACATGGACATCGCCACTTTTCCCAGTTCCTCAACTTGTCACTTACAAACACACATGATGATGATGGATCGTTGATCTACGTTCAACATTTAAATGTCCTTCACAGACTTTGAAACCAAGTTTGATGATGTTTTGAACATGTAAATATAACAGTGAAGTTGCATTCCTTACAGTGACATTGAAAAGCTTCAAAGAATTTTGTTGACATGTACAATCCAGAGCAGATGTGGACTAAATGATAAAAGTAATTTTGCGTCGGATAAAATATAATATTGCATGCTAAATATCTCTGCAATCAAACAGACAGTTTCTGAGATATTCGACTGAATGTGTGATTACCAATTTATAAACGGGCTATAGTCTTATAAACAACACAACCTTAGTATTTCATAGTGTACAAATTGATAAGTAGATTGGAAAATTAACAAAACGTTTTTTGCTATATATTATTGCATAATTAGCAAAAAATGACACTCACATTTTACATTTTACCGTAATACAAAAATTTTGGATGTAAAGGCGTATCCTAGCTATATATAATTACAGAATCTGTGAGATAATTATCAATACTTTTAGAGTGTATATAGAACACTTGTTAAAAGTATAATTAGGAGTGTAAGAAATGATCAACAGAGTAATAAATTCGACCCACTCAACATCAGATTTCACGAAATACCAGAACAAAGACAAGCTGATGATATAACGTTTTTGGCACACAGTCAATTAATCCTTGAACTTCCCATAAACGTAATTTAACAACATTAGTGAAAAACAAAACCTATTTCTGAATGGAAACAAGATCAAGATTATGAGAATTGGCAGAACGACTGGCAAGTTCTCAATCAATATCAACAACAGCGTAGTTAGAAAAAGCCAACAGTTTTGAATACTTGTATTCTCTTATCAATAGTAACAATTTTGATGAAACTAGAAGGATGTTGGATCTCGCGTCAATGAAGCTGATACAAATGAAAAACATATGGATGAGCTGCCGAATAACAAACAAAACTGCATTCCCAAGTGCTTGCATATTCCAAGTGGCATATATGGGTGTGAATCTTGGACTATCACCAACAAAGTGCAAGATAAATAAATCAGCATTTTGAAATCCCCAGAATACCATTCACCTAAAAGATCACCAATGTAGCCATCCTGTGAGAAATAAATGTAAAAGAAACTGGCTAAACGGCATGGTTCTTTCCACACAAAAAAACTATACTATTTTGGTCATATCAAACTCCATGACATCATAGAGAAGACCATAATGCAAGGGACGATGCCAGAGAGATAAATAAGAGACAGACATAGAAGAAGATGGACACAAGATTTCAAAGACTACCGGAACATGACAGTAAAAGAAGCAGGAAGACTGGCTCAAGATCGATAGACATTTTGAAAGACTGTGATGACTACTACATCCTGTGCAGTATACGCTACTTGATGATGATGTTGTAATATAAGCGACATCATCATCATTAATATAAGAAAGTAAAATTGTGTAGTCACATTTTGCATATGAAGTGAATTTACACTTGAAACTAAATATTGTAGAGTTTGAGGTGTAAATTCACTACTATGCAAATTATATATATATAAATCTGTAAAGTAGCACAGACAACGGAAGAAAACAATCTAAAGGATAACTTAAGCGAATTACTATTTGCAGATAACCAAGCACTAGTGGTATCATCAGAAGAACTACAAAGACAAATATATATATTACATAAAACATGACATACCTTTAACATGAAGATAAACATAGAAAAGAAGGAAGTAATGAAGATAGGAAGAACAGAAAGAAACACCAATATATATATATATATACATATATATTGAAAACAACAGACTTAACCAAGTGACAGAATTCACATAACTAGGAAGTAATATAACAACAGACGGCAAGAGCAGCAACGAAATACACAATAAATGTAGTAAAGCATACCAAGCCCTAGGGTAAATGACACCAATCTTCAGAAACAAAAATGTAGATTAATGTAGATTATTAAAAAAATGATTATTATGCTAACGCAGTGCTACCAAAGCAAACATAGACAACAACAGCGCAAGACAAACGTAATCTGGTGACATCTGAAATGGCATTCTTACGCAGAATCATAGGAATATCGTTAAAAGACAGGGTAAGGAAATAGGACCTCCGACAAAAAACCGGCACCACCCCAATCTTAGAATTCATCAAAAGACAACAGATCAAATAGTTTTCACACATCAGCAGACTACCATCAGACAGCATACCACAGTAAGCTATGCTACACAGAAACAGGAAGGCAGACCTAGAGGCCGACCACGAAAACGATAGACCACCGAAATAGAAGAGGCAAAAAAATTCCACAATATACTCAGCACACAAGATGGCCGTCTACAGAAAACTCTTCTACCCCTGACGCCGAAAGGCAACAAATGGCTTCAGCGAAAAGATAGAACTCATATTGTAATAAAACCTTTAACTACATGTATATAAACTGGCTAAATCGGACAAGATACCACACAAAATAAAATCTCAAATATTGGATACGCCTTTGAGTAAACTGGAGTATTATTTTAAGATTAAGTAATTAGGTCATCTAACAAACAAAAAATACAACACATAATGTTATCTTCTATAGTAATACCCCAGTATTTTCGTGCTTTTCATTGACGACAATCTTGACAACATGTGACAATGACCAATGAAAATCACGTGATATCAACATTAAAGTTCATCTACATCAAGAGAAAAATCCGCCACTGTTGACGTCTTCTTATTTGTATTGTGCCTTTAATTGGCAAGTATATTTATACTTTGCGTCACAGAGAATGAAGAGTTGGAGAAAAAAAATATCAATAAACAAAAAATCAATACGCAAAAAATCAATAAAGAAAAAAAAATCGATAAACAAAAAATCAATAAACAAAAATCAATAAACAAACAAATCAATAAGCAAAAAATAAATAAACAAAATATAAATAAACAAAAAATAAATGAAAAAAAATAAATAAACAAATTTACCTTCATCAACTGGAACTGTCTGACAGACTCGGCTGTACTGTAAAAAGATGACACATTATGTACATTCACAAAACCTTTATATAATTATAGGGGCATTTAAAAAAAAATCTAGATACATTTTTAATGGCAAAAAAATTGTTTCACAGAATCATGAAGAATTTCAATTTGTATCCAAAAGATCATTTCGATTTAACAAGAAGTTTAAAAAAAATAATTCCAACTAAGTAATATGAATTATAAAACGAACTATCGTCATTCACACGGGACATTCGTCATTCACACGGGAAAAGACATTCGAGTCTCCTGGTACGAATACTGGGTTGTGCCAACCAACCAAACTAAAGCTGCTGCTATACAAAAATATGTATGGCACTACAGTGTAGAAAACAATCATTTAACTTTAAGTTTTGGAAGCATAATGCTGTATGTATAGCGTCAATGGACTACTTAATCTTAAGTATTATGTATCCGGGTATGTTGTTTAACCTCTTCAAACATCGGACATGTACATAGGTGTTCAAATATCTCCGCTTCAGCAAATCTCTCGTGATATCTATCTATAATCTATAAAACCCATAACCCTTCAGGGTCGTAGGGGTACCACATTGGAAGCTTCAGCACACAGAGTCCTCCAGCGAATTCTATCCTCAGAGATGCGGATGAGTGTAGAAATATCTAGCCCTGTCCATTCCTTGATGTTGTCTGTCCATGTCTTTATTCGTCCTCCTTTGCTTCTTCCACCCTCTACAGTTCCCTGCAGTATTGTTTTTGACAAGGAATCGTGCCTGCATAAATGTCCGAACCATGCTAGTTTTCGTCGTTTCACTATTGAAAGCAATGGCTCTTGGACACATGTACACATCTCTACTTTATTTCTTACGTACACATTGGTCTTATGTTCCCTATAGGAAATTCGTAGAATTCTTCTGTAGCATTTATACTCGAAAGCCTGTAATCTTCTCTCCATGTCCGCAGTGAGTGTCCAACTCTCACAACCATACAACACAACGGAAAGCACCAGCGACCTATACAGTTTGATTTTCACTCCAACACTGATGTTGCCTCGTGATATAACGGTCAATGGTTCCAGTTCAACGTTGGTTAAGTGCTCTTTTTAAAATCTTTGTTAGGTGTTCTCTACGGGCTACGGTAACTTCGAAATCTCGCATCCTCGATACTGACTCGTGCTTATGTATCTCAAAATCCCCTGATCGTGCAGACTCACACAAAAACATGTCGAATATTTCTGCTCAATTCATGGGTTGACCATCTGTTATGTCTGCTCAATTCATGGGTTGACCATCTGTTATGTCTGCTCAATTCATGGGTTGACCATCTGTTATGTCTGCTCAATTCATGGGTTGACCATCTGTTATGTCTGCTCAATTCATGGGTTGACCATCTGTTATGTCTGCTCAATTCATGGGTTGACCATCTGTTATGTCTGCTCAATTCATAGGTTGACCATCTGTTATGTCTGCTCAATTCATAGGTTGACCATCTGTTATGTCTGCTCAATTCATAGGTTGACCATCTGTCATGTCTGCTCAATTCATAGGTTGACCATCTGTTATGTCTGCTCAATTCATAGGTTGACCATCTGTTATGTCTGCTCAATTCATAGGTTGACCATCTGTTATGTCTGCTCAATTCATAGGTTGACCATCTGTTATGTCTGCTCAATTCATAGGTTGACCATCTGTTAAGTCTGCTCAATTCATAGGTTGACCATCTGTTATGTCTGCTCAATTCATAGGTTGACCATCTGTTATGTCTGCTCAATTCATAGGTTGACCATCTGTTATGTCTGCTCAATTCATAGGTTGACCATCTGTTATGTCTGCTCAATTCATAGGTTGACCATCTGTTATGTCTGCTCAATTCATAGGTTGACCATCTGTTATGGTGGCGAGGTTAGTTAATTTGTCGATCCCGTTCATTTCCCTCCAGACCCGCAAAGATTATCCGGGGACAGAAATAGGAGTGATTTCTCTCTGTGTGAGGCCTATAATTTATCCCTAATGATTGCATACATCTTCTAAGTTCTTCAGTTTTTTACTTTATGAATCATATTCATTGAGATACTTAGTATGCACGAATGGGAATAGGCTTGCGATTCAAGCTAGTTTAGTAGCTTCGTTACAACAAACACATCGTTAGACTGCTTTATTGTGATAACGGCAACACTGTCTGCACATTATGTGTTGTGTCATTGTCGATGAGGTTTGGATGCAGTATTTGACTTCGAGAGCATGTTTTGCGCAAGCGCAGAACTGCCTCTATGTATGCTGCACATCATCATCATCAAGTGCCGTCTCGGCAACGAAGGTTGGCTGCAACGTATCTCCAAGATCTCCTGTCTCTTGTCTTGGTAGTGCACTCTGCTAGACTGTAACCTGTCCATCGTGTAATGTTACTCTCCCACTTGTATCTCTGCCTACCTCTTGCTCGCTTCCCTTTGACTTTACCCTCAAGTAAGGTCTTCAATAGGGTGTCATGTCTTTTAATGTGATCAAAGTATTTTATTTGCCTGATCTTTATTTCTCTTAGTAGTTCTTTCTTCATATTAAGTGTCTTTAGCACCTCTTTATTTGTTTTCTTCTCTTTCCTTGATGTTCTCCCTATTCTTCTATATACCCACATTTCAAAGGCATCAATTTTGTCTTCTAATTGTTTATTTAGTGTCCATGTTTCTGAGCCATACATTAATATAAAATAGATGTAGCATTTTATAATTCTCATTTTTAACTTGTTTGTAATTTGTTTAGATATTAATAATTTCCTCATGTCATTGAAGGTACTTTTAGCCATTCCTATTCTCCTTTTAACTTCTGTATCACATCTGCCATCATTTGTGACTATGTGTCCAAGATATTGATACTGTTTTACTTGTTGTAGTTTCTCTCCCTGTATGTTTATGTTTACCTCCTGTTCTTCTGTGTCTTTGCTGATTATCATGGTTTTTGTTTTTTGAATGTTTATATCCAGTCCATATTCATTACTTGATTTATTGACTTGATCTATTAGTCTTTGTAGTTCATGTTCACTTTCTGCTAAAAGAACAGTGTCATCTACATATCTAATGTTGTTTATTATTTTCCCATTGATCTTGAGTCCTGGTATTTCTTCTATATTTTTAAAGATATTCTCTGTGTAGATATTAAATAGGCTTGGTGATAAAATGCATCCTTGTCTTACCCCTCTTCTTATTTCTATGTATGGAGAGTAGCTGTTTTCACACCTTATTGATGCAGTTTGTTCCCAATATATATTTCTAATCAGCCTGATGTCTTTTCCATCTATGCCTATTTCTTGAAGACATTTGATTAATTTTTCGTGTTGGACTCTATCAAAGGCCTTGCTGTAGTCTATGAAGCAAATATAGATACTTTTTTTGGAATTCTATATATTTATCCGGACTAGCCGGATACTCAGTATAGATGCTGCACATAGTGACTTCGAGAGTATATTGATCGCAAGCTCGGAAACCCCTCTCTGTATGCTGCAAGTGATGACTTCATTCCACGTGAAAGAATGCCATGTTGTATGTATAGGTAAATGCCACATTTCAACAACATGAACAAAAGTTACAAAATAGTAACAGGTTTATAAGCATTATATTTCATTATAAAATAATAACAGGATTATATCAAATGACATATTCTTTCCACAACGTGTCTTCATTGTCAATACTCTGAACGCCTCTATGTCTCGGGCAAGCATGCCTGTATTGGCCAGAGACATGTGCATACAATTGTCGATGTCACGTAACACGATTAAAAGCATATTTCATTATGAAATAGTAACAGGATTGTAAATATGCTATTTCATTTATAAAAGTAGTAAGATGATTGTAAACTTTATATTTCATTATAAACTTTATATTTCATTACAAACTTTATATTTCATTATAAACTATACTTCATTATAAACTTTATATTTCATTACAAACTTTGTATTTAATTATAAAACCCAGCGAAGAAAATTGTAGCAATAAACAATTGATGGTATTTTATTTTTCTCTCTATTTCACTCTTTATTTTTCTCTGTATTTTTCTCAAATTTATTTTTCTCTCTATTTTTCACTACCTCTCCACCTTTGTGTGTGCGCTAATGTGTATGTGTGTGTAAGCGCATGTTTTTGCTGTTGTCAGTTATATTTTCCCAGGATGGTTAATTTGAATAAAATACGGAAGTCTAGTCCAATCACAAACGATAATTGTGAATTAATACCCACTTTCAACAAGGATGTAAGAGGTTGTCCATACATTACTACAACAGTAAAAGGTGGGGGGGGGGTGGTGGTGGTTGAGGAACTGAAAACGTTTGACAGTTAACAAACGTACTAACAGCTAACAAACATATATTTGTACTAACAGCTAACAAACATATATTTGTACTAACAGCTAACAAACATATATTTGTACTAACAGCTAACAAACATATATTTGTACTAACAGCAACCAAAAAAAAAAAAAAAATTGGTAGCATATCCTTTACATAGCTATAAACGCAGAATTTGTTGGCTGTGGTGATTTTCTAGGCACATACGTTCAGTAGTTTGTCATTGCTTTCTAAACGGTCCGGATGTATAATTGCCTGTGTCGGGAAACGAACACGATACCTTGTACCTTGTATACCACTTCTCCACTCTGTATACCACTTCGCCACAGAGCCGGACTAACAGTTAACAAACATATATTTGTACATACATCAAAGAAACATCTTTTTTCCTATTTGTACATACATCAAAGAAACATCTTTTTTCCTATTTGTACATCCATCAAAGAAACATCTTTTTCCTATTTGTACATACATCAAAGAAACATCTTATTTTCTATTTGTACATACATCAAAGAAACATCATATTTCCTATTTGTACATATATCAAAGAAACATCCTATTTCCTATTTGTACATATATCAAAGAAACATCCTATTCCTATTTGTACATACATCAAAGAAACATCATATTCCTATTTGTACATAGAAAGGGCAAGGGTAGTCTATAAAAACTTGATAGTTATTGACTAATGGAGAGAAATGGGTTAAAAAAAGTTGTGCAAACATTTATTTTCATTCCTACAAATTACAAAAACCCTCTTCAAAAGAAAATACAAACATACATGGAGTCAGAGAACAGGCTGTAACTTTCCTCAGGATCCCATTCTAAAGCTAAGCAGCTCACAACAAACCACAATTTTTAGACTTTTCACCGGACACTGCAGACTACAAGCACATCTCCAAAAAATTAAGGCTGTCTAAACTGACCAATGCCCATGTCAAAAAGGGTCCCCAGACTCAAGAACACATTCTGCAGACATGCCCACTCTTTGATGACGTGGGAACCAAAATATGGCCCCAAGAAACAGATCTGAAGGTAAAGCTGTGGGGCAACCGTGAGGACCTCCTGCTGACGACTGAATTCGTGGAGGCGGCCCACCTTTCTGTATAGGATTATGAGCATAGGAAACTGATCGCAGAAGAAGAATGTGAAAGTTTTTCGATCTATCTATACGATGTGATCCTGTTGTGTCTCGCTGCAAAAGGGTTAGATAGGCGTGTTATCCAACAATTGAACTTTTATCAGTAAGGGTTAGATAAGGTTGTTACCCGACAATTGAACTTTTATCCGTATGGGTTAGAAGAGTTCTCTGGAGATGGCCACTCTGTGTGATAAATAGTTATTTGATAAATCATTTTTTCGATAGGATAACTTCATGTGGGTTTTTCGTACTCTGTCGATAAAAAAAAAAATTTTCCCATGGCAGGAGTCATACTATTAAAAATAAGAAATAAAAATACAACGTAATTAAGCAAGGGATTCCCTGATCCAATGACCGTTTGTTAAGGAGGGGGTAAAAATAGAGGATAAAAATTGGACCAAAAATACGTGACGTATACTATGTACAACCCGTAGAGCTTCAAGCTCTATAAGTTTGTATATTGATGTTAGAACAGAAGACAGTACAGCTTCAAGCTCTATAAGTTTGTATATTGATGTTAGAACAGAAGACAGTACAGCTTCAAGCTCTATAAGTTGGTATATTGATGTTAGAACAGAAGACAGTAACCTATTCATATTTTCACTTATCCTTGACATTTAGAATGTTTACAGGAATGCGATCTACACTATTTGTCGTCATTGCGAGAGGCTACTTTAACTAATTCCCTACATTTCATTGATCACTTTATATTGATAATTTGTGTATCCTGCAGACTAAAATCACAAGAAATCAGAGTAGCCTCTCCTAGTGATGTAAATTCATTTCAAGGTCGCATCCTGTATGCAATAGCTACTATAGTAAGCTGGGTTTTTATCACTAGATTTTTTTTTAAATCGCGTGGACTGCTGGATTATTTTAGCCAAATGTGCCTTAATCTGGTCTTGTTTTGTTTGAAGAAATCTTATTATTTTAATATACACACACACAAAACCACGTACATTATTCCTCAATTAACGATTTTCAAAAAAAGTCACCTAAAATGTCATGGAAACTATAAAATTGGGCACGAAAATGGGCGCACTATGGTTCGTTTAAAAATTAAAAAAAATATTGAATTACAGTAGAAATCCGATTATCCGAATGAATTTGGGATCGGGCCGATTCGGGTAATCGAAAATTAGGATAATTGGATATAGCTCAGGAATGAATCAAAACAGTGCACATACATACAATTATACATTAAAATGAACCGAATTTTATTGATAAAATTACAGTAACTATGTATTGCAAGTAAACTTCATACACTACAGTACTGTAAAAATATGCAAAATTACATAAACGGCACATATGTACAGTAATACATTGTACAGTGTATGTACATACGTAAATCAACTGAACAATTTTTTTATCAATAAAATATTTTCAATAAATATATGTATCTCAGTTGAACATCTCGAGTAGAGTGCGTTGACTTGATGTACTAGCGCTGCAATGGCAAAAGCTAACACTAAACAGCGACACATTAAACACAGTACAAATTTAATAGAGCGAATATAAACTGGATAGAAGAAGCCCGAAGCAAACTGACAAAAAAAATGGCGTTCTGCATAGCAGAAGAGGGCAATGACTCATTGCTTCGCTGCTGTTAATAACTCCAGTTACATGCCATAGTAACGGCACGTGCGCACTGCACCGGGACTTCTCTACAGCGTCCGCTAGCACTCTCACTCTAACATTATTTTACCCAAATTAGATTTGTATAATTGGGGATTCGGTTTATTTTAAATTCGAATAATCGGATTTATAGTATATATTGTCTTGTTTTTTTGGGGGGAATTTTTACAGGGCAATCTAGGATTGTCTCTACAACAACAGTGATAACACTGTCAACATAGATTATTGGAGTATCTGATCCTGATTATGACAACTGTTTGGATGTACTTGTCCACATTTTGAGAACAGTTCACGAAATGTGTCCCTATATTTTGTACTCATATTAAAGTAGAGGAAGATGTTGACGCTTGAGTTGATGCTCTCAAACGCGCAGACAAATGACCAACCTGCCATAAACACATTAGAATACTTTCCACCAATACTGAACTCTGGTTCAATAAATGTTACTAGAAATAGAATCACACTAGGAGTGTAGCTAACAATTAATATTGTAGCAATTAGTACAACCATAGTGATTGTTTTTCTGTCTCTGATTGACGTAGACTCTGTCGGTTTCTGGGCTACATTTGTTTGCTGGCGCCATCGGGTTTTCTCTCCTAGTTTTTGTATTAGAATTAGGGTAAAAAACACAACCGCTAAGAAGGACATTGTTGCAACTACAGCATGAATGACCATTACAATTCCTTCTACCTTATCACTGTTACTTGTAAAAGTTAGTCCCAGAAGGGTTATGTTTCTGTCTGGATAGAACTTCCAGGCGATGGAGGTTGTACAATATAATGGTATGAAAGAAATCACAATGAAACTATAGATAGTAATCATGGCTAACTTTGTTCTTCTGGGAGTTTGTTTGTTTGTTTGTTTTTCGTTCGCTCCATTGTAACCATCACGGATATCCGTGCAATTTCCGCCGGGAGCGTGATTACGTTGTGCCACAGTTATGCGCCTTGTAGGCCTAGCACATCCGATTTCGACATGCCTTGACAATTCGGGTGGGCTACCCTTAGCCTGTGACAGCCTCTATATCTGTCTCCAGGCACGCGTAGTGGAGACTCTTCGCCCAGACGATTTTTTGCTGTCGTCTGACTCGAACGAGGTGTTCCACTGTCTATGAACTTGCCTCGTGTAATTGGACGTGCTGTGCCTGTGCCCATTGGGTACTGAACCGTTTCTCATCCGTGAGCCTGGTTCCTTAAGGGGAAGAACTCAACAGAGGAGTTGGACCCTGGCTCTTTCGCCCTCTTAGCCAAGGTGTCATTCACCGACATCGTGTACCCCTTGTCCAAGTTCGAGTCTCACGTTTGAGAGCAAGGCGTTCTCGAGCTGAGCGTACTTGTTCCAATAGCGCCTGAGCCCATCAGGTACTGAACCCTTTCTCTCTTCAAGTGTATTTCCGGTATAGGAAAACCTGACAGTAGAGTTGGGCCAGGGCTAAATCGTTGTCCCTTTTGTGCCTGAGCGCATCGAGTACGGAGCCCTTTCTCTTCGCGAGCATATTTCCGGTTTAGGAAGGCTCGACATTAGAGTTGGATTAGGTCTTCTTGCTTTACCAAACGCCAATGGATGGGTCTGGGTCTCTGCCTGTAAGGAACACAGGTAACTAGAAGCTCGGTTCGAGCTTTCGGAGCTTGTAGTTCCCCTTTCCTAGGAACTTTTCATTTTCTATTTGCAGTTCGCACTGCAATTAGAGCCACTAGACATACAAACATAGAGCCAATAGACATAGAAAACATGGAACTAATAGACATACAAACATAGAGCCACTAGACATACAAACATTAGAGCCACTAGACATACAAACATAGAGCCACTAGACATACAAACATTGAGCCACTAGACATACAAACATAGAGCCACTAGACATACAAACATAGAGCCAATAGACATAGAAAACATAGAGCCACTAGACATACAAACATTGAGCCACTAGACATACAAACATAGAGCCACTAGACATACAAACAAGGAGCCAATAGACATAGAAAACATAGAGTCAATAGACATACAAACATAGAGCCAATAGACATAGAAAACATAGAGTCACTAGACATACAAACATAGAGCCAATATACATACAAACATAGAGCCAATAGACATACAAACATAGAGCCACTAGACATAGAAAACATAGAGTTACTAGACATAAAAACATAGAGCCAATAGACATAGAAAATAAAAGACAACTATAGAAACTGTGGAAAGATAGAAACAACTCCCACAAAATCACTCTAACATAGAAGTAATCAACAAATGGCCACGCGAGACAAGACTAAAATAAAATTTCCAAGTACAGGTAGCAGAACATCTAAACAAGACACATCACCTTTCTGAAGACAGATAAGAATCTGAAAGAGTATCAAATATTCCACCAATTTCATTCCTCATACTTCCGACAATAAACGTCACACTTATTGATAAGTCAGTAAACAAGGCAATAAACAAAACAAAAAACTTACGTACATTGCACTAGAGACTATCGACTCCTACCCTAAGGACTAGATCCAAGCACACACAGATGGACCAGCCTTCAAAGCCACCAACATTGCAAGATACGGCACTCGTATAGTCCTCTCTGGCAGAACATCAATCGAGTTATCTGATCCTTGTGGATAGTTCTGCAGCAACTATGGCGCAGAAATGAAAGCAACACCAGAAACACTATCATACATCATCAACAAATACAAAAACAATGCAACACGTCCTAAAAAAACCTATTAATATGCATGTACTCTGTGTCTGCTCTACAAGCCCTTGAAATCCAACAGCAGAGAAAACTATAAGCAACATACATCAAGCTACAAACATTCTTACATCCTATGGCATTAATACTACACTACAATGAATACAGACCACAGAGGTATCAGTTGGAATGAAAGTGCTGATAAACAAGCAAAAAATTGAGAAGGTATGCCCCAACCAAGAACAACTCAACGCATTATTTGCAACAACTGTAAACAACAATGGATGGACAGTTGGGCCACTGACTAAAATGAAAGAGTGTTATATGCAGTCATGTACGAGGCGTGTTCAAATGAAAACGGGACTTGTGGATTTATTTAAAAAGTATCATACGCAATTTAATATTTTCAACGGAATTGAACAAAGCAACCACTTGTGAATAAGAATGCACCTGGGTTCATCAGAAAAAATCTCCGTATGCATTTAGGCAAGCATCCCACTGTTTAGGTAGACGTCGAATGCCGTCCGAGAAAAAGTTGCGTGGCTGTTCTCTGAACCATGTGGTCACCGCTGTCTTCACGTCTGCGTCGCTGTTGAATGCTCAACAGAAATGCATCACCCTCTGCCCTGTAACGCATCAGGTGGTTCAAACTCCACCCCATCCGTTCTTCCTTATGGTGGTCAGTCAACATCCGTGGGACCCACTGTGAACACACCTTCCGATAGTTCAATTTCTTCCGAACAACCATGTGGGCTGTCCCAATTGACATATGGAATTCTTCTGCAAGCGAACGAATGCTCCGACGACGGTCAGTCAGTACTGCTTTATCAAGCACGGCTATGGCTTCTTCTGTTGCAACAATATGCGCCTGACCTGGTCGTGCAAGATCTGCCGTTAACTCACGTCCGTCTTTAAACATACGCACCCACTCCATCACTCTGGTCCTCGACAAACATTTGTCACCATATGCTGCCTTCATTCTCCGATGAATGTCTACTGCTTGACATCCTTCAAATGAAAGAAACTGGATCACAGCACGCTGATTCACTTTGGACGGGTTCGGAATCACACCCGCCATATTGTTAACAGTCTTCTGCAGCACATATGCATGCTGGGAAGATGAACACGTGACCGTATGTAAATTATTTGATACTCATTACTAGTGCAAAATGTCATCAATATCAGTGCGCTCTATCACGCGTGGTGTAACAAGTCCCGTTTTCATTTGAACACGCCTCGTACTAACCAAATCCACATGACAGCATAAATAGACAACACAGCAAAGATCAAAAACCACAATAATTTGGCTGTGAACATGTGCAACTTAACAAGTATCTACACAGGATTACCGAACACCATACACCATACACCATACACCATACACCATACACCATACACCATACACCACACTGCAACAGACAAGAGGAGGAAACAGTAAAACACCACGTTATTGAATGTCCTGTACTACAAATCTACAAAAATAACTGTTACCACCAAACCCCTCCATCACCAACACCCTTTATACAGACACAACACGGTTGAAGAAGACATGCACCTACCACCACCAGGCAGAGAGAAAAAAGAGTGAAAGATCCCAACCCCGGGGAACAAATAAGTAAGTAAGTTCGAATACCGAGAAAATATAATTCACGGCCCTGCCTCAAGCCATCAGTAACAGGTCTGCGAGTCCGCTTGTTATCAATGCGTTTTTATATACAACATATAAGATTTTTTACCCTCAGCACCGACGACTTTGAATAGCAGATTTGGAAGAAAATTACCGGTCCCCGATAACAAAATGTTTGAAACAAAACTGTGCTATAGCGTTTCTTCTCACTGTCAGCTTGGAATAGTGTTCCTCAACCAACGGAGAAATCGATCTGTCATTCATCGTGTAATGATGGAAACGATCAAGTGGAGATCGGAGCAGCCTTGGAAGTACGCGAAGTGCAAGAACGATGACCAGACGACTAACTGTCTATGTTGTTAATGACTAACTGTCTATGTTGTTAATTACTAACTGTCTATGTTGTTAATGACTGTCTATGTTGTTAATTAAATCGAGCAAAATCATGTATGTCAACATTATGAGAATAATTGACAAAACGTGTCCCTATACTTTGTACTCATCTTGAAGTACAGGAAAATGTTGACACTAGAATTTAGACATTCGAACACGCAAGCAAATGACCAGCCTCCGGTGTAAAGATTAGAATACTTCCCACCAATACTGAACTCTGGTTCAATAAATGTTACTAGAAATAGAATCACACTAGGAGTGTAGCTTACAATTAATATTGTAGCAATGAGTACAACCATAGTGATTGTTTTTCTATCTCTGTTTGACATAGATTCTGTTTGTTTCTGGTCCACATTTGTTTGCTGACGCCATCGGGTTTTCTCTCCTAGTTTCTGAATTAACATTAGGGTCAAGAACACAACCGCTAAGAAGGACATTGTTGCAATTACAGCATGAATGACCATTACAATTCCTTCTACCTTATCACTGTTACTTGTAAAAGTTAGTCCCAGAAGGGTTACGTTTCTGTCTGGATAGAACTTCCAGGTGATGGAGGTTGTACAATATAATGGTACGAAAGAAATGACAATGAAACTATAGATAGTAATCATGGCTGACTTTGTTCTTCTGGGAGTGATCATCCGTTTAACCTGTAGAGGGAAGGTGATACAAAAACACCTTTCTGCCGTGATATAGACGGTAATCAGGCAGGTAATTCTAGCAAAACATTCACGTGGAACACCTGCAACGATAAATTGGATTCCGGAAGTCACCAGAGTTACACCTGAACTTGTCAGGCACGGATTAACACAAACATTATAGCACTGTTGCATAATGAGACTACATAGATCAGAGATAGCTAGAGCAAAGAAACTGATGTTGATAGTTGTGTCCAGACCTTGTCTATAGAATATGATCAAGTTAATAACATTGGCTACTGTTCCAAGCACACTCACAACACCGCATACAAGTACATAATTTATTATTTGAATTATTTCCATTGTTCCATATCTCTCATAGTCAGCTATTTGGATATTTGGTGTTCTAGTTTCATGTAAAAATGATTTGTTCAACATCTTGCTTTCAAAGTTTAGTTCACTGAAATTTTCACTGCGTCGGTAATATTTGGTTGAACAACGTGATATTAATGGTTGAACCAAAATTGTGAAAGTAATGTCTAGATAAACTTAGGGAAAGTATCCTTGTAACATCGTGATGACAATATGTGTTTCATTATCGCGACAGCAATCTTTGAGTAAATATCGTCTGTGTAATATTCGACCCAATATTGTGCGGTGCGACGGTAGTAAATGTGTAGTTTTAAAATAGGAACGATAATGTTTGATGTAACATCCTGACAATATCACGATAGAAATGATTAACATCGTAATTCTGATGATTGATTCATCACATCGTGGTTTATTACATCGTGGTTTATCACATCGTAGTTTATCACATCGTAGTTTATCACATCGTAGTTTATCACATCGTGATACTGATGATTGATTCACAAAACTATCACTAGGCCTTATTATTCCTTGAAATATAAATTTCACCCTATAATGCACGGTAAAGTGTTTCGTTTTTTATTACAAGATTTTTGCTTTTATTCATATCATAGATATTTTTGTGTTCAAAATTACAACATTAATTTCCCTTTAAAGTCAGAGATTTTTGGATGTGTCCTTGAAATTTTTAAAGATGTTACATTATGTACACGATATTTTGAATTCATTTAAATGTTTCATTCCAATTCATTCCAATTTATTTCCTAAAACATTGTGTAAATAAATATTTTATTTTGCACTTTTGCAAGGCATATTTCTCTTATTTACCATCATTTTTGATAGTTTTATAAATGAAATAATCAGTATTGAAACCAGTTTAGTTTACTTCTGCATTCAGTTTTTTTTTTTAATAAACACAGAACTTCTTTTCTTCCAAAAATTACATTATAGAGAAAAGGGTTATGAAGTTATATACATACATATTATCAATGTTAGAAATGTTTGTTCTACAATGTACATATGCCACTACGATTGTTCTATGATTATATAAACATATTATCAATGTTAGAAATGTTTGTTCTACAATGTACATATGAAACTACGATTGTTCTATGATTATATAAACATATTATCAATGTTATAAATGTTTGTTCTACAATGTACATCTGACACTACGATTGTTCTATGATTATATAAACATATTATCAATGTTAGAAATGTTTGTTCTACAATGTACATATGACACTACAATTGTTCTATGATTATTTAAACATAGTATCAATGGTTATTCTTTTAATTAGGTCAACATTGCTTCAAATGTTGGTGATTTAATTTCTACTCCTGGTAGTGAGGCACACTTCTTTCAACCTTGGACGTGAGTTCAATTTAGTTATTTATGTCAGAATGGTTTTAACCAAAAAAAGCAAAAAACAAACGAGAATCTTGGTTCCGGTAATCCTGCCACCATGACTCATATTTTATTCCTCACATATGCTCTTGTTTACTATATTTGTTCAGATACTGTTCTAACACAGTATGTTGTCTCTCATGAACGTAGGAATTTTACTAGCATTCAAGAAGACGCTTAATTTCAGATAAAACATACAACATGAGATGGTGTTTACAATTTAATAACTGAAAGAAAGATAGGTATAATAATTAAATACACAAGGGAGATAACTATACAAATGTTTAGTAATGATAACGTTTATTGATTGAATTCGCCGGTTAGCTCCCGTGTGACACTCGAATAATTATAATTAGGCCTATAGCCTACATAGAAATATATAATATACAAGACCTGATTCATGCAAAATAGACAGTAATTTCCTGGATTTTATGTGATTATATGTTATCAAATACGATCTTATATGCTTACAATGTCTGTGATTGTTACTGCAATCATTTATTTGCTGTGTTCAGTGGTATGTTTTTATAGTTTGATTGACAGATGTAATCAATTAAAAGCGATATTAATTTCAAATTTGTTTGTGTCTGAACTCAATTGATAATGTCTTTCAAAAGTGAACATTGGGAATATGTTTATATGTTTCTGTACTTCTGAGATTCCTCTTCGTCCTTCATTGAGCATAATCATAGGTTGTTATATCGAATCAAATCTTTTTGTGGATGTGAAGCATAGGGTATAGATATTTCTGAGTGAATTGAAAGCTGCTGAAATGTAACAGTTAAAAACCCATGAATTTTTAAGACAATTAACGGAGAAGTCCTCAGAGAGGCTGGAGCAAAGCCTCAAAGAGGCTGGAGTAAAGCTTCAGAGATACTGGTGCAAAGCCTCAGAGAGGCTGGAGTAAAGCTTCAGAGAGGCTGGAGTAAAAAAGACAAGTTATAGCAAAAATTAAAAGCAGACAGTGAATATTTTTATGAGAAGATAAAAGTTTGAATATTTATCTACAACTAAAAAAATCAAAGAGAGAAAAGAAAAAGGAAGGCAAAGAGAGAAGTTGATGGTTGTCCCTGTGACACTAGAGAATGTCACCAGCTGAACTTATTAAAACAACGAAACGAAAGACAGTGGTGGAGAAACATGATCGCCTACGCTATTCGTCACGTCATTTGATTTATTGTCTGGAATCTTATTCATTTAAAACAGACGCTGATCATTAAGCGCTGTGGCATCTTGAAGGACAGCAAAACATGTGCTGTACTATTTTCGTTGAATCGCCACCCCTCGAATCACATTCAGCCTCTTGCCTAAAACTTAATTTCCACATCAACTGCTCCTCCATTGGAATTCTTTAGACGGTGGTATCGTTGCAATCCCCCGGTACACATGGAATTGACAAATCCTGTTCAGAAGGGGGAGTTTACCCGTTGATACCCTTCGGATATACATCTTAAGGGTTTTAATGGGTTAATTCCCTTCTAGGTTTTACGATTCCCATTGTCACTAAGACTCGTCGAGTGCATGTGAACCGAGATGTTGATGACAGTACCCCTTAGCCAAGCAATCTCATATTCTCGCTGCAAGATCTTTACATTCATAATACCATCAGTTCATAGGTCGAACAGTCTAAGGAAACTGGTACCAGAATATAGGGGAAAGTAAAGGCGGTGGGTGTGATGCTGACACAGCATCGGTTGATAGTCGCTGTTCAATTAAAAATCAGGAACTAACACCATATTCTTCGATACGGATCAAACACGAATTGAATCAGATATAATCGATTGTCTAGTGATCCGTAATCAGGAGCTTCACCGTTGTATTATTTACTTGGGCATTTCCTGTTGTATTATTTACTTGCGCATTGCCCGTTGGCGACAATTTCGTGCTGACCTCAAGTGTTCCACGTCTCTTATATTGCAGTGTTTTGATTTCAAGCTTGCACAGGTGTCACAGGTAAACTCTGCCGAAATCGGATGTGCTAGGCCTACAAGGCGCATAACGGTGGCACAACGTAATCACGCTCCCGGCGAAAATAGCACGGATATCCGTGATGGTTACAATGGAGCGAACGAAAAACAAACAAACAAACAGGTAAACTCAGTCTGGATATCGTGGACAGTACAATGAATAGGTATAGGATGCCAAGATGATAGAACCGAATATCTGGATTATATTATGTGTATGGTCAAGATTCGAGCCCCCTGTTAGACCATTTACCGTTTAATATGATAATACTAACTAAAACTAAACAATACTAACTAAAACTAAACAATACATACTAAAACTAAACAATACTAACTAAAACTAAACAATAGTAACTAAAATTAAACAAAACTAAAACAAACATCAGAATTTAAATATCTACGACACATTTTTAAAGGAGACGGAAAAATTGACAGTGAAATTGAAATGAAGTGGCAAAAACAACAACAACAACAAAACAAACAAACGCTGTAACATACCAACTGACACCGATGCCTAAAATAACACCGACCAACATGGCGACCACATGGCATATAATAAACACCATCTTTATTCCAACGTTATGTTACCAGTGTCAGACATGTCCCCTGACAGAAACACTCATGAGAGAGATTAGAACATGAGAGATGAAATGCCTGTGAGAGGCTATAAATGTCACCAGAAGAGACCAAATGAGAAATGAAGACATTAGAAAGTTAGTAAAGACCATATTGTGCAAATAATATATTGAAGGACATCAGACCTACTAGTTCGGACACCTTATGCGAATGCAGCCGTCACAGCCATCCATCTATCCAGGCATACAACAGCAGAAAGAGCGAGTACAGAGCTCGAGGAAGAAAAAGAACAAGATGGAAAGATTCAGTCAGAGAGATTGTTTAAAACCCCGGCCTAACCATAGTAAGCGCAATAAAGTAGACAAAAGACAGAAAACTTCCGCTCACCACGACGCCTGACAGCGCTTGTTGAAATGACAGAAAACATCAACTCCCCACGACGCCTGACATCACTTGTTGAAATGACAGAAAACATAAACTCCCCACGACGCCTGACATCACTTGTTGAAATGACAGAAAACATCAACTCCCCACGACGCCTGACATCGCTTGTTGAAATGACAGAAAACATCAACTCCCCACGACGCCTGACAGCGCTTGTTGAAATGACAGAAAACATCAACTCCCCACGACGCCTGACATCACTTGTTGAAATGACAGAAAACATCAACTCCCCACGACGCCTGACATCACTTGTTGAAAAGACGTTAGATATACTAAAAAAATATTTACTGAAAATTTCAAGTGTATTAGGCTCAGGTATGTATAATATGTAACAACGTTTATAAAAAGCTGAACATTAATGTTCCCGTGCGTTGGTACCCATTTATTTATATTTTATTTAGATGGAAACAAAAACTTAATACATAAATAAACTTATATCAATACTTAAAATTTAAATTTTATAAAACAAACTAAAGTTAAATTAAATAAAATAAATATACGTTGTAAAAAAGCATTTTTTTTATTTATACAATGTTTAGGTTGAAAATATTTTTTCAAATTTAAATTCATGTATAATATAAAAATGAAGTATAATCTTGATAATTTCAAGAAATCATCGAAAAAAAACACCAACTTGTGACTGAGAAACAGCTGTTAAAATTGTGAGTTCGATAGTGACCAAGATGTATCAGTGGAATTGGTTTGCTGAAAAGAAGAAGTACTAGACTGTGTAATATAGAGTCTGGTAAAAGATTCCAAATGGAAATAGATGAATTCATAACAAAAATATGGACAGGTGAATGATTCCGAATGTAAGTAAATGAGTTCGCAGTAAAAATACGGATCTGGTCAACGATTCCGAATGAAAATAGATGAATTCACAATAAAAATATAATCAAGTGGATTATTCCGAATGTAATTAGATGAGTTCACAATAAAAATATAGAGTCAGGTGAATGATTCAGAATGTAAACAGATGAGTTCACAATAAAAATAAACGCAAGACATCGATTGCGTGACATATAACGAAGATGTAAATAGAAATATTAGTCCACTGAAGACGGATGTATCGCGCCAATGGTACAATTAATACGGAGGTACAACGAATTTCCATTCACTAAGCAACATCCTGCTGGAAATCTAGTAGGACTATTATTCTGCTACAAGCGCAGTGGGAGTGTGAGAATGTACGCTGAAAAAGAAAGAAAATAATATAAGTTTAGTTTATTAACACTCTACTTCCATACGTGAGACAGAAAGATGAATACAAAATTGTGTTGACACTAAGGTCGTGGTAAAAGGATTACAAGAATCGCGACCTCCACTATTGTATGATGTGTGTAACGCTCTGACACAACGAAATTTGGACCAACGTTCAGTGGTGTAATTGCTCTACTAATTTTATGTCTACAGTCTATGTCTACCTTCTATGTCTACAGTCTATGTCTACAGTCTATGTCTACCTTCTATGTCTACAGTCTATGTCTACAGTCTATGTCTACAGTCTATGTCTACAGTCTATGTCTGAAGTCTATGTCTACAGTCTATGTCTACAGTCTATGTCTACAGTCTATGTCTACAGTCTATGTCTACAGTCTATGTCTACAGTCTATGTCTACAGTCTATGTCTACAGTCTATGTCTACCTTCTATGTCTACAGTCTATGTCTACAGTCTATGTCTACCTTCTATGTCTACAGTCTATGTCTACAGTCTATGTCTACAGTCTATGTCTACAGTCTATGTCTGAAGTCTATGTCTACAGTCTATGTCTACAGTCTATGTCTACAGTCTATGTCTACAGTCTATGTCTACAGTCTATGTCTACAGTCTATGTCTACAGTCTATGTCTACCTTCTATGTCTACAGTTTATGTCTACAGTCTATGTCTACCTTCTATGTCTACAGTCTATGTCTACAGTCTATGTCTACAGTCTATGTCTACAGTCTATGTCTACAGTCTATGTCTACAGTCTATGTCTACCTTCTATGTCTACAGTCTATGTCTACAGTCTATGTCTACCTTCTATGTCTACAGTCTATGTCTACAGTCTATGTCTACAGTCTATGTCTACCTTCTATGTCTACAGTTTATGTCTACAGTCTATGTCTACCTTCTATGTCTACAGTTTATGTCTACAGTCTATGTCTACAGTCTATGTCTACAGTCTATGTCTACAGTTTATGTCTGCAGTCTCTGTCTGCAGTCTCTGTCTACAGTCTATGTCTACATTCTATGTCTACAGTCTATGTCTAAAGTCTATGTCTACAGTCTATGTCTACAGTCTATGTCTAAAGTCTATGTCTACAGTCTATGTCTACAGTCTATGTCTACAGTCTATGTCTACAGTCTATGTCTACAGTCTATGTCTACAGTCTATGTCTACAGTCTATGTCTACAGTCTATGTCTAAAGTCTATGTCTACAGTCTATGTCTACAGTCCATGTCTACAGTCTCCAAGCTGAACTTGCACTTCGACTGAAAGATTAATTAGAATGTTGAGAAAAGTAACGCATAACATAAAATACCAGCCCTTTATCAGCACTTTATATGACAAACTACTATTTGTTTACAAATTTTAACTCTATCAGTCAAGTCATATGTCAAACATCCACTGGTTTACAAAGATTAACTCTATCAGTCAACTCATATGTCAAACATCCACTTGTTTACAAAGATTAACTCTCTCAGGCACTATTTACATAGAGTCTATTTCATAGATTTCCCAGATGCAATATATTGGCGTGAATCTTGGACAATAACCAATAAGATGAGAGCAAAAATTTCAGCATAAAAAATGCTCTAGAGAATGTCATTGATCAACACGAACATCAGTAGGCACGGGACATTAGGAGAGAATTGAATGAAAAAGGAAACTGGTTAAACAACAACGTGCTCACTCTAGAAAATGTCAAAGTTTTGATTATATCAAACAAGATGGCAGCCTTGAACAGTTTGTACTGGACCGGGGGGGGGGGAGTGATGCCATGGAAATCATATAGGAATAGGCAATAAAGAAGATCGTCTTAACATAACATAACATGACATAACCTAACATAACATGACATAACATAACATGACATAACATAACATAACATAACATGACATAACATAACATAACATGACATAACATAACATAACAATATGACACAACATATCATGACATAACATAACATGACATAACATAACATAACATAACATAACATGACATAACATAACATAACATAACATAACATGACATACCCTAACATAACATGACATAACATAACATAACATGACATAACATAACATAACAATATGACACAACATACCATGACATAACATAACATAACATAACATGACATAACATAACATAACATGACATAACATGACATAACATGACATAACATAACATAACATAACATAACATAACATAACATAACATAACATAACATGACATAACCTAACATAACATGACATAACATAACATGACATAACATAACATAACATGACATAACATAACATGACATAACATAACATAACAATATGACACAACATACCATGACATAACATAACATAACATAACATAACATAACATAACATAACATAACATAACATGACATAACATAACATGACATAACATAACATAACATAACATAACAATATGACACAACATACCATGACATAACATAACATGACATAACATAACATAACATGACATAACATAACATAACATAACATGACATACCATAACATAACATAACAATATGACACAACATACCATGACATAACATAACATGACATAACATAACATAACATAACATGACATAACATAACATACCATGACATAACATGACATAACATAACAATATAACATAACATAACATAACAACATGACATAACATAACATATCAATATGACATAACATAACATAACATAACATAACATAACATAACATGGCATAACATAACATAGCATAACATAACATAACATAACATAACATAGCATAACATAACAATATGACATAACATGACATGACATAACATAGCACATCATAGCATATCAATATTCATAAAATAACAACAATGTCTGACATGACATAACATAACATAACATGAAATGATAGAACATAACATGACATGACATAACATCCCTAGGGATGCAGTGTCAAAGAATACAGAAAACATATTGACTCAAAGTGCGAGGCAAGTAGGTGCGATCTGAGCGAAACCTGCCTCAGATCCCGTTTGTTGCTGTGCGATTTGAATCCAAGATTATAAAGGAGTAGAGGATTGAATCTGTTGCACTCAGATTACCCTATATGAATTTCGTACTTTTCAACGAAACTGCTCGTCACCTGTTGAGAGTATCCCTCATTGCACGTAATTCCACAGTTTCAAGCAATAGTTCCATGGAAATCAGAAGGAAATCCGAAAAATTAAACATCACGAGCGGGAATTAAAACCGCGATCATCTTGAACAAACTAGTTGAACAAGTCAACAAAACCACTACGTCAGGTGACCCAAATAAAACTATTGTGTGGGCCAGCAAAAATATATTGCTCTAAAAAAATGCTGCCTCCACAGGGGATTGAACCCTGGATCTTCGGTTTACGAGACCGACGCCTTACCACTTGGCCACAGAGGCCGGTTGGTTTTGGTGAGTAAACAATATATTTGTGATATTTTATATATTGATTTAAGTTGTCCCACTTATACCATGTTTAATAGTTTTACTATGTAGGGAAAATGTATTTGTGATTAGTAATCCACGCCCTAGTCATAAGTTGACCGCGTCTTCGCTGAATATATTGTATTCTGTTGTTGGATCGTGAAAGCTGCCACGGAATTGTTTTCCCAAATTGTGTCCTTCCTACTCGCCATTATGTTCAATGAACTACAGATGATCGATCAATCGACGTTATAAAAAAAATAGCAACACAAAAACACTTGATAAAATTAGAGAAAAGACTAGTCCTAATAGTTTATAACAGAGATTTGAACAATGGCCGCTGTTCAACTTGCCTATCAACGTGAGTGGGTGTCATCTGAACGGAGAACCTAATTAAATCCCTTTTGTCGCATTATTTTTATTTATTAATCTACATTCTTAAACTTTAAGTTAAAGCTTCTATATTATATAAGTTGTATGGCCGTACGCCACTGACTTCAACATGCTGTACGCTACTACGTTAGTACTCACACTCCTGCAGATTAGCATGATGTTGTCCGGAAAAAAACAACAAAAAAACCGCTGTGTCATCGTTTACAGCCTTGCTGCAACATCTACGCCTTTCAGCCCGACACACCCGATTCGAGCATGATCATTATGACCCTCTATGAGATGGGACAGTCAACTCCACCGACAGAGACGACAGACCTCCTTCATAGTAGGTAGCAGTGTCACTATTCTTTGCTATCATTCCCAGATATATCATCACACAGGGTGACTTGTAACATATGTCTACAGGGACAGGTTGATCATGAGTCTTGAAATACTTGTCTGTTGTTGTTCTTCAGCATTCATTCTCAAACTTCAGCTGATCTCTCTCGTAGCTTGACAATAGTCCTATTAGATTTCTAGCAGGATGTAGTCTAGAAAATAGAAATGCGTTTTGTCTTTGTTTTATTTGCGCCAATGGCATGATACATCCGTCTTCGGCGAGAACAGCATACTAATTTGTAATCATAGTAACAGGCTTCTTCTTGTTCTGCGTTCAGCATCTGTGGTCATGCTATACCATCAGGCCTGTCGGCAAGACGAAGTCCACTAGCTTCTCCAGGTCAGAGCGGCTGCCCCATAGCTTTTGCCTCAAGTCTGTATCCTCTGGCCAGGTCTGCTGTCTCTGCTCTTTGTATGTTGGGCAGTAGTAACAGGCTGATCAACATTATACATACCAGTCACTAATTTGTAGCACACGAAGTATAACACAATTATACCACATAAGGTATAACACAATTATACCACACGAAGTATAACACAATTATACCATATGAGGTATAACACAATTATACCACACGAGGTATAACACAATTATACCACACGAGGTATAGCACAATTATACTACACGAGGTATAACACAATTATAACACATAAGGTATAACACAATTATACCACACGAGGTATAACACAATTATAACACATGAGGTATAACACAATTATACCATATGAGGTATAACCCAATTATACCACACGAGGTATAACACAATCATACCTCACGAGGTATAGCACAATTATACTACATGAGGTATAACACAATTATACAACACGAGGTATAGCACAATTATACTACATGAGGTATAACACAATTATACCACACGATGTATAACATATGCGGAATAACACAATTGTAGAACACGACATATAACAAAATTATAAAACACGCGGAATAACGCTGTTATAACACACAACACATTACACAATTATAACACAAAACACATAACAGAACTGATAGGCACTATTACATATTTCATGTTCCTTTCTCTCGTTCGTTCTGTGCTAGAGTGCGTATATGTTTGCTTATGTGTGTTATTTCAGGATTGCAGGTGAAGAAATATTTGTTTATGCCAATCCAATTCTAAATAATGATGGCGATCACGATCAGGCATTCAATATTAGTACAGACAGCTAATATACATATTACTTTCTATATGTCATCATCATCAGGTGACCTATTCTTTTTAGAACGTAGTCTTTCCTATGTATCTTTTGAATTATTCGAGGTCTTGAGCAAGTTCTCCCGCCTCTTTTAGTGACATGCGTAATCGTTCTTGAATTTCTTTTGTCAAACGACGTCTTGGGCGGTCTTTACCCCAGTGCTTTTCTATCATGTTCTCCAGTAACACTCTCTCCATGCCGCCGTGTCTCTTAATGTGACAGAAAACACTCGCTTTTTCTTTAATATGGTGTTCAGAAGTCAGCTTTCTTGGACGTTAATTGTTCTTAACACCCCCTGGTTTGTTTTTCTTGCTGTCCATGGTATTCTGAGAACTGTTCTATGGCACTTTAATTCAAATGATGTTATTATCTTGGCCACATTTTTATTTAGTGTCCATGCTTCACATCCATATGTCGCCACAGGAAACTCACATGTTCGTAGTAAACACAACTTGGTTCTAATGTTAGTACTCTGCCATAGTTTCTTTATCTGTTTTAATTTTGACAACGCCATTGCCGTTCTTATCTTAATCTCATCTATGCAGTCCCCCCCCCCAATTGTTTATATTAGTTCCTAAATAATCAAAATGTGTCACTTCTTCCAAATTGCAGTTCTCAATATTAATTTTGGGTCTTGATTTAGTTTTGTCAGTTGCCATTATTTTTGTCTTTTTCATATTTAAGAACAAGTTTTGCTGTTTGCTAAACTTTTGGGTTGACTTAATTATGTTCAATAGGTTGTGTTCGTTTGTTGTTAATAACACTGTGTCGTCTGCATATCTAATTTCTGGTATCTGCATCCCTCCTATATTTATGGGTCTGAAATCAGGATTCGTTGCTTCTTGTCTCACTTTTCTCATTATATTTTCCGCATAGATGTTGAACAAGTATGCAGACTAGGTACAGCCTTGTATTACTCCTTTCTGTACATTGAACAACTGCGAGCTTGCACCATTCACTTTTACCTCTGCTTCTTGGTGTTTATACAGCTCTGCTATTAGTCGTGTAATGTGTTTTGGGAAACCCATATCGTTCATTATTTCCCATAATTGATGGTGGTTGACACAGTCGAATGCTTTGGTACAGTCTATGAAGCATGCATGTAATTCGTTAATATACTCTATACGTTTCTCTGTGATCTTCCTCATGTTAAATTTATGCTCTCTCATTCCTCTGCCTGGTCGAAAACCTGCCCGCGCTTCGTGAATCTCATGTTCCATCGTGTTAGGTATTATTTCCATTATAATATTTTACTGGCTTGGCTGATCAACGCGATTGTTATATAATTTGAACATATTTGCATATCACCACTTTTAGGTATTGGTATGTATGCTAATTATGTATGCTTAATGTTAATTTAATGTTAATATAACAATAAACTATGCATTAATGTTAATTTAATGTTAATATAACAATAAACTATGCATTAATGTTAATTTAATGTTAATATAACAATAAACTATGCATTAATGTTAATTTAATGTTAATATAACAATAAACTATGCATTAATGTTAATTTAATGTTAATATAACAATAAACTATGCATTAATGTTAATTTAATGTTAATATAACAATAAACTATGCATTAATGTTAATTTAATGTTAATATAACAATAAACTATGCATTAATGTTAATTTGATTTTAATATAACAATAAGCTATGCATTAATGTTCATTTAATGTTAATATAACAATAAACTATGCATTAATGTTAATTTAATGTTAATATAACAATAAACTATGCATTAATGTTAATTTAATGTTAATATAACAATAAACTATGCATTAATGTTAATTTAATGTTAATATAACAATAAACTATGCATTAATGTTAATTTAATGTTAATATAACAATAAACTATGCATTAATGTTCATTTAATGTTAATATAACAATAAACTATGCATTAATGTTAATTTAATGTTAATATAACAATAAACTATGCATTAATGTTAATTTAATGTTAATATATCAAAATGAAAGTATGATTTTTGAATTTTGAATGAATAAATCACAAAAATTACTTCTTCTCTTTCAAAGGTGGACATGTATACACAGCACGTCCGGTTTTCCTGCTGTACTTGAAAGCTCCTTAGAGTGCTCCCATAGAGCTTTTTTGTGGATATCTGTCTCTGTGGGCCAGTGTTCCTCCTTTAGCTGGTTTAGTGGACTATAATAGTCCTGCTTGATATGTTCCGTGGTCTATGCTGCCTGCCCAAATAGACACAGAGGTGATGGAACCAGTCTTAGTCTATTTAAATGTCTATATAATAACAATAACGTATTTATTATTGACTATTAGGTAACAGGCTGATATCTTCGCTGTTTTTTGGCGTGTGCAATAAATATTTATTTATATGTGTATATTCGAATATACCGGTAATGCATATTTGTATGAGAGAGCGAAGTTTATTTTTCATCTCCTGCAAATTCCAGTTTTAGGACGTAATTGTTTATTCACTGAGACCACAGAAATATACATATACGACACATACATACCATTATGTATCACGGTTTTCTATTAATAATAATTCTGTTCGCAAACATTACTATAACCAAAATATTGCCACCAAAACATACTGACACAATCTTCTTCTTCTTCAGCGTTCATTCTCAAACTCCTGCTGGATCTCCTTTGTAACAGGACCATGGTCCTACTAGATTTCCAGCAGGATGTAGTCCAGAGAATGGAAATGCGTTGTGCCACCGTTTTATTTGCGCCAATGGCCCGACACATCCGTCTTCGGCGGGTACTGACACAATTAGAGTTATCGCTTCTGTTGCGAGAAATACTGACACAATTAGAGTTATCGCTTCTGTTGCGAGAAATCAACATCCGGCCCTAGAAGAACATTCCTCAAGAAGCAAGCTGTTTGAGAAATGTTACTACCACCCCCCTCCTCTATTTCTCTGCCTTATAAACGGTTAACGAACGCTTATTTTATATTGAGAACAAAAATTATTTTTATGCAAGTGAAGTGACAGTAAGCGGTTCGTCCCCTTAACAATCACATCTCCCCCCCCCCCCCTGCGGGGCGTGCGCCCCACTTTGGGAAACACTGAGCTAGAGAATACAACATAAAAATGACAACCACAAGTTACAGAAGAAGACCAAGAAGAAAGTGGATGGAAAGAGTTACCAAAATTCTGAAATGTCACAATATTACTACACATCAAACAACCAAACGTAACATGTCATGGAAACCGATCGTTGTTTAATGCGCCGACGTCTTACAACTAAAGCAGAGAAAAGACTATATATAGATACATTGATGATACATAGATAAGATACATGGATAAGATACATGGATAAGATACATGGATAAGATACATGGATAAGATACATGGATAATGTATATAGAAAAGATACATGGATAAGATACATGGATAAGATACATAGATAAGATACATAGATACGATACATAGATAAGATACATGGATAAGATACATGGATAAGATACATGGATAAGATACATAGATAAGATACATAGATACGATACATGAATAAGATACATGGATAAGATACATAGATAAGATACATAGATAAGATACATGGATACGATACATGGATAAGATACATGGATAAATAGATAGATAGATCGATAGAAAGAACACCACGTCTTAAACATCTTCAGAACACCCTGCATTATCATGAGACGCCAATGCCAACTGTTATTGACATGTTATAGAAACACACATGGAGTGTGTGTGATGGCTGTGACTTGACGGTGAGTGAGACATAAACACACATGGAGTGTGATGTCATGGCTGTGACTTGACCGTGAGTGAGACATAAACACACATGGAGTGTGTGTGATGGCTGTGACTTGACGGTGAGTGAGACATAAACACACATGGAGTGTGATGTCATGGCTGTGACTTGACGGTGAGTGAGACATAAACACACATGGAGTGTGATGTCATGGCTGTGACTTGACGGTGAGTGAGACATAAACACACATGGAGTGTGATGTCATGGCTGTGACATGACGGTGAGTGAGACATAAACCTCACAACTCGTTAGTTGCAGCGAAGGTCTCACACCCGTGCAGTCGACTTCTTGTAAGGATTGATTTTTGTATGTGTCCACTCACCCTGTAAAAAATGTGGGGACGAACAGGCATTTCACATTTTCACAGAAGCCCCTGGCAAATTACCTGTAAATCACAGGATAAAATTCAGCAGTGACAGTTTATTGACAGTTTATAGACAGTTTATAGACAGTTTATAGACATGTTATTGACAGTTTATAGACAGTTTATTGATAAAGACATGTTATTGACAGTTTATTGATAGTTTATTGATAAAGACATGTTATTGACAGTTTATTGATAGTTTATTGATAAAGACATGTTATTGACAGTTTATTGACAGTTTATTGACAGTTTATTGACAGTTTATTGATAAAGACATGTTATTGACAGTTTATTGACAGTTTATTGATAAAGACATGTTATTGACAGTTTATTGACAGTTTATTGATAAAGACATGTTATTGACAGTTTATTGATAAAGACATGTTATTGACAGTTTATTGATAAAGACATGTTATTGGCAGTTTATTGATAAAGACATGTTATTGACAGTTTATTGATAAAGACATGTTATTGACAGTTTATAGACATGTTATTGACAGTTTATTGACAATATACAGTATATTTGATTCAGTAAGTGAATCACAAAGTAAATAAAATAGTTTTAGATATTTTAAATTCAACGAGTGTTGTGGCTAACTAACAATGATGTTTTTAACTCTTTAATGTATAATACGTTTTTAACTCTTTAATGTATAATACGTTTTTAACTCTTTAATGTATAATACGTTTTTAACTCTTTAATGTATAATACGTTTTTAACTCTTTAATGTATAATATGTTTTTAACTCTTTAATGTATAATACGTTTTTAACTCTTTAATGTATAATATGTTTTTAACTCTTTAATGTATAATATGTTTTTAACACTTTAATGTATAATACGTTTTTAACTCTGTAATGTATAATATGTTTTTAACTCTTTAATGTATAATATGTTTTTAACACTTTAATGTATAATACGTTTTTAACTCTTTAATGTATAATATGTTTTTAACTCTTTAATGTATAATATGTTTTTAACAGTTTAATGTATAATACGTTTTTAACTCTTTAATGTATAATACGTTTTTAACACTTTAATGTATAATATGTTTTTAACACTTTAATGTATAATGCGTTTTTAACTCTTTAATGTATAATACGTTTGTAACTATTTAATGTATAATATGTTTTTAACTCTTTAATGTATAATATGTTTTTAACACTTTAATGTATAATACGTTTTTAACTCTTTAATGTATAATATGTTTTTAACTCTTTAATGTATAATATGTTTTTAACAGTTTAATGTATAATACGTTTTTAACTCTTTAATGTATAATACGTTTTTAACACTTTAATGTATAATATGTTTTTAACACTTTAATGTATAATACGTTTTTAACTCTTTAATGTATAATACGTTTGTAACTATTTAATGTATAATATGTTTTTAACACTTTAATGTATAATATGTTTTTAACTCTTTAATGTATAATACGTTTGTAACTATTTAATGTATAATACGTTATTAACTCTTTAATGTATAATACGTTTTAAACACTTTAATGTATAATATGTTTTTAACTCTTTAATGTATAATACGTTTGTAACTATTTAATGTATAATACGTTTTTAACACTTTAAATGTGTCAGGGTTTTCATGCTCTGTCATAATATATTAGAAAGCATTATATAGATATAGATTTTATTGGCGTACATGCACATGTTGTGGGTCTAATTAGAGGCTTGAGTAGCTTAATAAAGAGTTGCTACTGGGCATGTGTTGGTTATTAAAAATTAGAGGCTTGAGTAGCTTAATAAAGAGTTGCTACTGGGCATGTGTTGGTTATTAAAAATATGATGATGAATGATGATAGTTGAGTTGTAGCCACTGTTCCCGCTTTGCTTCGCTAATGTACGCCAGAGCACACATTTTTATCAATTTGCGCAGAGTTTGGACTCAACGCACGAGTTTTATGTATGTAAATGTGTGCATAAGTTCCTATAATAAAATATAATGTGTGCAAATAAAACAATCTGAAAAGTATTCGATTGTTAGGAAGAAAAAATATACATTTTCTATAGAAAAAGAAAAGGCAAAATAAAAATATAAACAGTACAAAAAAGTAGTTTTTTTAAAAAAGTTTGAGTGCACATAGATACGTTTTGTCCACGTGCGCTCTTGTCTCACAGATAAAACTAGTTATGACTAGGTCTGAATTTTGTTTAAAGTTTAGAGAGTTGCGCTACCGGTCGATCACACTCTGTATTCCTGATCCAGTCGCTCGAAAGTAGCAGAGTGTTAATGCGTGCTAATATGCATGGTGTTATGTTTGTTAAACAGAGTTATGAGAATTTCTCATATGTATGGGTTCTTGTCTGTGAAATAGAGTTATGAGAATTTCTCATATGTATGGGTTCTTGTCTGTGAAACAGAGTTATGAGAATTTCTCATATGTATGGGTTCTTGTCTGTGAAACAGAGTTATGAGAATTTCTCATGAGTTCGACTATCTTTTCTTTCACTAGTTGTAAGTAATATTTCAATGAGTATCTGGTTCTATAAAAACTGTCAGTCGTTGATAAATGGTACATGGGGGTGAGGATGGAGTGGGGTATGATGATTGGCAAGAAATACTGGAGTTTGTACACCAGTTAAAATGATTAGGCATAACTAAACGGGGTGGGTGTCCCAGTATTCTTGAAAGTTATTTATTCTTGACAGGGGGAAGGTAAAATTATAATGTAATTTATGGGCATTCCCTTGACTATCCTTTTACATTTTGTGAGAACAGTTCATGAAATGTGTCCCTATACTTTGTACTCATCTTCAAGTAGAGAAAGATGTTGACGCTTGAGTTGATGCTCTCAGACACGCAGGCAAGTGACCAGCTGATCGTGTAGAGGTTGGAATACTTGCCACCAATACTGAAGTCTGGTTCAATAAACGTTATTAAAAATAGGATGACACTAGGAGTGTAGCTTACAATTAATATTGTAGCAATTAGTACAACCATAGTGATTGTTTTTCTGTCTCTGTTCGTCATAGACCCTGTCTTTGCATGATCTGTAGCGGTTTCCTGACGCCAGCGAGTTTTCTCTCCTAGTTTCTGTATTAGCATTAGGGTCAAGAACACAACTGCTAAGAAGGACATTGTTGCAACTACAGCATGAATGACCATTACAATTCCTTCTACTTTGTCACTGTTGCTTGTAAAAGCTAGTCCCAGAAGGGTTCTGTTTCTGCCCGGATAGAAGTTCCAAGAGATGGAGGTTGTAAAGTATAATGGACAGACAGAAGCAAATGTCAGTGAATAAATTAGTATTACAGTTATACTTGTTCTTCTGGGAGTGAACATCTGTTTGACGTGTAGAGGAAAGGTGATACAAAAACACCTTTCTGCTGTGATATAGACGGTGATTAGGCAGGTAATTCTAGCAAAACATTCACGTGGGACACCTGCAACGATAAACTGAATTCCAGAAGTCACTAAAGGTACACCTGAACTTGTCACCCTAGGATTAACACAAACATTATAGCACTGTTGCATAATGAGACTAGAGAGATCAGAGATAGCTAGAGCAAAGAAACTGATGTTGATAGTTGTGTCCAGACCTTGTCTATAGAATATGATCAAGTTAATAACATTGGCTACTGTTCCAAGTACACTCACAACACCGCATACAAGTACATAATTTATTATTTGAATTATTTCCTTTATTTCGTCACCCAAGTATTGTATATCATAATTTGATGGTTTAGTCTCATACGGCATTGATCGGTTCAACATCTCGATATTAATGATTGGTACACTAGTATAGTAGTACTGGACAAATTTGGAGAAAGTAAAGTTTGAACATCGTGAGATCAATATTTGTTTTATTAATGTGACATCAATATGTGGTTCAACATCCTGGCGGAATCTCTGGTTCAACATCCTGACGGACTCTCTGGTTCAACATCCTGATGGCAGTATTTATTAGTTCTAAAATTATCAATCTAATTTCCACAGTTGTTGGGTGTTATAATTTGGAGATTCAAGCCTCATTTGATGATAGAGATAACTTTCAGACTCGTGTGTCAGCTATAAGTGTATCAGGTCTCCTGGTTCATGTACAAGTATTGTGATTATCCTCTTCTTAATGAAAGACATGCACGTTGACTATCAAATCTCCCTCTCAACAGTGCTGCTGATGGTTCTAACTATGTATCAACTAAGAAGTAAGCCCTCGCATGTCCTCGCATGTCATCGCATGTCCTCGCATATCCTCGCATGCCCAGCATGTCCTCGATTTTCCAGCATATCTTTTTGTTTTTGTTGAGTCTATTATATTTTAGTTACGATATTATATATTGATAATAAGTTGACTATATATTAATAATTTATATATTTCTGTAACTTATGTATGTTTCTTACACATAATTACGCCTGTATAAAAGTTTAAATTTATTCAAATATTTCTGTACATATTTTTTCTTATGCTGTTCTATTATCTTATATATTTAATACTGTCAGTAGAGTTTAGTTTCTGCACAATTGGCGAGATATCCATTAAAAAATATATTTATACACAATAAGAACATCGTTACGAATTATAAATTAAAAAACAAGTTGGAAATTAGTATAGCAAGGGAAATAATTATGAAAATGATTTATTATATATAATGACTGTGCGTGTTAGTTTGTTCCCCTTAACAATTTAAGTGTACACATTGTATGACAATAACTACTATCCGAGAATTGCTTATAATTAAGCATTATTTCATTTTCGGGTTTTTGACACCATTATATGTGATAAAAATACGATTAAAAGTCTCAAAATGTCAGCTATTGTGAGGATGTATCTGTTGCTTCCCTGACATAATGTGCAAGACACAAAAATCGACTCGAATTGATTAAACCTACAATCAAATTAGCTAGCAATATAATGGAAGACATTTTGCACTTAAGTGCAATTTCACCTAGTAACATTTGTGAAATTGTAATAATTAGGATTCTAATCCATTCTGGAGTACCATGAAACGATAGGAGTACCATGAAACGATAGGAGTACCATGAAACGATATAGCAGATGAATTAACTTGACAATTGTGATATCAATGAATCAAGTGACATTCAATGTGGCGTAGGAGATCATGTTTCTTAATAACTAACTCTCTCTTGTGTTTTTAGTAAGTTCACTTGGCGGCATTCTCTTCTGCCATAATGACAATCCATCCAGAAGCTTCTCTCTTTAACATTCTCTATCTTTTCTCCCCTTGATATCGGAGTATCTCCCGTGGCTTAAAATAAAATACCTCCGCCAACAATAAATAAATGGGTAGCATATTCTATTCAGGATGCAGCCATCACCCAGGGCATTATTTGGCTGTAGTGATGTTGTAGGTAGTGTGTGATGTTCAGTAGTGTGTCATTGCTTTCTGAACGGTAAAGATGCACAATTATCTGCAGCGGAGTTCAAACTCGGTACCATGGCCGTGACAGAAGAGCACTGAACCACGTCGCCACAGTGCCGAATTTCCAATGGTTAGTAAATGTTCTTTTGTTTTCCATTGCTCATAATGTTCTCTGAAAGACTTGACTTTCTGCTTCGTCCTCCATCTTCAGTTGGTGTCTGAAGCTTCTATAGGTTTACTCCATGAAGTCTAATGTGGTTACTATCACCACGGCAAGTCCGTATATCTTGTTCGTCACAGCTGTTTCAGGTGGCCATAGTTTTCCTCTCACGATGTGGCACAGTGAGCAGATCTATAACATAGATTACACTTCTTCTTTCTGCAGATTATGTACATGCTAGCTTCAGATCTTCCAAACATGTGTTATTTGTATAATCTTCCATAATTGTGTTGTTTGAGTAATATTCTATACACGTGTTGTTTGAGTAATCATCCATACATGTGTCGTTTGAGTAATATTCTATACACGTGTTGTTTGAGTAATCATCCATACATGTGTCGTTTGAGTAATCATCCAAACATGTGTCGTTTGAGTAATCATCCAAACATGTGTCGTTTGAGTAATCATCCACACATGTGTCGTTTGAGTAATCATCCAAACATGTGTTGTTTGAGTAATCATCCAAACATGTGTCGTTTGAGTAATCATCCAAACATGTGTTGTTTGAGTAATCATCCAAACATGTGTTGTTTGAGTAATCATCCATACATGTGTTGTTTGAGTAATCATCCATACATGTGTTGTTTGAGTAATCATCCATACATGTGTTGTTTGAGTAATCATTCATACATGTGTTGTTATAAAAAATATTATTCATGCATTATTGTGTGTCAAATAAATCATTTGACAAAAAATGTGATGACGTTTTTGTGAAAACCGCTAAAGGAAAGCGCGGAGGGGGGGGGGGGGGTTTGACGTTTGTCCCGCCTTGTGATCACGTTCCTGGCACTAAAATCATGTTTAAATTTGTTAAATTTGCTTAAAATTTGTTACGTTTGCTAGCAATTTGTTACGTTTGCTAACAATTTGTTACGTTTGCTAACAATTTGTTACGTTTGCTAACAATTTGTTACGTTTGCTAACAATTTGTTACGTTTGCTAGCAATTTGTTACGTTTGCTAACAATTTGTTACGTTTGCTAACAATTTGTTACGTTTGCTAACAATTTGTTACGTTTGCTAGCAATTTGTTACGTTTGCTAACAATTTGTTACGTTTGCTAACAATTTGTTACGTATGCTAACAATTTGTTACGTTTGCTAACAATTTGTTACGTTTGCTAACAATTGATTGCAAGAATATATTAAGAAGAGAAATATGTGTAAGTGAAGTTGAAACTGGACATAGAAAATACATAGATAATCTTAGAATACATTCTATTGTTACATTTTTATACACAGATAATATTATAATATACTGTATTGTTACAGTTTTATGCATAGATAATCTTAGAATACAGTGTATTGTTAAATTTTTCAAATCTCCATGAATTCTAGTTTGAGTATTCTATTAAATAACAAATAAATAACAACTAATACAAAGTTGTTATTTCTGTCTACATGGTTTATCTGAGAAGTCATGTTTATGTTAGCATATCTATATACTATTTTTTTAAAAAACACGTAATTTTATTTCAATCGTGTACCAAATTTTTAATTTACGGAATTATTGTTTCAACCTTGGCATGAAAAATCTTTCAGACTGTGACTAAACCAAAACCCGTCTACAGTTATTCCCAACGACTTTTTGACGATGCTGGTTCGCCCACTGTAGTCGGTTCTGGAGATGCCGGTCCGAAAGAAAAGGACCGCTGGACGGTCTTCTAGCCCACATATCAGCGTTGTGCAGCCGGTTCCACATCGTTTGATCTGAAATTCAACCATCTGCTGGCATTGAATGAATTGTGGAGAACTCAGATACAAATCGATTCTTGAGGTAATGTAGAAATATGAAGCGGGTCTTCGGCAGTTCATCTTTATGTCTTTCACTGCATGACCTATCTGCCAATGAACCAGTTTGTTGAAATAGCCTCTAAAGGCGACTATGGTGATTCTAACCACACTAACCTGTCTTGCCACTACAATTTCTGATAGTCCAGCCTTTAAGCGTCCATTGAGGATGTACGATTGATCTGTAGAGTTGAATCTGCCACGAGTTATTACCTATACTTTTTTGGGGCGGGGCGGGGATCTTAATCTCTTTCATGACCTCACGAATAATTAGGTGAGTACAATTCAGGTAACAACGAGAAGTTTATGACCATGTGGACCAAGTCGATAGGATGAATGATGTCCAATCAGAGAATATCTTTTATAAAAGTAATTCAAAAAATTGCATTTTTAAAAATTTGTACAATATAAGTTTACGTACATTTGCTAGGAAAGAAAACTTCAAATAGGTGTTTGCTGAGAAATATTCCAAAAATTGATAAATGAATGCAGTAGCAATAAGTCGTTATGAACAGTATAAAGAATAATTGAGTAGGGAAGCCCACTACCCGAATAAAAGACATGGAGAAAACGGATGTGCTGGGCCTTTCTAGGTACAAGTAACGCCGCTACGCTGAAAATCAGTAGCATAACGTACTTCACGCCAGTGGGCGGAAATCAAACGATATATTCTGTTTGTTATCAGAAAGTAAAGAAATCACACGAACTTTCATTTTGGCTAACCCATAGTAAGGTAATAAACACAAACTTTCGTTTTGATTATCAGAGAGTGGGGAAATCACATGAATTTTCATGTTGTTTGTCAGAAAGTAAGAAAATAACATGAAATTTCATTGATCAGAATTTGTTGATCAGAAAGCTAACGCAGAAGACGATGATCCAAATACGTTTAAAGTAGATATGAATAGATATTTTGTTAAACGTAAATACGTTTAAAGTAGATATGTATAGATATTTTGTTAAACGTATTACCTTCTTGCACACACAACTGCACCACAACTGAGGAAAACATGTGCAATCACCAGAAGGCTATGGGCTGTCAAGAGCTTCCTGCTCACAGCGAAAGGGATGGAATCATCATCTATCTTGCACAGGGCAAGCAGCTAGATAATAACTTCAATGAGAATGTTGACTTTGAGGTAGTCTAGCTACTTAGGGCATGCAATAAAAATGATATTGGGTTTGTTTACATATTTAGTGGATCACAAGTTCGACGTAACAATATTTGCCATTCTCATGACATTCAGACATTCAACCGTCGCCAGCTCACAGAGTAACTAGCTAGATAATAACTTCAAAGAAAACGTGAATTCAAGTGTTTAACTAAAGACTTTGTAAACATGTGATTGCATATTTATGATGGAAACATAGGAGTAAATAAGTAAATAAGAATGACAATGTCATTGGTAGTGTTTAATTAATTAATGGATTACATTCCACAAGTTCGACGTAACAACCACTTGTAAACTTGAACAGTACAATCTACTTTGCTATAGTCTAATATTTCTCAGTCACACGTAAACTTGAACAATACAACCTACTTTGCTATAGTCAAATATTTCTCGGTCACAAGTAAACTTGAACAATACAATCTACTTTGCTATATTCTAATATTTCTCAGTCACAAGTAAATTTGACCAATATAATCTACTTTGCTATAGTCAAATATTTCTCGGTCACAAGTAGACTTGAACAATACAATCTACTTTGCTATAGTCTAATATTTCTCGGTCACAAGTAAACTTGAACAATACAATCTCCTTTTTTTAGTCAAATATTTCTCTGTCACAAGTAAACTTGAACAATACAATCTACTTTGCTATATTCTAATATTTCTCAGTCACAAGTAAACTTGACCAATACAATCTACTTTGCTATAGTCTAATATTTCTCAGTCCTCATGGACAAATGGTTATGTCAACAGTTCAAGTCTGTTCACACTTGTGGCCATCTTAGATACATATTTTCCCCAATACGATGTCACATTCTGTACTACAAAGAGAATGTTAAAATACGGCTGTCTGACAAAAAACATAACACCAAAACTAAAGCTACCCCATGTGTTCCACATCTTGTATAACATGGCCTTGAACTTCTACACCGACCATCACATTTTGGTTATGAAAATTAATTAATAATTCACACTCCTCCTTTCACACGGTTACAGGCATAACATCTGTTGGAAAGGGGTGGGAATGGTAGATAATTTGTCTAGTAATGGTAGAGCAACGGTTTCTTTTGAAACCTTTCTTCACGTTGTCTTTCAGTAAATTTATCTTTCACCATTCTTATTTTTCAGAAAAGACCATATCAGATTCTCCATGTTCTTTTCTGAAACTACAATGTCATTGGCTGCTGTTTGAAATGTCGTTAAATGCTGTTGATGACTACAACATTTGACTACACCACATTTTTACAGAGTGAATAGAGCACAACTATGGATAACACTACAGACATATGGAGTTCCCAACATCTGATAAGCCTATGTCAGAGCATATATGCCAATATTCAATGCTCAGTAAGAACAAGCAAAGGTACATCCGATACATTTCAAATTCACTCGGGTGTCAGACAGGGATGTGTACTATCCCCCCTATTGTTCATAACATGCATAGATCACATGTGCAAAGTAGCAAAGACAACGGGAGAAAATAATCTGAAGGATAAATTAAGCAAATTACTATTTACAGACGACCAAGCATCATCAGAAAAAGAACTACAAAAACATATAGATTACATAAAACATGCCATACCTTTAACATGAATATAAATATAGAAAATACCGAAGTAATGAAGATAGGAAGAACAGAAAGAAACGTTAAATATATATATATTGAAAACAACAGGCTTAACCAAGTGACAGAATTCACATACCCAGAAAGTAATATAACAACAGACCACAAGAGCATCAAAAAAATACACAATAGATGTAGTAAAGCATACCAATCCCTAGGGTAAATGACACCAATCTTCAGAAACAAAAACGTAGATTTAAACACCAAAATAACACTATTCAAAACGATTATTATGCCAAAACTGTGCTACCAAAGCCAAACATGGACAACGACAGCACAAGATAAACGTAAACTTGTGACAGCTGAAATTTCAAGCTTACGCAGAATCCTAGGGATATCGCTAAGAGACAGAATGAGGAATGAGGACATTCGACAAAAAACCGGCACGACTACCATCAGACAGCAAACTATGCTACACAGATACAGCGAAGGCAGTCCTAGAGGCCGACCACGAAAACGATGGACCATTGAAACAAAAGAGCCGACACATTCCACAATATACTGAGCACACAAGAGGGCTGTCTCCAGAAAACTTTTCTACCCCTGACGCCGAAGGGCAACAAAGGGTTTCAGCGAATAGATAGATAAACTTCGCCATCTCTGGTCGATTTCCCTGGATTGATGGCAGCATCATCTAAAGTTTTCGACCCTAGATTGATGGCAACATCATCTAAAGTTTTCGACCCTAGATTGATGGCAACATCATAAAAGTTTTCGACCCTAGATTGATAGCAACATTATCTTAAGTTTTCGACCCTAGATTGATGGCAACATCATCTAAAGTTTTCGACCCTAGATTGATGGCAACATCATCTAAAGTTTTCGACCCTAGATTGATGGCAACATCATTTAAAGTTTTCGACCCTAGATTGATGGCTACATCATCTAAAGTTTTCGACCCTAGATTGATGGCTACACAATCTCAGGTTTTCTAAGTAGTTCAAGGTTTTATGTGGTTGTCTGTGCCAATGCGTGTCGTGTTCAGTATATTTTATATCTCCAGTTTGTGGGAAGATCTTTCAAAGTTTGAAACATCACATTCATAATCATCCAATCAAGTGCCGTGCATCGTAGTCGATCATAGTTTTCTACAACTCTGTTAATAGTTTAGTTTATGACATTTTCTCGTGTCACAGTAACAACCCATCGTGCAACTCCTTTGTCTTCTTCTATCTTTTCTCACCTTAATCTTTCCGGTGGTTAATAATTGTTCAAGTTTTGCTTTTCTCACCACATGCCCTAACATGTTAACTGTTTCTCATTTATGTTGTAATTTGTCTTTTTACTCCAGCATCTCTGCGGACTTCTACTTTAGTTTTCTTGGCTGTCTATTTACATTTTAAAATTCTACTCTTTAAAACCAGATATAAATTGCCTCTAACTCACTTTGAACGTCTTTGTTTACCGTCCAGGCTACACTACCATAAAAAAAAGAATTGTTTGGATATAACATCCTAGCACTGGAATCCGTATTCATATTAAGAAGATTGTTAGTTTCATGCTATAAATACATGATATACAACATTATCATTAGAGTTTTCAGCAACAATAATTATATCATAATATCGCTCATTATATTTGTCATTGATTATTTTTCTGCAAAATATTTCCTTAAGGTTCCAGTTGTCAAGATTATTTCAAGGGTCATAACACGCATGTTATACTTTTTTCTTATTCTCAGAGTTGTCTGCCCTATCACAGACACACTATTCCATCAATAATATCAAGGGCAGGCACGTTACCAATCCAGAGGCAGAATTTGGTAGTTTTTTAAAATCTAGCCTTCAGAACTATTGTGCCTATATGTCTGGTGAAGTTTTGGGAAAAATACGGCTCGCTGCCGATTCTGACACGTCAATCCATTTTTAATATTGTGGTTATATGCCTGGTGAAGTGGTGGGCAAAATACGGCATGTGGACCGATTCCGACATGTCAATCCAGTTTTAGTAACACAAGTAAGCATTTGTGACTGTGATGATGGAGACACAAGCGTGACCGAGCGGCAGTAAAAGACCTGCTCTCGGAATTAATTAGTCCCTTATTCGTTCTTTTTCTTGCTTATTCCCGTTTTTTTCAGTTGGTCAATAGTTTTATACTTAAATCGCATGCCAAAAATAACCATGGCAACTTCAGGTATATAAATAGGAAACAATGTAAAGCGTGATAATAATAAAGAACGGGCAGAATGAAGGCCTGTTTACCTTTTGCAGTTAGGTCTTATAGTACTATCCATTATCATGACACAATGCAGCGATAAAAGGTCAATCATCTGTCACTTTGGTTAATCTTTAAGTGTGATAACTGGGGTGTAAGTACCAGAGCCATATCTCTTTAAGTGTGGTGGCCGGGGTGTAAGTATCAGAGCCAGATCTCTTGTACGGACGACATACTAAACTATCAACATGGCTACACACGCCTACACTCCAGTACAAGTTATACAAATAATATTAACATGGCTACACACGCGTACATTCAAGTACAAGTTATACAAATACTATTAACATGGCTACACACGCGTACATTCAAGTACAAGTTATACAAATACTAAATGTGTTCGTAGTTACTTACGGCGAAATCTGACGTGTCTTGACATTGGCACAAACACAGCAGTGACGCAATGCATTTCCGCTCTCTGGACTCTTGTAGGACCATCGTCCTGTTATAAACGCGATCCGATGTGTGTCTGAGAACGAAGGAAAAAATCGAACCCTCCAGGTATAAATGTACCGTTTTAGTGTGTGTTCCTTATTTGCGATACTTTTAAGGCACCACCAACGCATGTTAATGAAGATCTTTAGCGTGAACCGTTGGCCTGCCGCTGATGCTGAAGTTGTGTCTGGTTGTTTGTTTAAGAACTCCAGGAATTGCCAGCAGCAGTGTATTTATAAGTTGTATATGTACTGTCCAGGAAGTTAATAAAATACGGCATGGAGCTCCAAGGGACTAAAGACAGTCCTTTTTTATCCCACACCCCAACCACACGAGAAATTGTCAATCAGACTCACCGACCACCAATCATAAAATGTTATTCACATCTGACTTGGTCTAACCTTGTTGGAAAAGGGGGTTGTTGGTCGAATATCTATGTACATAGCGGTCAACCCATATTTGTATTGAAGTAGCGATTTTTCTAGGCAGTATAAATACGTCAAATAGGTTGTTATTGCTTGATGATCGGTCCAGATGCAGAGTTGCCTGTGGAGCGGCTTGAGCTTGGAATGTGCTATACCATTACGCAACAGAGCCGGACAAGAGGATACATCATCAGAGAAGCCGGAAAAGAAGATATATCACCACAGAAACCGGACAAGAGGATGCATTGTAACAGAGAAGCTCCTCTTCGTAGAAATGGTATTCATTGGATTAAATATTTGTAACTCAAACTTTTAGAGTGATCCCATATACGGAGCAGGACCACAGTTTTGCCATAGAAGAGTACAAGTACTGAAGTCAGAGGCACCAGACAAAGAGACAAAGAGAAACAATGATGTCATGCAACGAACACACTTTTATAGAATATGTTGGTAGCAAACGAAGTAGCAGAATAGAAGCAAAGAAATCAAGAAATCAGTAAACAAAAAAAAAATAAACAAAAAATAAAATTAAGGCATCATAAAAAATTATTAGAAAAGTTAATCAACAAAAATGCAACTATGACTATCTCAACCAACAGAGGAGAGTACAGATCATATTCTGTACAAGAATGGCATCAGAATGGAGAGGAGACAAAACATAAAACATCCACTGAAATTGACGAAGACTGGTCCCATTATTTCTGTGCTGCTGTGCAGAGGCGGCCCTAACCACAAAACATTTTCTACAAGACTACAGTACACTAAACTAGTTGAGGATGGCACATGAACACACAGGGGCAGACATCCACAGAGACAAGTTATTGGGTACAATACAGGTGACCTTCAATACAGGTGACCTTCAATACAGCGGACCTTCAATACAGCGTACCTTCAATGCAGCAGACTTTCAAGATGATAATGCAAGAGAGCACATTTCTGTGCAGTAAATTTTTTCAAAGAACAAGCCTGTGTCAAAAGAAGGAGTTATACAAACAGTAACATGAATCCTTTAGAAAATACCTTTGACGAGCCTGGACGACGAGTTTAGCAACATCACTCATCTGCTGCAACTCTTCAAGAATTGCTTCTGTTACTTCAGCATCGACATATGCTATTACATCTGTGGGTCCCACCAATGGTTCCCTAGACCCATGGAACAGAAAACCGTACTAGATTACGTTCCGTTATGTTGAAGCTCTCTTATGGACGCTATCTAAACTTTCAACTATAGACCCCCTCTAAATAGAAGGCTCCTTCAATAGGCAGTGCACTATGCCGAAAGCTGTAGTCTCCTGGATATGGAAGTTCAGAAAAACTACCAGACTGCACATAAGAAGTCAAAGCTAATACTCGCAATCCTCAAATAGTTCGAGTTCTCAAACAAACATGCAAAATATTCAGCATCACTGGCAGGCCAACGTTTCAAGCTCAAACTCTTCATTTCTATGCGATGGTGATGCCGTAACTGTATCGCAAATAAGGAATACAGACACGGTACTGTTATGTTGACTTTGTTATTCTCATTAATTTTGAACATGTGGGTTGTATTGATTGCTGTGCTGTCATTTTACACACTTTATGCTGATGGTCTGAAATATAGTGTTGTTTGTAACTGAGAAATATGTCATGGTATAGTTTCAAATACTGTTCCTGGATTCTTTCCCTTTCTTTTGACTTAACACCCTTCCTAGATGTGGTCCTTAACGTTTTACGAAGGGTATAGATTCTAGGGTGACTGCATGAAAACTGTGTGCCATATGGATAAAATATATAAGTAAAGCGTACCAAGGAGTTGTAGAAACAATCAGGAGGCAGCAGAAGGGATTTTGTGGTACAGATTAATAAAAAACGAAAAACATGTTGGCTACAGCTGGAATGCAAATATAGCGCTACTGAATGAACCTGGTTCATATCCCGTATGCAGCCTTCTGGTTTGTGCCGTATGGAAAATGTATATATGCAACAACAAAAACATTTATCAAAAATTAATTAAAATGCATGTTTTCTTAAATAAATCATTGAATCAACGTTTTTGCCTGCAGATCTTTATAAGCATCGCGTGACAAACTAAGAAGGAAGGAAACGTGACAAACGAAGACAGAAGGAAACGAGAAATCATGAGCATACTACATATTTAAGTGGTGATACAAATAGCAAATGAGACAATAGGAGAGTGTACAGAAATAGAGAATATATAATGGGAATGGAAGTTATTCATGAGGGAAATGCAACAAACAAGAGAATTATGAACATCAAAAGAAACTCATTAACAATACTAAAATAATATAAATATGTTATGAAATTAAAGTGATGTCTTGTCGAAGTAAATTATTGCAGGCGCACTCTGCTAATGAAAGATCTGGCAAATTATTGCCGGCGCCCGCAGTTAATGCAAGATCTGGCAAATGTTCGTCATATGTACACGTTCGATGACTAGACATGGCGACGTTGTAAATTTGCAACATTATTTGAGGCATCTGTGATAATATTGAAGGAATTCAGATATAGGTCTGGTATAAGTAGACCTATTAACAAATGAAATAGAGTAACAAACACATGTTTCATTGTATTATACAAGGTGGCTACACTGTCACTGAGTACTAAATTACATTAGTGGTAACACTACGTCATATGCTCTGTATTTAGTTTCGGATCTGCTTGATGTCAGTGCACATCGACTTTATAAACGCCCTATATAAGCATAATTCGTCTGGCATCAATTAGGATATGAATATATTTGAATGTTTTTGTCTCATGTTTTTGACTTCCTGCATATAGAGACAAATAAATCTTCTCGTGCACATTTAACTGTCGCTGTTTCATAAAAATCAAAGGAAAATGTCCAGTCTGCATGATTTCATGCTAAGTCTATGATATTACTGCGGGGTTACGATCAGCAGGATTCGCCAGGATATGTTCAGGGTGAATGTGTTAAATGTCACCTATATAATAAAACAATTCAGGTATTACTGCAATTTGAACCCCGTGTTCTAATATTTCTGACACTCTCTCTATTTTGACAATAGTGTGACATGTAATGCAGATCAGACTGTTTTGTGAAATATTCACACATGAATTCACAATTAGTGACAAATGCCTGCATTTTTCTAAAAGTATAAAAATTGATTGATATTTGAATTAATATAGACATCAGGTGAACCTATATTTCTCAAAAATTCACGGATGGGAGAGGCAGGTTTAATGAAAATGAGTAATCAGCAATCATGGACAAATTATATAAGAATTACATTTACCGGTTCAAATCTCGTAATCAATAACTAGCATAAGAACTACAATAATTTGCCCATACAATTGATATACTCTATAATTATGGTCCTTGTGTCTATATATGTCAATAAATTTATATATATATATATATATATATATATATATATAAATATAAATATATATACATAATATATAATATACTTATTGGAAAAATAGAAAAGCATTTCAAAATTAAAATATAATAAAACAAACTTGTAAGGTGAACAATAAAGACACAAATTAACGGACTCACATCATGTGTGTTGTTATAAAATAAATTATGGATGTTATGCTTGTTCCAGGCTAGAGTTAATGCATGGCTGTGTACATGGGTTTTGAACTTTCATAAATGTATAACATTATGTCGTTCACTTACAAGTATTACAAATGTAGTAAGTGATATCGACAAGGAAATGATTACATCTCGTGTGTAGTTACTGCATCAATAATATGTAATTAATGTTCACTGAAGTGTAATAATACTCTGCTGATGGTTACTAGAATGTTCTCTACGTTTAACTGAAAATCGCTCAAGTGTGACATGTTATTTAAACAAATTAAAGTCGTTGGAAAATTGGAAATAATGTTATGTGGAATTATGTATGTATTAGTTTTCAAAGGTGAAAGAAATAATTTCAAACAAAGTGACATGCATAAATAAAATATGAGTACCAGATCAGGAATATCAGGTTCCAGGAAATCAGGAATATCAGGTTCCAGGAAATCATGTATAAATAAGCGACGTTGGTGATGTCATACCGATAGATAAATCAAGTATAATATTCAAAGTTGATTATGTCATACCTATAGATGAATCAAGTATAATATTCAAAGTTGATGATGTCATACCGATAGATAAATCAAGTATAAAAATCAAAGTTGATGATGTCATACCGATAGATAAATCAAGTATAAAAATCAAAGTTGTTGATATGATACCGATAGATAAATCACGTATAAATATCAAAGTTGATGATGTGATACCGATAGATAAATCAAGTATAAAAATTAAAGTTGAGGATGTCATACCGATAGATAAATCAAGTATAAAAATATAAGTTGATGATGTCATGCCGATAGATAAATCAAGTATAACAATGAAAGTTGATGATGTGATACCGATAGATAAATCACGTATAAAACACTGTGATGTTGTTTTAATCAGGGTTGCCATAGTTTTATTTTTTTCAGGACATATTCTCTTTTTAGGCCATACATTTCATCTCTGCAGGATTTTTGAAATATACAAGAATGTTCGAGTTTTTACTTTCCGTACTTTTATTCAAACTTTAGTACATGAAGACTTCGTATATATCTTTATCCCAGACGGCATGTTGCTGCCATGGAACTTACCTTTATTTTTATTCAAATTTCCTTGTCTATTGTTTCCCCCCAGGTGAATGATAGTTTATAGTATCCACACTTGCCGTTAAGTGTGAGGATGGGAACATCAGTTGTCGCTGTAAGGCGAGATGTGTCGCCTTGGTTGCGCTGAGTCCATGTTGTTTTCAAGGTTTTCTTGATGGTTTCTATGCACCGATTTCATGGTTTACCGTTGACGTTATCTTCAAATATTCTTTTGTTATATGCGATTTTTGGTATTTGGTTTGACTTCATTCTCATAAGGTTACAAACCCATTTTACTTGCTGTCTTTCGATATGTTCGACACATGTTATTATACCTACACTTTTCCTAATTTCTTCATGTCCTATTTTATACAATGAACAGAAATTGTCATTGGTGTGACCAAAATAAGTCGATAAAACAACCTAACCACGAGCTATAGTGACAGACGACGTGACTAAAAAGTCTTCATCGGAACCAACAAAATAACATAAACACAAAATTTTACATAGAAACACATAGACTATATATAGCAAAGTGATATGAAGAAAACTAAAGAAACGAGAAGAAGATGACAGAAGCAGAACCAGGTTAGCATGACAGAAAAAGTTAAAGAACTGATGGAGGAAATATGATGAACTGGGAAGAAAATAAAAATGAATATGAAAATATACTTAGCTCGGATCACTAAGGCTATCTTGTCTTGTCCAGAGTGAAACAGACAAGACAACCTTAGTGATCCAAGCTAAGTATATTTTCATAATCATTTTTATTTTCAACACATTTAATTATTTTATTATTTTCCATTCATCAGTTTTTTTCAGTTTTTCTGTCATGCTAACCTGGCTCTGCTTCTGCCATCTTCTTCTCGTTTCTTTATTTTTCTCCCTATCACCTCCTTACCTTATATGTCTCTACGTAAAATTGTGTGTTATTTTGTTGGTCCTGATGAAGGTTTTTAGTCGAAACTTCGTCAGTCACTATGTCTCGTTGTTAGGTTATTTTATCGACTTAATTTAGTAACACCAATCTCTATTTCTGTGCCTTTTGATTTTTGCCCCGTGTTGCCCCAGCCACCCATTTCCAATTTAAGGATTGCTATCTGACACCGGAACTTGTATCCATTTTCTTATTTTATCTAGACTAATTGCGTCTTTTCTTATACTCTAAGTATGAAGTGGGTCAAAACACACCCTTACATTACTCAGCGACAACAGGTTATTTTTAAACAATATTATTTAAAACATTTAAAAACAATATTTAAAAAACATTTTAAAAAACATTTGAAAACGAAATTTAAAAACAATATTATTGGGCACTTAACCATCGATTAATGCGTTCTGCGTCCAACAACCAATTAGAAGTATTGACCAACTTCATTCTTAGAGTGCACTTCATTCCATATGTAACGCTTCTCATTTGCTGTGAGACTGTTAGAGACCATATCTGACATTGGTAGCAGAGTGTTTGGTAGTCATATGTTAGATGTTATCTGTTTTTTTATATTAAACATATTCATTGGAAATGAATTATTTAAATTATTTAAAGCAATATTTATAGTATGTTTCATTTTTCGTGAGGCTAACGAGAATTGAATTAGGTCTGTTGTAGCGGCAACGAATCGCCTTGCAACTCAAGTAAACTGGTTTTTTCGTACTTGACTAACCAATTTCCAAAAAAATACGATTTTGTCAAGACATTCAAACTTTGTATTCAACTCACTCAGAACAAGGATCATTCGAGAAAAGGATTATTACAACAACAACAACGACCAAACTGAAGTATCTTCAGGAACATAAACATAGAACATTCATATTCTTACTACAAGGGCTAATAGTATGAATACGTATGTTCTATTCTGAATGATCTATTTCTATTCTATTATAGACTTTTCTGTTGACAACAATCGCTTTGAAAATGTGGGCAAAGATCGAAGAGCGTGAAGGTCATCTTTACGCAAAGGGGTAGACACATTAAAAACACTTCTGTGGGACAGATTAGAGAACACAAAGGGAACACATCTCAAGCGAAGGTAATGTGCAGCTGACTGATTCATTCTTCATCAAACTACAAATATAGCAGGTTTTACAAGCTTTGCCCAACTTCAGAATGATGTGTCTCAACAAATATATACCGCATGTTATTGGAATTTTGTGTGTGAATTTGAAATTGTACACAGACTGTGAAGTAGATTTTCATTAAAATGTAGTCATTGGTTTCAATTTCCGTTTATTTGCGATTTGTTGTCTTACCCCAGGTGAATGATGGTTGATAGCATTCACACTTGCCGTTAAGCGTAAGGGAGGAGGTCATATGTGTTGTCGTGGTTGCTTTTAGTCCATGTTTATTAAAGGCTTTCTTGATGTTTTCTATCTTGGTCTTACTTTGGCTTTACGCCCTGATATTCTTGTATTATATGCTCTTATTGGTATTTGGTTTGACTTCATTCTCATAAGGTGACCGAACCATTTTACTTGCTGTCTCTCAATATGTTCGGTACATGATATTATACCAACCCTTTTCCTAATTTATTATTGTATCTAGTTTGGTAACCATTACAGCTTTTTTCATTACACCCCATTTCACATGTAACGATTTTTCTTTGCTGCGAAGCTGTTAAAGACCATGTTTAACATTACATTATTTGCGATAAATATAAAAAATGTGCGTGTTAACACACATCTAACACATCATTTTAAAGATGTTAATATAACGGAACCCCCAGTAACTATTTGTTACAATCATCATCATGTGACATATACTTTCCAGAATGTAACCCTCCTTATGGATCTATTGAATTCTCCCCGGTCTTGAGCAAGTTGTCTCGCCTCCTTTAGGATCATGTGCAGACATTCGTTTATGTCTTGAGCAAGCTGTCTCGCCTCCTTTAGGATCATGTGCAGACATTCGTTTATGTCTTGAGCAGGCTGTCGCGCCTCTTTTAGGATCATGTGCAGACATTCGTTTATGTCTTGAGCAAGCTGTCTCGCCTCCTTTAGGAACATGTGCAGACATTCGTGTATGTCTTGAGCAACCTGTCTCGCCTCCTTTTAGGAGCATGTGCAGACATTCTTGTATGTCTTGAGCAAGTTGTCTCGCCTCCTTTAGGAACATGTGCAGACATTCGTGTATGTCTTGAGCAAGCTGTCTCGCCTCCTTTAGGAACATATGCAGACATTCGTGTATGTCTTGAGCAACCTGTCTCGCCTCCTTTAGGAACATGTGCAGACATTCGTGTATGTCTTGAGCAAGCTGTCTCGCCTCCTTTAGGATCATGTGCAGACATTCGTTTATGTCTTGAGCAAGCTGTCTCGCCTCCTTTAGGATCATGTGCAGACATTCGTTTATGTCTTGAGCAAGCTGTCGCGCCTCTTTTAGGATCATGTGCAGACATTCGTTTATGTCTTGAGCAAGCTGTCGCGCCTCCTTTAGGAACATGTGAAGACATTCGTGTATGTCTTGAGCAACCTGTCTCGCCTCCTTTTAGGAGCATGTGCAGACATTCGTGTATGTCTTGAGCAAGCTGTCTCGCCTCCTTTAGGAGCATGTGCAGACATTCGTGTATGTCCTGACCAAGTTGTCTCGCCTCCTTTAGGAGCAGGTGCAGACATTCGTGTATGTCTTGAGCAATCTGTCTCACCTCCTTTAGGAGCATGTGCAGACATTCTTGTATGTCTTGAGCAAGTTGTCTCGCCTACTTTAGGAACATGTGCAGACATTCGTGTATGTCTTGAGCAAGCTGTCTCACCTCCTTTAGGAGCATGTGCAGACATTCTTGTATGTCTTGAGCAAGTTGTCTCGCCTCCTTTAGGAACATGTGCAGACATTCGTGTATGTCTTGAGCAAGCTGTCTCACCTCCTTTAGAAGCATGTGCAGACATTCTTGCATGTCTTGAGCAAGTTGTCTCGCCTCCTTTAGGAACATGTGCAGACATTCGTGTATGTCTTGAGCAACCTGTCTCGCCTCCTTTAGGACCATGTGCAGACATTCTTGTATGTCTTGAGCAAGTTGTCTCGCCTCCTTTAGGAACATGTGCAGACATTCGTGTATGTCTTGAGCAAGTTGTCTCACCTCCTTTAGGATCATGTGCAGACATTCGTGCATGTCTTGAGCAAGCTGTCTCGCCTCCTTTAGGAACATGTGCAGACATTCGTGCATGTTTTGAGCAAGTTGTCTTACCTCCTTTAGGAACATGTGCAGACATTCGTGCATGTCTTGAGCAAGCTGTCTCCCCTCCTTTAGGAGCATATGCAGACATTCGTGCATGTCTTGAGCAAGCTGCCTCGCCACCTTTAGGAACATGTGCAGACATTCGTGTATGTCTTGCGCCTAACGGCGTCGTGGTCGGACTCTGACTCTGTTACCTTCTATCATCCCCTTCTATATCACTCTCTCCATAACGTCATGTCTCTTAACGAGAACGAAAAATCTCAACTTTTTATTGAATATGATGTTCAGAAGCCAGACGTCTTGGACCATGATTGTGCCCAGCACAATTTTAACAATATTGTAATAATGTTGTTACAATAGAAATGAGATTTTGAATATTTTATTGATATGTATACTTTGTTACAAAATAGAAAGCAATTTTTAATTGTCACATTATAAAAAGAATTTGAATATTTTATCTTTTCAATGGTAAACTAGAAATGCAAGACTATAAGGAATATACGGAGTACATTAGTGTCAATGTGTTCTTACAAGCTAAGAATATACGGAGTACATTAGTGTCAATGTGTTCTTACAAGCCAAGAATATACGGAGTACATTAGTGTCAATGTGTTATTACAAGCCAAGAAGCAGACATGAGTTAATGAATACTAGGTAACAATTTGTCATTCAAGCATTACATGTGTCACAAAGTTGATATCATTCCTGTAAGATGTGTCACGAAATTGGTGCCATTCCTGTAAGATGTGTCACGAAATTACTGCCATTCCTGTAAGATGTGCCACGAAATTACTGCATTTCCTGTAAGATGTGTCACGAAATTACTGCCATTCCTGTAAGATGTGTCACGAAAATGGTTGCCATTTCTTTAAGATGTGTTACGAAAGTTGCTGCAATTCTTATGAAAAATATCACACAGGCTACTTCAAAACATAAATCGTCAAACATAAGATGTGTCACGAAAGTTACTGCTACTGGTCAGTCATATAACATAGGTCAGGAAATTTGCTGATATTGGTCAGTCATATAACATAGGTCAGGAAATTTGTGGATATTGGTCAGTCATATAACATAGGTCAGGAAATTTGCTGATATTTTGTCCAACATGTGTTACGAAGTCTGTTGCAACTCGTCAACTATATCATGCACCACAAACACTGTCAACGTCCACCGAGAAATCATTCAAATCGTCAATTACGTTTTCTTATGTTGCCTGATTGGTCTGTTCGGAATGATAACAAACGTTATAAATATGATAATATTTTATAAACAAGGTCTGGACACAACTATCAACATCAGCTTCTTTTCTTTGGCTGTATCCGACCTCTTCAGCCTCATTTTTCAACAATGCTTCAACATTCTTATCAATCCTGTCTTTGAGTTCTCTAACATACATTTAGCAGCTTCTGAGGTTGTCTACGTACTTGCAGGTGTTCCACGTGAGTCCTTCTCCAGAATCACCTGCCTAATCACCGTTTACATCACAGCAGAAAGGTTTATGTGCATCGCTTTTCCCTTACACGTTAAACAGATGATCACTCCAAGACGAGCAACTGCTGTCATGGTTCTAATTTACGGCGTAACACTGCTTTCTGTTGCACCATTGTGTTACACAACTTACATCGACTGGAAGTTCTACCCAGACAAGAACACGTCTCTTCAGGGACTTCTATTTACGAGTGATAGAGAACACGTCGAAGGGATTGTTCTTGTGATACACGCAGTTCTTGGATCGTTATCATTTCTAGCTGTGATAATATTCACTGCGATATTAATTAAAAAACTGCGTTATAAAAGCGTGTGGCGTAAGTCAATAAGTGTGACTCATGAGCAGACGGAGACAATGTCTAGCAGGGATCAGAAGACCATTACAACTGTTGTTCTTATCGCGAGCGTTTTAATTGTATGTTACACACCTAGTGCTGTGCTATTCTTTACCACGTTTATCGAGCCAGAATTTGCTATTAGTGGTAGTTATTCGAATATTTTCCTGGCAGCCTGGTCGTTTGGGTTCTTGTTTGAAACAATTAATTCCAGTGTTAACATTTTTCTATACATGAAGATGAGTTCAAAGTATAGAACTACTTTTTGGGAACTATTTTCTAAACGTATAAAGTGAGGTTCTACGGATCCTGATTAACATCTGAATATGAAGAGCTAAATGTGTACGTAAGAAATAAAATAGAGATGTATACAGCTACACAAGAATCAGTACTTTCGACAGTGAAACGAGGACAAAATGCATGGTTTGTACAAGTATGCTGACATGATTCGTTGTCAAAAACACTAGTGCAGGGAACCGTCCAATGTGGAAGAAGCATAGGAGGACAAATAAAAGCATGGGCATACAACATCAAGGACTGGACAAGACAATATGTGTCCTCAATTGCCCGCATTAATAAAGAAATAACATCTCTGTGACTTTGTACCTAGAAACTTTGTCTGATGATCTATTGTATTACCTAAAAACTTTGATGATCTATTGTATTACCTAGAAACTTTGTCTGGTAATCTATTGTAACCTAGAAACTTTGTCTTATGATCTATTGTATTACCTAGAAATTTTGTCTGATGATCTATTGTATTACCTATAAACTTTGTCTCATGATCTATTGTATTACCTATAAACTTTGTCTCATGATCTATTGTATTACCTATAACCTTTGTCTCATGATCTATTCTATTACCTATAAACTTTGTCTCATGATCTATTGTATTACCTATAAACGTTGTCTCATGATCTATTGTATTACCTAGAAACTTTGTCTCATGATCTATTGTATTACCTAGAAACTTTGTCTCATGATCTATTGTATTACCTATAAACTGTTATTAATGATCTAATTATATCTGAAAAAATGACATAATCAAAGTGTAAATAATATAATCAAAATATAATTATGATGCAGAAATTCAGGCAATTAGTGTGGCAGCTAAAAAACTGCTGAACTCCAATTCTGGCCTACAGCCTGTGGTATTCCTGACAGATGCAAGGTCAGTGCTTCAAGCTCTCCAGTCTGCAAAACTAACAGACTTGAAAAAACTACTTAGCGAATTGTCTTACCAGTATAGAATAACCATGCAGTGGAAACCCTCTCACTGTGGAATACCAGGAAATGAAAAATCAGACCAACTGGCTAAGGAAGGTGCTGCCGAAGACCAACCAGATATACCAATCACCTACCATCAGAAAAAACAAATGATAAAGTCAATAAGAAAGCCACAAACACCAACACAAGATGACTATCACATTATGAACAGATCAGAACAAGTTATAATTCTACGTCTCAGAACAGGACACAACCGACTCCGCAGTCACATGTATACAAAGTTCAAGATTGGCAACACGGCCATGCGTACATGTGGACAGGCAGCACAGAGTGCCAAACATATACTTCAAGAGTGTTCTGAGCATTAAACGCTGAGGCAGACATATTGGCCAGAGGAAACAACACTGGAATCAAAGCTCTATGGGACACTGTATGAACTACAAAAGACAGTGAGTTTTATTAAGGAGACAGAATTACAGATATAGACATGTTTCAAGTGAACGAAAGAAGAAGAATAATAATAATCAAAATAAATGAATGATCAAAGTATTACCTAGAAACTGTGTCTGATGATATAATATTGTGTATTCATCTTTCCACCAAAGAAAGATCAATTTCTGCCTTGAATCAAGTTGAGCATTAATAAAGCTATTTTATATTATTTCATAGGTGAATCACCTGTATTTTGTTATGTGTCATTTTACTAATGTGATTTTGTGTTGACGAGAATGCTAACATCGGTTTACATTCATAATCATTCACACTGAGCTTCCAACAGCCACCTTGGGGTAGAACTACAGAAGGAGCTGGGCAGACTGACAAATTGGTGTTGAGATACGGGAGCAGTGGTTAATTCTTCTAAGGCATTCGTGATGTGGTTTTCCTTGAACAATCACATGGTATAGACACCCATGCCACAAGTTTCGTTGTCCAGGAAAAATTTAGAAAGAACCAGCACAATGGGATCTGGGTGTGTTTTTTCACAGAAGCCTGAGTTTTATGGAACATTTTGATCACGTTATCATAAGGTAAGGCAAAGACTTAGCAGCAATGAAGGTTATGGCTGCTGCGCAGTGTGAGCAGAGGTTGTTATTTCTCTTGTTCCAGGGTTTAGTTGTGACTGTGGTGGAATATGCACTGGCAATTCTAACTCTTAGCTAAACTTGGATCGAAAGACTGGATAGAATCCAGAATGCAGCAATGCGTATCATACTGGGATGCACAAGAGACACATCGACAAGAGCCATGCGATACCTACTTGACTGTCCAACAGCTGAGCACAAATTACAATTACAGTATTACCGTGCAGGGGCGTACCATCAAATACATGCAGATAAGGAACACCCGTTGCATTCCGAAATACATAAAGTTAAAGGCAGCAGACTTAAGTGAGGGAGGTCGTGGATGGGACGTGCTGGGGATGTAATACAAAGCGTGTGCCAATTATAGGATATAGCAGGCGTGGAATGGATAAGTTTACCCACAGATTTCGAAACTTGTTTGAGAGTAGTAATATTACTTAGCAGGGATTGCAGAGAATGGTGTCCCACAGCTGTGGAGAAAGATGTGCAGGCTTTTATCAGTGAGAATACCTATGAGAGGGATATGATTATATACACTGATGGATCTGTGATTAGGCATGTTCGCAGTGCTTGGGCCTTCACAGCTCAGTGTGCAGGTAAAACGATCAGGGAGGAGAGTGGTGCCTTTCCGGTCACTACGAGTGGCAAGACCATGGAGACTATGTCGGTGACCAGGGTATTTGAGTGGATATGCACACAGAAGGTAACGCAGGTCTACATCTTGAGTGACTATGAGTATGATTAGGAAAGTACAAGTGGGTTTTGTTCGTGAACAGTGGATTGATGCCTTGAGAAAGGCGAGTTAAAAGGTTACATTTATTTTTGTGCCGGGGCATGTGGGTGTTCGAGGCAATGAAAGAGCGGATCAACTGGCGTCATGCGCCATTGTAGCACGGGGCGATGAGGCAATGGATCGTGCTGACGTTTTGAACGCCTTAAGAGATATGGCACGCGAGAGTGAGACTAGTGTGCATGATGATTCCTTTTCAATTGCCAGGATTAAAAATCAGGGATCGAAATGCGATGTTTCTAAAAGTGAACAATTTGGAGGGCACAGAAGAATGATGGTCAACCAACATATAACCGGTACTATCAGCAGAAGTGTCGGAGCAACTATGGGCGTGACCAGTTTGCATTGATGATGATCCGACGACTTAGGGATACCCGTACGGTAACCTGGGTCTTGAGTTCTAGTTCAGGATGTAAATAAGAGGACCACTGTCTACTTTCCATGCATGCCGTAAGAGACAAATAAAGAGAGTTGTCGGGTTGTCTGACAACCTATCTATGAAAAAGTCATTGTCATTGCATTTCTTTACTCAAATTGTTACTGTTGTTTTCTGTTAAATAGTACTCATGAGTGATGGTGAGTGCAAGTCAGTGACCATTGCGTCTTTGTCCTGTTGCGAACGATTCATAGGTGACAGGGAATGCTAAGTATGCATAATTGCACATGGGTCAACGGATCTTACTGAAGAATGATGAATTAGATGGTCATAACTGCACATGGGACAGCGGATCTTACTGGAGAATTATGAATAAGATAGTCTTAACTGCACATGGGACAGCGGATCTTACTGAAGAATGATGAATTAGATTTTCATAACTGTACATGGGACAGCGGATCTAACTGAAAAAAGATGAATTAGATGGTCGTAACTGCACATGGGATAGCGGATCTTACTGAAGAATGATGAATTAGATGGTCATAACTGCACATGGGACAGCGGATCTGAATGAAGAATGATTGAATTAGATGATCAAAAAACATATATGTGAACTCCTGACAAGAGGTGATGATTTTTGGATAATACCAGACTAGAACATTTCCCTTCAGTTGCTAAACAGGCAAACCGTAAACCACAGGTAACAAAACCATGCCTTTGAGATGATGTGCGCGTGATTGTCACCTGCTACTCAATTGGGAGGAGCCTATTTTTTGTCAGAAAGAATATGTTGGTTGTGTGTCTTGTCTAACAGAATATATTATTGATGTGTCTTGTCTAACATAATATATTATTGATGTGTCTTGTCTAACAGAATATATTGTTGATGTGTCTTGCCTAACAGTATGCGCTGTCGACGTCATTCGTTGACCGCACTCTCTTGTCGGACACTATTTAAAACCAGAAATAATCTAGAATGACAAGAGGCGAATCTAGACTACTTGAATTGATGTTTAATGCTGTGGATGTCCATAGCTTCCTACGTTTCACACCATGCGGTATGTCGTCGTTTTGCTGAAATTCGCCTTCATACCTGTTGGGCTGATAAAGTATCGTGCCACATACGTGTACATTCTCCGAAAATCAGATTTTTACATGAAATGGGTGACAATACCGTCTTGCTTTTGGAAACAGTCCCGGTACGACATCACCAAGTTAAGACTGCTAGACTGTCAGTCGAGCGTGGAGACTTAACACGTCTGAGTGTGATCACACGACACGTTACTGAGTTCGTTACATAGCTTACGGTTCAGTATTATTTATATTGAAGTAAATTAGGTTAACACATACATTTCGCATCATTAAAAAAGAATAGCTCTTTATAATATAAAAACAAATAGATCCAGGTGACAACCTCATCTTATCTGGCCTCGATAAACACTCGATATAACCAAAAGACTATGACATTAAGACACAATTTGAAAACACTCGTGAGAAAACCCAAAGAGGTAACAATAATACAAAACACTTGTGATGTTATCCACAGATTATTGAAACAACACAAAACACTTGTGATGTTATCCACAGATTATTGAAACAACACAAAACACTTGTGATGTTACCCACAGATTATTGAAACAACACAAAACACTTGTGATGTTACCCACAGATTATTGAAACAACACAAAACACTTGTGATGTTACCCACAGATTATTGAAACAACACAAAACACTTGTGATGTTACCCACAGATTATTGAAACAACACAAAACACTTGTGATGTTACCCACAGATTATTGAAACAACACAAAACACTTGTCATGTTACCCACAGATTATTGAAACAACACAAAACACTTGTCATGTTACCCACAGATTATTGAAACAATACAAAACACTTGTCATGTTACCCACAGATTATTGAAACAATACAAAACACTTGTCATGTTACCCACAGATTATTGAAACAACACAAAACACTTGTGATGTTACCCACAGATTATTGAAACAACACAAAACACTTGTGATGTTACCCACAGATTATTGAAACAACACAAAACACTTGTGATGTTACCCACAGATTATTGAAACAACACACAGCACTTGTGATGTTACCCACAGATTATTGAAACAACACAAAACACTTGTGATGTTATCCACAGATTATTGAAACAACACAAAACATTTGTGATGTTACCCACAGATTATTGAAACAACACAAAACACTTGTGATGTTACCCACAGATTATTGAAACAACACAAAACACTTGTGATGTTACCCACAGATTATTGAAACAACACACAGCACTTGTGATGTTACCCACAGATTATTGAAACAACACAAAACACTTGTGATGTTATCCACAGATTATTGAAACAACACAAAACACTTGTGATGTTACCCACAGATTATTGAAACATCACAAAACACTTGTAGCAATACCCAAAGATTACAACAATAGCACACAACATTCCTGATATTACCCAAAGACTATGCCAATAACACGAAACTTGAAAAGCTCAGTAACTTACATGGCACAGGTAAAAACAAACATAAAACGCCAAGTAGGCGTGATATAGACACTTCTTGAGAGAAAATTGTATCACCGTCGACAGCTTCGAGTACAAAAACCAAAGTCAAACCATACGTCATCAGATTGTCATACAGTAAGAATTATACTTACACGGGGTCTTTGTTACCTCTAATATTTTATGGTAGTGTGTCCTGATATAACCTAATTGGACTTTGTCCGCTCGTTGAAAGGGGCACGCCTCTCCAAAAGAGAGGCAAACTCATTAACTACCTACCTACCTACGTCATCAGATATCTGCTATTTGTATAGACGGATTATAGTCTAGACATACTCTATATTCATATAGACAGATTCACCAAAGCATGTATACCTCTGTGGTTGGTAGGGAGTCAGAGATGTACTTTACAGCACTGCTGATGGGGAAACTAACTGCACTGTTTCTCTATGGCTCAGGCCCAGCATCAAGGCCCAGTGACTCAGGACTAGAAAAGAATTTTGCCTTGAACATTTGGTTTCATGCCTTGAGCCATAGAGAAGTTCGGCAAAACCAGTAGTCAACTATTGGTGGCGAAGAATGAACAGTGAACCCTATCTAGACTAGAGTGACTCGGAGCAGTGCATAGGTTGAAACCTACCTCCCTGTTGGTGTTATAGTTAATTTCTGCATCTGGCCTGGGGCGAGTCTAAAATTCACGGACTTCTCAGCACTAAAATACCATAACATGTACAACCAACAAAACTCTGTACCAAATTTGGGCTTACTATTGATACGAAAATCACGAAATAAATAATTAATAAAAATAATAAATCATTGATTAAAATAAATCACTAAAACCAAACAAATGCTGGGTTAATGGCTACGTCCTGAATAGGATACGCAACAAATTAATACGGAGAAAGCAGAAGTTATGTTACAACTGGCATTTGGCAAAATCTATCCCGAGCCCTGCATAAAGGTAAATGGCGTAGCTTTGAAAGTTGTTAATATATTCATATACTTAGGTAATACTTTATTGTGCGAGGACAACTCGTATGAAAATATTAAATATCTTTTCCTGAATTGAGTAGGTTTTCCATGTTTCTGACCCATACAGCAGTATGCTGAGTACTCAAATGTGTCTTCTGTGTTATTTTAGAGAGCTTTTCCTCGCTCTCTGTCAGATTTCCAAAAATTGTAGATTATTTTCCTACGTATATGTTTATCTTATTCATCACGTGACAGTGTACATGCTACTGTGTATCCAAGATAGTTGAAGACACGGCAGTATTTCACAGAATCGTGGCATTTAGATGTAGCAGTTGGACCTATGAACCCACACGGATACACCAAGTCCCTCTATGAACCCACACGGATACACCAAGTCCTTCTATGAACCCACACGGATACACCAAGTCCTTCTATGAACCCACACGGATACACCAAGTCCCTCTATGAACCCACACGGATACACCAAGTCCCTCTATGAACCCACACGGATACACCAAGTCCTTCTATGAACCCACACGGATACACGAAGTCCTATGAACCCACACGGATACACCAAGTCCTTCTATGAACCCTCACGGATACACCAAGTCCTTCTATACGGCTCATCGTAGAGAATTACAAATGATGATGGTGATCCTCCTTCGCAAGCGAAGATGAGCATGTCATGAAAAACAATAAATGTGATGAGCAAGTAGAAAAACAACAAAACATTTGTGATTATCTAATTTTGTTTGTAAGTTCGTAGATGCCCGATGAGTCCGATTCGTGCCAGGAAAGGTCTATTGATGTGAATGCAGGAGTGTAGAGGGTTTGGAGTAGGAGAATTTTCGGATTTGTTCTTCCGCTTCAGTTGCTTGTAAATTGTCCGCAGTGTTCTTTCTTTTTCAAATTTAGTGATGCCAGCAGTGATCTGGGTGTGTCAAGCTGAGAGATCAAGGAATGCAGTCTACCAAGAGCTAGGATTAATACTGCAGTGCTTGAGAGAGATTTTAGGTGATTATTGAAGCGCTGCGGCTCGAACGTTTACCATTTCACAGCTCCCAGTAGAATAATCTCTTTGGTAGGCGCTTGTCTAGCATACGGACAATGTGGCCAGTCCAGCGGAGTTGGGACTTAGTCAGCAGGTCATGGTCATTGATAGTCAGCTTTACATGCGGGACTTTTAAAGGATTTCCGTGTCTGGTACTCGATCCTGCCACCGTACTCCTATGAAGTTTCTTAGCCACCGAAGATGAAAAGAGTAAATTACAAATGAACACATTATTGGAAGAAGAGGAATGACTCTATCATACGCCGACGATACTTATGTAAAACACACGGCCAGTGTAAAGCTGATTGACATTGTGTTTCATGTAAGTACTATTGCTATACAGCTATAACAATCAATAAAATCTAATACTGCTGGTAAAACTGTATGAAAATGGTACTTGCTTAGAAAACAGGTGATGGAAGTTTTACTGCACGACGATTAACACACTATCACTATCGGAAGCTCACGTGAAATAATACACATAACGGAAAACAATTCTTCTATATGTCGGTTGGACACGTTTGTGTGGTGTGGTCATTTCTATTCGTCATCTTTTGATGTTTTGTTCGTATCTTGATAAATGCCTTTTGGTCAAAACGTTGATTATGTCATGTGTATTGTTATTTGTATGATTTTAGCTTGTTATGTTGCTGTGTGTATTATTTCACGTGAGATTCCGATAGTGATAGTGTGTTAGTCATCGTACAGTAAAACTTCATCTCTTGTTTTCTGCATAAGTACTATTTTCATAGAAATGTACTAGCAGATTCACTTATTATCGATTATTATACGCCGACGACGTTTTAGATTATCGTCAGAGTAGAAATCAAGAGCAGGTGTTTTCAAGACTTCAGACCGGAGTAGGTTAGGGAGGTTGCGCACAGAAACTTGAGATCACAACACAACTAAAGCTTCATTAACATGGATCTCTCTGAAAAAAATGTATTGTATGTACGCCATCTCCCTCTGTGGAATTATGTAAGGAGCCATTTAGAAAGCTGACCCACAGAGATGAATATCCACAGAAAGATGTATGGGAGCACTGTGGAGCTTTCAAATACAGCAGCATTTATTTAAAAAAACAGGACTTGCTGTGTAGACATGTCAAACTTCGAACGAGAAGAAGAAGATTTAGAGAGCTAAGGGAATAAAGTATCTGGTAGTGCGTTCTGACAGAAGTCTAGCTTTATCTGACAACTTGCACCAGGCGATAGATCAAGCTAGGAAAGGTATAAGTGCAAGGAGAGTAATGGCTGCAGCAAACTGTGAGCAACGTCACATCTTTCTCTTGTACCAAGGTATGATCTTTTCAGTTATCGAATAAGCTCTGACAATCTTGTCAACCATATGTAAGTGGAATAACTGGAGAGTGTGCAGAATAAGACAATGCGCATCATACTTGGAAGCACTAAAGTCAATGCGTGTGTTGCGATGCGACATACTTGATTTTCCAACCCTGGAGGATAGAACACGAATCTACTGAGCTCGTTCTTTCCTTCGAGTTAGTGTAGAAATAAATCATCGTATGCACGGAGAAATAAAGAGAAATAAGAGGGTTGGTGAGTCAACCCACTTCTCTGAAAGTGCTTGAGTAAAACACCGAATAATAATAAAGTCGTATTCGTCCAGTGTATAGACATTCAGTACAGTTAGCTCTGCTTATTCTGACCATTTCTGTATTTATGGAAGACATTATACCAGTATTGGAACACAGCAAAAGATAACAGATCAAGTGGTTTTCACACGTTTCCAGGCTACCGACAGATAGCATGCCACAGATGGCCATGACACATAGATAAAACGGCTATAAAGCCAGAGGCAGACCATGCAAGAGATGGATCACAGAAACCAAAGAAGCAACAGGAACAAGCCTACAAACAGCACACATGAAGGTCATCTCCAGATAACTCCTTTACCCCTGGCTGACGCCGCAAGGCAAATAAGGACCACAGCGTATATATATATATATATATATATAAATAAATATATAAATAAATATATATATATATATATATACATATATATTATGTTACGCCTGTTTTTTTTAATAATTGACTTTGACCAAAGGTGTTACTTGAATACTTTCATCAGCTTCTAATGCTTGACTGTGATCAAAGGTGGTACTTGAATACTTTCATGTATTGTTACATATATATGTTCATATTTGAAATACATCAATGAACGTGTCTGAGACGGACAATACTTTGCTATTTATTTACCGTTTATGTATTTTCTCTGGAGATGTCTTTGCCCACTCCGCCACATCAAGCTGATAGATGCCTGCTATTCCCCCTTGTGTTTTCAGTACACACAAGGGGAAGGTATGTAAGAATAGCGATAGTCTAACATGTCAGGCATGTTGTAAGAAGAGGCTAAGAATATTTATTGGTTGGAATTGACTATCTCATAATATAGAGTGTCAAAGTGATCCACATGCCATATGTCAGGTTGAAATGCGCATATATCGCATCTAATCTGTAAAACATGATACAAGGCAATCCGTTTTCTGGACTGCATCCTGCTAATCTGCAGGATTTTGAGAATGGACGAATAATAATAATAATAATAATAATAATAATAATCCTCCTGCTATTTGTTGCAGAGATATATTCATTGTTCCAGCTGTCCATATTGGTACTGTATTCATAAATTCGAACTGTGGCAAGTTGTTAAGTTTCATCCTTATACAGACTTGTATTATTAATGGAACAAGATCACCGGTCGAAGTAACAATTTGTATAATAATACAATTCAACAAGGCAAATCTGATAGATAACAACCAACCAGAAAAGGCAGATAATGATTACAGTACGTAATCTGTAAAGCGTTATAAAATCACCGAAACCTAATTATATATAACATGTAGTGTTTGAATTACTGTCACAGCAAACATAATAATCCGTAATTTGATATAATCTGACACGTGATAACGTGATTTGAATAAACGCGTTCATTCTAATTTATCTACAAATTTACGGGTTTAAATTTATTGAATAGTATAACACCTGAGGTTTATAACACGCATTTGTAAGCAATAATTAGAACTTTTGACTAAACGATATCTATTCTCTAATTGTATTTCATTTTTAAAGAATAAATGTGTATTTAAGTTCATCTAAATTCTATACAAATCTGAAAGGATATGACATTAGCGCGAATAATGATAATGTATGTTGTACATACGAAGGTATACACATACACGAATGATATTGTGTGAAGGAAGGAACTTGCAAATGAAACATCGATCTAATGTAAAGAATCAAGTGTACAATGAATGATAGTTATTTTGTTGTAATATTTATATAATATTATATATCAAAGTTGGTAGTATGTCACATTCAGGACGTCAAGATCAAACAACAATGTGTTAGTTGTAGCGGTTTTTTAGGCAACGTAAATACGTTTTGTAAGATGGCATTGCTTTATAAACGGTACGGATAAAAAGTTTGGGTTTTAAATCATGTACCTTTATACTCCGACATAAAATGTGTACAACTTTTAATAGTATCTATATATGTGACGTGCACTTTATAGAACGTTGTACTCACTGCCACTCTGTAAAACTCTCGGTTCTATACAAGCTAACCAGGTTCTTACAGTTTGAAGTTGAGAAAGTCTTCGATATTCTGCATCCATCCTAGTCTTGGTCTGCCTCTTGTTCTCTAACCTAGAACTGTTCCCTCCATTAACAATAGTTCTAAACAATTGTCCTATTATATAAGAAAATAAAAACTACAAAGTATTTGTAAAAATAAAAACATATAAGAAAATAAAAACTACAAAGTATTTGTAAAAAGAAAAGAATGTAGAGGACTGTGAGAGATTAACAACATCCGATCACAGCTAGAGTAGCCAGTTTACTCGCAACATCAGATCAGACTAACAACAATGAACAGAACATTACCTTCTGATTCTAGCACATCAAACATTGGAAGCGACGGTATAAGGGAAGTAATTCAAATAATAAATTATGTACTTGTATGCGGCGCTGTGAGTGTACTTGGAACTGTAGCCAATGTTATTAACTTGATCATATTCTATAGACAAGGTCTGGACACAACTATCAACATCAGTTTCTTTGCTCTAGCTATCTCTGATCTCTCTAGTCTCATTATGCAGCAGTGCTATAATGTTTGCGTTAACCCGTGGACTGAGAACTTGGGTGTGCCGTCAGTGAACTCAGGTATTCAGTTTATAGTAGCCGGTGTACCACGTGAATATTTTGCCAGAACTACCTGTCTAATCACCGTCTACGTCACAGCAGAAAGGTGTTTCTGTATCACCTTTCCGCTACATGTTAAGAGAATGATTACTCCTAGAAGAACAGCCGCCGTTATGTGTGCTATTTACGTACTCACAGCCGCATCTATTGCGCCTGTGTACTTCACAACATACATTACTTGGAATTTTTATGCAGACAGAAACATAACCGTTCTTGGACTAGCGTTTACAAGTAACAGAGACATTATAGAAGGTATAGTAATGGTCATACTAGCAGTGTCAGCAACAATATCGTTTCTGGCGGTTGTGTTCTTGACCCTAATGCTAATTCAAAAACTATCAGAGAAATCCCGCTGGCGTCAGCAAACAAATGTAGACCAGAAACAGACAGAGTATATGTCCAACAGAGACAGAAAAACAATAACTATGGTTGTACTAATTGCTACAATATTAATTGTAAGCTACACTCCTAGTGTGATTCTGTTTTTAGTAACGTTTATTGAACCACAGTTCAGTATTGGTGGGAAGTATTCTAATCTCTACACCGGAGGTTGGTCATTTGCTTGCGTGTTTGAATCTATCAATTCTAGTGTCAACATCTTCCTCTACTTCAAGATGAGTACAAAGTTTAGGGACACATTTCGTGAAATGTTCCCAAATTTTGTAAACAAACTTGAAACTAGTAATTATAAAGAGAAGTTAGTTAATTAGTCGTTGGATTATCGTCATTGCACTCCGGACAAGTCCATAGGTGCTCAGATCTCTCCTTGAGTGTAGCCGCCATTACATGTTGACAGACGGTCACAGTACGCAGTTGATTGACTATCATTCTTTCTTGCCCACGGAACTGCTCCTTTCTATCGACACCACATTTCAAACCAAATTCCTTTATTCTAGTCATGTCATGAAACAAGAGTCATCGTCACTTATACAGTCATTTGTTCCTGAATTTTCCCGTAGGGCGTTCAAAATGTCTTCTCATGTTGTCGTGGTTTGTGAGTTCCTAGATGCCAATGAGTCAGATTCGTGTCAAGAAAGTTATATTGAAGTCCGCCGATGACGGATATGTCGTGCGCAGTAATGCTACAAGCTAAATTGTCATTCTTGCCGGAAATCGTGGACAATTGCAGTTTTAGACTTTCAATCAAATATGTTGTAGTGATATTTATCTTTATTGTTGAGGGTTTCTGCTAATGGGCTTCCGTGTATTATAACACACCACATACAAATTGGATGTTCTGGACAATAAGGCGCACCTATCTCATATTATTTTTACTAACTGCACAGCGGACTCGCATTCTCCGGCTGACATTTCACGAGACATTCTATTGGATAATTATTTCATCGCAGAAGAAGAATAAATACCCCAACCACAGATCTACATTTGTCACTGAGAATTAATACCCCAACAACAGATCTACATTTGTCACTGAGAATTAATACCCCAACAACAGACAAAAGAACACATATAAACGAATTATCATTAAAAGCAGAAAATGCCGCAAAGAATGGAAACAGCAAAACATTACATCATATAATCAAGCAATTATGTAACACAACAGTCACAACAAACAACGTACCCATCAAAGATAAAAACGGAGAACTATTATCAACTACCCACGACCAAACAAAGAGGTGGGCAGAACACTTTAAAGAACTATTAAATAGACCTCAACCAACAGCTACTCCAGATTTTGTCAATGACACACAAATGACAACCATGCCAGTATCATGTGAAATTTTCTCTATCACCGAATTAAAATATGCTATCCATAAACTAAGAAATAACAAAGCCGCTGGCGTTGACGAAATAACAAGTGAGATGCTTAAAGCTTCTGATGATAACACATTACAAAACTTGCTGTCTCTTATGAATGATGTCTGGTGCAATGAAAATCCACCTCAACAATGGAAAGACGGTATCATCGTCAAACTCCCTAAGAAAGGCGACCCCTCAGACTGCAACACTGGCGGGGTATCACCCTATTATCAGTCATAGGCAAGGTCTTCCTAAGCATCATATTGGAAAGATTAAAGAATGCTGTTGATAAACTACTCGAGAAGAACAAGCAGGCTTTAGATCAGCTCGCTCCTGCACAGACAACATATTTTCTCTTCGCATCATCATTGAAGAATCACTCGAATTTCAATCCCCGCTCATAATCAACTTTGTTGACTTTGAAAAAGCATTTGATAGTCTTCATCGACCTACGTTATGGAATATTCTACAGCAATACGGTTTTCCTACTAAAATAATCAATGTTATAAAGGCATTCTACACCAACTCACATTGCTGTGTTCAAACAAACACTGAGAAGTCAGAATGGTTCCAAATTGTTACGGGCGTTAAACAGGGATGCATCATGTCCCCATTACTTTTCTGCGTCGCTATTGATTGGGTCATGAGAAAGAGCACTGAAAATGAGCTGACAGGAATAAAATGGATTAATAATACCGTTCTCGAAGATCTTGACTACGCAGATGACCTAGCCCTTTTGAGCGCAAACCACACAGATGCTCAATCTAAGTTTGACAATCTCCAACACTACTCAAATCAGATAGGGTTGAAAATCAACACATCAAAAACTCATATACTAGATTTTACGAGATCCAACGACAACATAGAAATTCAAAATGTTCCATTATTAAAAGTCAACAATTTTACATATTTAGGCACCAATCTAGCATTGGATGGAGACTCATCAAAAGAAATTTTACACCGTATTGCCCTTGCAGCGGGTGCTTTCAATAAACTACGCAACATATGGACGTCAAACACACTAAGAAACACCACAAAACTCAAGTTATTTAACTCCAACATCATCCCTATTCTATCATATGGGTGCGAAAGTTGGAAAGCCACAAAAGCCACAGATAAAAGACTCGACTCCTTTGAAAACAAATGCCTACGTACCATTCTGAACGTTAAGTGGAGTGACTTTAAATCTAACACTACTATAAGAGAGGAAAGCAAACAAACCTATATATCTTCCTTCATTAGACAAAGGCGTTGGACTTACATCGGCCATGTTCTCAGAATGAACAGCCTAAGAATTCCCCAGCAATCACTATATTGGGTGCCACCTGGAGTAAGAAGAAGAGGGAGACCTAGAGAAACTCTACGAAGAACCATTAATAGAGAAGGCATGTCAATGAACCTAAACAACACGCAACAATTGAATGACCTGGCAACACAAAGACAGAAATGGAAAGCTATGGTTTCTGCCCTATGCGCCGCCTATGGCCCTGGAGGAACATAACATAACATAACATAACAGATCTACATTTGTCACTGAGAATTAATACCCCAACAACAGATCTACATTTGTCACTGAGAATTAAACACCAACAACAGATCTATATTTGGCACTGTCTTGGGGAATATATTGGCAACGTATGAATACGACCAAGGCCGACTTTAGTTTGCATGTCATCATTAAGCAATATTGGAAGTTGATAGATTGAAGTGCGTGCAGTTACAATACATTTTGAGACATTAAAGTCTTTATTCTTATCATGATAAAAACAATTTAGTCGGAAAGTCGATTATGTGTATTGTTCTACGTTAAACTGGTATTTCGTACTTTATATATCTTCTCATTATATTTACTCAAAAGAAAGTTGAACAATTGAATCGTGTCTTATAAAATAATTTGAGAGATTGAATCGTGTCTTATAAAATAATTTGAGAGATTGAATCGTGTCTTATAAAATAATTTGAGAGATTGAATCGTGTCTTATAAAATAATTTGAGAGATTGAATCGTGTCTTATAAAATAATTTGAGAGATTGAATCGTGTCTTATAAAATAATTGAGAGATTGAATCGTGTCTTATAAAATAATTTGAGAGATTGAATTGTGTCTTACAAAATAATTGAGAGATTGAATCGTGTCTTATAAAATAATTTGAGAGATTGAATTGTGTCTTACAAAATAATTTGGAAGATTGAAGTGTTTACACACATTGTTCAGCCATGTCGCAAGGAAGTAAAGTGCGCGCCTTGTTCGCCAGAGATACCAGGTTCAAATTTCGTCTCAGGCGATTATACATCCGAACCATTCAGAAAGTAATGGCACTCTATTGAACGTAAAATATTGCATAGAAAATGACTAAAGTCAAAACAGTATAGGTTGATCGCGAAGACAGGAGTACATGCTATCACAAAGTACACAAACATTAGAAGTTGGGTGATTGAACCGGACAGAAGTTGCTTTCCAAAAACTTCTTATTGTATGTAGAAACTACTTTCCACCACCATTTACACAGGCATCCATTTACACAGACATCAATTTACACATCATCTTTTACACAGACATCCATTTACACAGACATCCATTTACACAGACATCCATTTACACATATATCCATTTACACAGACATCCATTCACAGCAAATCATGCACTGCAAATCATGCACCCATTTGTTGGTATCTATAGATACTACTTTTCATCACAGTCCATGTAACTGCATCGTTTCAGTACGCCCAGTGGTAACATATTACGGTACGTTCGTTCATTTTTCATTCGTCTCTATATATGCGACTTGTTTCATCAAGTAATGGTCTCGGCATGATTTCTCTACACATCTCCAAATGTCTGATAAGAGATAATTTTGGATGACTACCTCAAGCTTTGACGGGTTATGGTTCTTCTTCTTCTTCTCCTTCATCTTCTTCTACTTCTTCTACTTCTTCTTCTTATTATTATTATATTATTATAATTATAATTATTAATATTATTATGCAGTTTGTTGGGTTACTACTTACACTATGATGATCTGAACTCCACATCGCGTCCTATCATTCCAATTCTGAATAATGCTTTCAAATGAATTCTTCAAATCTATTCATCAAATCTTTAAACCATACTCGCTTTTCCATCTGTGTTAGGTTATCGAAGACCTCATACTTCTATGTATCCCCCTTACATATTGGTGTCATTTTCTTGTTTATCTTTATCTTGATAAATATCATTTAGTCGAAACGTCGATGTATTCTATTGTATTTTCTCTATAAAACCTATTTAACGTATTATATTTTGTGTTGTAATTACCTACATTTATGGTTTACAGTTCTAATGCAGTCTGACATTCATTTCATTTCTGATTTAATTTAACATACATTATCTAAACTCACATTACTTAACTCACATTATTTAACTCGCATTATTTAACTCGCATTATTTAACTCGCATTATTTAACTTAATATACACTATCTAAACCGCCATCATTACCAGAAAATAACTCAAAAAGAGCACGAGGAGCTATTGAATAGGCTTACCGTAAAACTGTTTCTACTTCAGTTTATCTAATAGGTCTTGACGTAATACAACAGTTAATGAAAAGTAACAAACGTCCTTGTGTAGAAATGAGCAAAAGTGAAATATTATTGTACACAACAGTTATGATACATTAATAAGAATATTTATAGATTACGATTTTTTGTAAGTTTTTGAACGAAATGGTAACATTAATTGGATGTTAATGAATTTTGCCTTCGAAAACGAAGGTAAGCATAGGTTTTTTTTAAAAAAATGCCTATTAAATTTAATGTTTTGAGTTAGAAATTGGATGAGAAGTCAAGTCTGGGCTCAGGAAGATCTGATTTAGTGTGAAAGGAATAAAGAAGATTTCAGACAAGCAAATAGTTTTCTTGTTTCTTCTTTCGTTATGTTTCTTTTGAATTTGCTGTGTTGTGTTACTGTTTTATATGTTTGAAATATTTTTAGTGATACTTCAAATCAAGGCCGTGCTATCATTCATTAGCTGTGATTGTTCACGAGCTTGAGTTATACTGAAAAATCTTGAGAGATATCTTCAAGCAGTTTGTTATACTGTTTCTTCGACAATGACGACGCGCACATTCGCACATCCGCGTTTTTCACCAATAGGAGACTTATCAATAGAAATAAATCAATAATTTTATGTTTTCAATTATTCCCGCAATGAAAGAGCAGATCCACTGGCGTCATCCGCGATTGTGGCACAGAACAATGGGGCAATGGAATGAGTTGATGTTTTGAACTTCTTAAGAGATATAGCTCATGAGAGTGAGACTAGTGTGGATGATGATTCCTTTTTAATGGTCAGGATTAAAGATCAGGGATTGAAATGCGGTATTCCTAGACGTTAATATTTTGGAGGGCGCAGAAGAATGATGGTCAACCAGCATAGGACCAGTACTGTCAGTAGAAGTGTAATGGCGGATACACTCAGGGAGAGATCGGAGCAGCTATTGACGTGTCCAGTTTGCAGTGATGATGATCCTACGACTAACTAACTATTCCCGTTCATTTGGTTGGTCGGGTTGGCAGGTGACCCGCGAACGACACAAAGTATACAAATAGTGACCAACTAAAAACACAGCAATAATTTAAAAATCACGTAGGAAGACTGTTTCTGTTGTGTTGTGATTCTGTTGTTAGATGTTATTTGGAGATTGGTCGAAGGACTGCTCACTATAGGACACTCTATTTAGAAAACACTCTTCTTCGGATGATGTGGTCATCTTCTGGCATACAACCGATGTGGTCATGTTCTTGCATGTGGTCGACGTGGTCATTTTCTGGCATGGGGTCCATCACAGTGTTCATCACAACGAAGTTGTGGTATGTTTGATAACGAGTGAAAGATTTACATGTTTGGTTTTATAAATATCTCTGAGGCAGCAATATGATCATGTCTCACACACAAGAAGTTCTCTGAGGCAGCAATATGATCATGCAGTCACACACAAGAAGTTCTCTGAGGCAGCAATATGATCATGTCTTCACATACAAGAAGTTCTAAGAGGCAGCAATATGATTATGTTTTCACACACAAGAAGTTCTCTGAGGCAGCAATATGATTATGTTTTCACAGACAAGAAGTTCTAAGAGGCAGCAATATGATCATGTCCTCACACACAATAAGTTCTAAGAGGCAGCAATATGATTATGTCGTCGCATACAAGAAGTTCTCTGAGGCAGCAATATGATCATGTCCTCACACACAATAAGTTCTAAGAGGCAGCGAGGTTGAAATACGTTAAGTTGCAATGTAGTTCTCATGTATTCAGTCCATGATTAAACTGCAATTTGAAGGGCAAATTTCGCAGAAGTGGATGTGTCGGGAAATTGCCACAAATACAATGGCAGTACAACGCATTCCATTCTCTGGACTACATCTTGCTGGAGATCTAGTAGACCTGCTACAAGAGAGATGCAGCGGGAGTTTGAGAATTAACTCTAAAGAAGAAAGGACAAATAATAAATGCCATCTTTATTCCAACGTTATATTACCAGTGCTACACATGGCCGCTGACAAAAACACTCTTGAGAAAGATTACAACATGCGAGATGAAATTCCCGAGGAAGGTTATATACTTCACCAGAAGAGACCGAATGAAAAATTGACATCAGATAGTAAAGGCCATGTCATATAAGCAATATATCAAAAGACAGCAGATCTACTGGTTCAGACAACTTATGCGAATGGAACAATCACAACGAGCCATCAAGGCGTACAACAGCAGAAAAAACAATTATAAGGAAGATCAAGAACAAGATGGAAAGATTCAATCAGAGAGATTGTTAAGAAGCACGTTCTGACCATGGCAAACCCAACAAAGATGTTCAAAGACAAAAAACCAACTCTCCAAGACGCCTGATGACACTTGTACAAACGACAATAGATCGATTAAACTGCATTAAGAAATATAGACAGACCGACGTTCGACATGATCAATACGTTTGCACTAAGACTCTTAAGGCTATAAACCCCTAGTCAGTCTTGTCGGTATACAAAACAGAACAGTCAAAGTATGCACATCTGTTTATACTTTCTAACGTATTAGTCTTTATACTTTAATAATATCAAACAAGAGTCACCAAGAGCGCCCGCCGTGGTTCACCAAGAACGCCCGCCGTGATTCACCAAGAACGCCCGCCGCGCCGTGTTTTTGACTTTGACTTAAGTCTGTGAAAATTGAACAATCCATTATCAGTACGGAATCAAAAATCATTTCCTATCTGCTTTCTTTTCAGGAAAAAAAATGAAAAAAGGCTGAAAATGCATTGAGAATTGACTTCATTATACTAGGATTAACCCATGTGTACAGAGTGTAGGACTAGTAGCATGTTACTCCGCTGCTTCAATCGATAATCAGCAGGGATCTTCGAAAAACAAAAAAAGTTCCACTTTATAAACAAGACATGAACCAGATTCGAAACCACGTTGTCTTCAGCACAAAGCAAACGATCTAGCAACTAAGCCAGGGAGTTCAAGCAATAGGCAGCCTATTCTAGCACATCACGTGATCATGTTAGAGATGTGATGGAGCATGGCTGTGTTTATATTTATAAGATTTCATGTTTTGTAAAATTACATTTTCACCTCCAACAGGTGAGAAATTTCTCACCTCAAACAGGTGAGAAAATTTCCTCCTAGCCTCAACTACTTTTTCTTTTATGTGGGGAAGTTCAGATTCATTTTCTGAAGACAAAACTGTTCGAACAACACAGACCTCCTAGCTGAATTAATTTGGAACTCGTATGTTACATTTTTGATTATTGTTGCAATTTTAATTGGTCGCTATTTACATACTCGGTGTGGCATGCCAAAAATAGCCAAAGACAACCAATAAATTTCACGTAAATCGGAGACTAGTTCGTATTTATGTTTTAGCCAACAGGTCTCCTATACTGCTGCTGAAGGTTGCGGTTCGAACTCCAACATACAAATATGCTGTCTTCATTCAGAAATAACATCAGAAAATCTCAAAAGATTCAGTCAAAGCTGTTGAGATAAGAGTTGCCTTTCCGTTGACTGTTGATGATTTGAGATATCACTTGTTTTATGTTGAACTCAAGTGGGATATGGCACGACCGTGTGCTGTATGGAAGACCTCTGTGCAAAATTAATTATGATTTCATTCGTTATGTTTTTGATTATTGTCGTAACCTTTCGGTGGCCACTATTTATATACTTGGAGTATCACGTGAAAAATAGCCAAGGTGGATCAACACAGAAATAATCAAAGTGGAAGTTCATCAATTCATGTTTACATTTTGTGTTAAAATGTATGTTACTGCTGTCGAAGGTCAGTGCCACGCAAAGACCTCGGAGTTGGGGTGTAAGTGTGGTGGTTGATGTGTGTAACCACATGCCACATACTGATATATAAGAGTGGTGAGGTGATGAGATACTGTAGAGGTAATAGATTGGAAACCACTGTGTTAAAATATACTATTCATAATCAACGGATGCCGTCTCCACATCGAATGATGGCTGTATCAGACCTCCAACATCTTCTATCTGGTGCACTCAGGCTGTGTCCTGTCCATCTCATGATATTTACTTCCAACTTGTATCTCTGCCTACTTCGTGGTCGGCGGCCATCGACTCTTCCTTTCAACTTGTATCTCTGCCTACTTCGTAGTCGGCGGCCATCGACTCTTCCTTTCAACTTGTATCTCTGCCTACGTCGTTGTCGCCGTCCATCGACTCTTCCTTCCTACATGTATCTCTACCTACTTCGTGGTCATCGTCCATCGACTCTTCCTTCCAACTTGTATCTCTGCCTACTTCGTGGTCATCGTCCATCGACTCTTCCTTCCAACTTGTATCTCTGCCTACTTCGTGGTCATCGTCCATCGACTCTTCCTTCCAACTTGTATCTCTGCCTACTTCGTGGTCACCGTCCATCGACTCTTCCTTCCAACTTGTATCTCTGCCTACTTCGTGGTCACCGTCCATCGACTCTTCCTTCCAACTTGTATCTCTGCCTACTTCGTGGTCTCCGTCCATCGACTCTTCCTTCCAACTTGTATCTCTGCCTATTCCGTGTTCACCGTCCATCGACTCTTCCTTCAAGTTATGTCTTCAACACGATATCATATCTTTTAATATATTAAAAATAGTCTACCTGTTTGATTTGTATTTTTTTAAAAATTAGTTCGTTTTTCAGTGTTGTCAGAACATCTTTGTTACCTTGTCCTCCCATGATGGTCTCCATGTTCTTCTATATTTCGGCATCTGAAAGGCATCACTTCTTTCTTCTAGATGTTTATTTATTGTCATTGTTTGTGAGTCATACATTAATGTGGAATTGATATGTTTTATAATTCTCGTTTTATTTTGTAATGTCTTTAGATGTTTATATTTTCCTCATGTCATCGAAAGTACTTTTAATCACTTCTATTCTACTTTTAACTTCTGTTTCACATCTCCCGTCATTTCTGATTATGTGTCCAAGACATTAATAATATTCTACTTGTTGCAGTTTCTCTTCATGTATTTCTATATTTAACGAATGTTCCTCCGTTAACTTTGGCCAATAATCTCTGCATGGGTTTGTCTACTTATTATATTAGATATTATAGCACCTGCTCATTTATATGTAGTGGTACCTGCTAATTTAGATGTTATAGCTCCTGGTAATTTAGATGTTGCCGCTTCTTTAATTTTCTGTTAAAAGAACTGTGCTATTTCTGTGCCGTAGATTGCTTATTATTTTAGTATAATATCAATCAATCAATCAATCAATCAAGGGCAATGCGGAGTGGCGTATGCGATCATGCTTTTTTGCACACCTCTCTGTCTCTTGTATTGTTACTAAGTTCAGTTGGTGACATCTTGTTGTGCCACAGTGACAACACAACAACATATATCTCTCTTTGTCTTCCTCTGTCTCTCTTTTCCCCTTGATCTCTCCGGTGGTTACTAAATGTTCAAGCTGTTCTTTTCTCATCACATGCCCAAAATATCTGGATTGCTAGCTTTTAATGTTTGCTATAATTTGTCGTTTTACTCCAGCATCTCTAACTTCTGCATTAGTTTTCTTGGCTGTCCATGCTCGAGCATCTCTAACTTGTGCATTAGTTTTCTTGTCTGTCCATGGAATTTTCGTAATTCATCGTATTATTCTTTTATACAATTAGTAAAAAGTAAAAAAGATTTATAGCTTGTATTTGAATCAGTTTATAGCTTGTATTTGAATCAGTTTATAGCTTGTATTTTAATCAGTTTATAGCTTGTATATGAACCAGTTTATAGCTTGTATTTGAATCAGTTTATAGCTTGTATTTTAGTTTATAGCTTGTATATGAACCAGTTTATAGCTTGTATTTGAATCAGTTTATAGCTTGTATTTGAATCAGTTTATAGCTTGTATTTGAATCAGTGTATAGCTTGTGTTTGAATCAGTTTATAGCTTGTATTTGACTCAGTTTTAGCTTGTATTTGATTCAGTTTATAGCTTGTATTTGATTCCGTTTATAGCTTGTATTTGAACCAGTTTATAGCTTGTATTTGAATCAGTTTATAGCTTGTATTTGAATCAGTTTATAGCTTTTATTTAAATCAGTTTATAGCTTGTATTTGACTCAGTTTTAACTTGTATTTGATTCAGTTTATAGCTTGTATTTGATTCAGTTTATAGCTTGTATTTTAATCAGTTTATAACTTGTATTTGAATCAGTTTATAGTTTGTATTTGAATCAGTTTATAGCTTGTATTTGAATCAGTTTATAGCTTGTATTTGATTCAGTTTATAGCTTGTATTTGATTCAGTTTATAGCTTGTAATTGATTCAGTTTATAGAAACCAGCATAACTCATACTAATAACACGATTCCACAGTATGTTGTCATGGCCTTAAGGGAAGAAAAAAAGTAACAAAACTGTAAACTGTCATGCTAGTAGTAAGAGCAGTCTAAGTAGTTTTGGAGTTGATTTCGCTGTTCCATATCCGAGGTCCTTTTGATCCAAAAGTAATGCTAAAATGAGATGTATCTGACATACATACACAGACATCGCAGCAGAACTATAAACCAAGCCACTATTCATCATATTCTCTGGGTTATATCCTGGAAACTAGTAGTATTTTGAGAAAGAACAAAAGAAGAAACCTTACAAAATTATAACTTCTATAATTATTGAAAACCTTCAACTCATAGATCAAACAACTAAACATAAGCACATTTGAAATTAGTATTAACAGCAGAAAAAAAACCAACTTCAATATATTATCATAACAATGATTGAAGTTACTCAAACATAGATCATTTAAACAAGTATTGATATTCCACTAACATAGATCATTTAAACAAATATTGATATTCCACTAACATAGATCATTTAAACAAGTATTGATATTTCACTAACATAGATCATTTAAACAAGTATTGATATTCCACTAACATAGACCATTTAAACAAGTATTGATATTCCACTAACATAAATCATTTAAACAAGTATTGATATTCCACTAACATAGATCATTTAAACAAGTATTGATATTCCACTAACATAGATCATTTAAACAAATATTGATATTCCACTAACATAGAGCATTTGCAAAAATATTGAAGTCAAACAAACGTATAATATTTCAACAATTAGCGATGTCATTCAAACATAGATCATTTAAGTAGATATTGAATAACTCTAACGTAGAGCATTGCAACAGTTATTGAATTCTTACAGAAGTAGAACATTTAAATCGTTAAAATCAGTATTGAATTCTTAGTTTCCATAGAACTTAATATATAGAACATTTATTAAATCGTTATTGAATTCTTAACTTACAAATATATAGAACATTTAATCAATTAATGAATCCTTACACACATCGATGATTTAAAGTTATGACATCTTTACAAACATATAGCATATAAATAGTTAATGATTCCGTACAAATATAGAACATGAAAACAGTTACTGAATCCGTACAACATGGCACGCTGAAACAGTAATTGAATCCGTACAACCATAGAACATTGACACAGATACTGAATATTTTAAAACGTAGATCATTGAAAGTTACTGAATCCTTACAAACATAGAACATTGAGACAATAGTTATTGGATCCTTACAAACATAGAACATTGAGACAATAGTTATTGGATCCTTACAAACATAGAACATTGAACCAGTTATTGAATCCAGAAACAAAAGATAAAACATTTAAAGAATTACATAATTCTTACACATATAAATATTGAAACAGTTAATGAATCCTTATAAAAATAGAACATTGAAACAGTTACTTAATCATTAAATAGAACTTTGAAATAGTTATTACATAATATATGCATGAATTGTTCAAATCTCAAAATATAGATATTCGTAGCAGAGAACAAGGAAAAAGCTGTATCACACAGTAAAGCCACATGTTTTAAGAACTAATTGTGCTCGATGTTAATAAAGTTATTCCTGCTTCGCAAGCTGAGATGAATTTGATGTTAAAAAGAATCAATTACATTTGGTGTATGTGTATCCTGTGATGGACATAACTAGGGTTGGTGTATGTATATCCTGTGATGGACATAATTAGGGTTGGTGTATGTGTATCCTGTGATGGACATAACTAGGGTTGGTGTATGTGTATCCTATGATGGACAAAATTAGAGTTGCTGTTTGTGTATCCTATGATGGACATAATTAGAGTTAGTGTATGTGTGTCTGAGTAACACGGTTATCTGAAACATCTATAAGCTCCGGGGAACTTAACTTTCCCATCAACAAAATGTCAGATATCTATAGATGGATAAGTAAAACACCAACGCCTGGCATAGGGAAGCAGAGTGATAAGCTTCTATACCGCTCGGAGTTCTGTCGCCACCAGTGTATCCGAGTCATGTCACACTTTCAAGGACATAATGATAATCTGGTAGGTTTTCTTACTTTACATGTAACTGACGTCAACATAACACAGATATCCAACACCGTTTAGTCTAGTTCCACCAACATGTCTCAGTCTAAATTCTGAGAAGTACGTCGACAGTATGCAGTATCGGAGTAGGTTCTTCTGATTCTTGCCAGTGTTGAGTACTCGAACACGCATTAAAAACGTATAGAAAATATAGTGTCCACGTCGGTGTTTTCTACTCGTAGTTCGTCTAGCCATATCCTTCATCAAGGCATCATTTTTGTTTGGATGAGGAAGATCACAGTTCTGGGAGATGATAGAATATCGGGAACCACTGGCAGTCTTAAGTCAAGGCACTGGTAGATTTATGCTGAAAAACTGCTTGCTTTATGCACATTGTTTGTGAATTTAAAATTAAGAACCAATATATGTAGGTACTTACTGGTAGGCATAAGTTGAAGGATTGTAACGTCACAACATTGGAAGATTTAGGTACTTACTGGTAGGAATAAGTTGAAGGATTGTAAAGTCACAACATGGGAAGATTTAGGTACTTACTGGTAGGAATAAGTTGAAGGATTGTAAAGTTACAACAATGGAAGATTTAGGTATTCACTGGTAGGAATAACTTGAAGGATTGTAAAATCACAACAATAGATGATTTAGGTTCTTACTGGTAGGAATAAGTTGAAAGATTGTAAAGTGGAAGATTTAGCTACTTACTGGTAGGAATAAGTTGAAGGACTGTTACACTGACAGCAACGGTAGATTTAGAAACTAGCTGGTAGGAATAAGTTGAAGGAATGTTACAGTTACAATATTGGAAAGATTTATGTTGTCAATGGTAGGAATAGGTTTAATGAATGTTACAGTTAGAAAAATGGAAGATTTAGGTGGAAATGTTTGTTATCATGATCAGCATCAGTTGCGGTCTCCGCAACGAAGGTTATTAAACACTACAAAATTATGAAGTGGATGTTGTCATGGATACACTACAACATGATGAAGAGGATGCTGAAAGAGAAACGTACATGTGCAGAAAACGATAGATATTGGAGTGACCACGGGAAGTGAAAGAAGCGCTTTCTCGTTTAATAATCAGAACCCCACATACCAAACAACTGAATGAGACGCTGAGCTTATGTACTTTTCAAGGCTGACTTATTGGCACGCTGAGTACTTTTGAGAATGTCTCTTGTGAGGTGATGCTGGTTCCTATTCAAAAATGTAAATCTAACGTGATACATAACAATATCATTCCCCGGACACACGATTTAATTATACAGTGGTCAAAACATTTCTATATTTTTGTATATATTGTTTATATCTATATATATATCTATTTATATATATATATATATATATATATCAACATCCACCTTTTATCAGTTTTGAAACCGCGTAAACCTGTTTGGTTTGGACATGTAACAAGACATGACTCGGTTTATACAATTATTTTGAAATCGCGTGAACCTGTTTGGTTTGGACATGTAACAAGACATGACTCGGTTTATACAATTATTTTGAAATCGCGTGAACCTGTTTGGTTTGGACATGTAACAAGACATGACTCGACTTATACAATTATTTTTCACGGAACAGTTGAGGATAGAAGTAGGAATAGAAGTAAGAAAAAATCATGGATTGATTTTTCTACACTTTTCCGAATGACTGATGATAGAGTTGTTCGTAGAGTTTTTGTCCTCATGTCTCCAGTGATGCAATCATAGGACACTAGCAGGTTATGTATCTTATTATTATTATTATTATTATTATTATTATATGTTGTTTTGTTACTCTGACAGAAGAACAAGAAAGACTAATACGTGTTGTACTTGTTTACTAGCCTAGTTGCTAGTTGCAATTGGTTACTTCTGAATCCAAACTTGTTTATATTGATTCCTACCCAGGTTCTATAATTTTGTGGGGTGAAGTTTGAATTAACCATGTTGTTTGGGGGGGGGGGTCTTTGTCGCTCTGTTTCTTTTTTAGCCAGGGTCGAAAGGAGAGTAAAGAATATCACCACTGTTATCTCTTATGCGTATCGTAGAAAGCGGATAGTTGATTGTTTTGGATGGGGTTTGTTATTCTATCCCGTGGGAAAAAGTTGCCCAAAACTCGTGGTGATGTTGGATGTGTCTGGCTAAATGGGACAAATATCGCATCCAAGTTTGAAAGTCATTACGCATGTCATTCCATCCTCCAGACCGCATGCTACTGAGCAGCTAGGAGTTTGAGAGCAGACATGTAAAGAAGGAAGTTGAGTCTCAAGGTGTCAGTCACTCCCTTAATCCAGATCTCACTGACAGTGGTTAAACCATTTGCATTGTACTTGAGAGATTGAGGTTCGAATCAGGTTCGGAAAGTTTTTATCATCAGAGACATATAAAAAAAACCACACACGTAAAGGAAGGAATGTCCCATGGCAGCAGCCTGCCGGAGATAAAGATACCACTTCATGTACTATTCCGTATCAACTATTATGTGGGGTGGCCAGTTCCCCTTCTTACTGTGTTTACCTTCCCCAACTCATGCATCAGGTACTCATTTACAGATTGGTCGACTGGAGAAGTTTTCTCAGGCAAGAAATCACGAATTTTGTCTGTCCGGACGTGATTTCGAACCTGGCATGCTGTAACCTGGTGACAGTAAACAAACACACTCTTAGCCAGGCTACCGCACTCCACAACTTTTAAACTTCTTATTTTTTTTCTTTTGTGTTATTCTCATACTCCTGTATATTAGCAGGAAGTAGTCCGTAGTGTTGAACGCACTGTGTCACGGCTTGCACCGTACCTCATATATCTGTATCTTTCGGCCAGAAACATCAAACTCCAATTTTTGAAGTAAACGAATTCTGGACCTCTTGAATACACGGTAATCTAGGCGCCACATAAATCCTTGAATTAATTCTTGTAAATGTATCATTGAAAACAACAACGATATTACTACATTTAAATATAGGAAGATTACACGTATTCAACGTTTTGGCCACAAACGCTAAACAACGAAATTCGAAAATATACCTAAGAAGTAATATAACAGCCGACGATAAGAGCAGCAAAGAAATACACAATAGATGTAGTAAAGCATACCAAGACCTAGGACAAATGACACCAATTTTCTGGGAAAAAAATGTAGATTCAAATAACAAAATAACAATATTCAAAACGATTATTATGCCACCGTTGTGTAACCAATGTCAAACATGGAAAACGACAGCGCAGGACAAACGTAAACTTGTGACAGCTGAAATGGCATGCTTACACAAAATCATAGGAATTTCACTAAGAGACAGGGTGAGGAATAAGGACATTAGACAAAACACCGGCACACCCCAATCTTGAGACAACAGATCAAATGGTTTGCACACATCAGCAGAGTACCATCAGACAGAATACCACAGCAAGCTATGCTATACAGATACGGCGAAGGAAGACTTAGAGGCCGACCACGAGAACGATGGACCACCGAAAAGAAAGAGGCGACACATTTTACAATATACTCAACACTCTTAACTCTTCTACCCCTGACGCTGAAATGCAACAAAGAGTTTAGCGAATAGATAGATAGATAGATAGACCTAATTCCTTTGTCAAGATAAGAGAACAATTATGAAGATAAATCAGGCAGAAACTACATTCAAGCAAAGTAATATCCATTGATGTTACCAAAAGAGAAACACATGAAAGTAGAGTAGAAATTTGAAATTCCGCGTATTCGTCCTAATTATAAAACAACTGTAACTATGTTTTTCCCAGTTTTTTTGTTGTGTTTACAGTTTTCACTTTTCAGAGACAGTTTTACTGCAGGTATTCTTCCAGTATTACTCTTTAACCTACGAGTCTGCTATGAATATTGTGGATTTGTAATGGATAATAAATCACACCCGTAGTTGGTGTATATCGTGACATATCTCTCTCATTAAATACGCGTATACTCTACCGAAGCTACTTAAATTTATTTTCGATAGAAAGGTTCTCATAAGGCTCTTGATATATGAACAAAAATAAGTCGAAGTGTTACCCTACTCTGGAACATGTATCTCTTGATTGACGTTAGTACCACTTTGTCAGTTTAACACATATCACATGTCAAGTCTTCAGTATTGATTGGTTAGATGAAACGAAATCTGAAAATACGAAGCGAATAATATCGAAGGAAAATTTGTGATAATGAGCGCTTAGTAAGATAAATGAGAAATGTATGTAATGTTATACTAATTTTGATTTATCAAAAATTGGGAAGATGAATCTTAATAAGCAATTTTCACTTGGCTATATACAGAGCAACAAAAGAAAGTCTGTACCAAAGGGTGAAACTGTGGTTAAAAATAAATGTGAAAACAAAATTCCGAATTAAAAATCAACAAAATGTTTTGAAACAGGAGATACATTAAATATTATATAAATGTCCTCATCTGGCATGCGGTGAAATTTGTCAAATTGACATGATGACATCTGTTTTGAACGACAAGTCACTTAGTGTCACATGCCCACGGTGCGAGACAAATTAGGCTCATTATGTGTCATTGATCTCTCGTTTCAAGTTATCGATTTTTATTCACATTTCTGTACAGCACAAATAATTCTATATCGACATACATTCAAACATAGATTTTTGGACTCTAGATTAGAAACCAGCATCGTGGCACATGGAGCATTCCCCATGAGTCTCACTCTCACATTTCCAACAGTCATCCTAGAGTATGTAGACTCAAAGTCCCAGTCAGATGTTGATTATGTGATCTTCGTATCTTTCCAGGGAGAATGATACACTTAACTAACAAAGATAACATCGTAGAACATCCAATCATAACATATAGATAGATACACGATACATATAACAGATTGATACACTGTCTATCATAATCAATATATTTGAGATTACAGCAAAAGTGAGATTTGACAGACTGAATGGACGTCAACTGTCGGGAAAGAATTAAATGTTATTATTTTATTTGTTTGAATAGAAGACATTGAAAATAAATGTGATGGTAACTGACATACGATAAATAGTTTTATTTTGAATTTGTTGTGTTTATAAATATGCGCTCAAAGTCGACATTTTTTGGAGGAAGAAAAATCTCAAGAAATGACAATAGTGTAATTTTCTCAAGCTGGTTAAGTGTATCTGGAACTGTGTTATATCCAGATTGTGGTTATATCAGCTCACACACCATACGAAGTATAGTAAGTTTCATATTTTATCTTTGCCCTTATATTTATAAAAACCTGTTGGTGGAATCATTGATCTCGTGTAATTTGTGTTAAATATGTAGAACATTATAGTTTTTTGTTAAAGATTGAATTCGCCTACAGAAACTTACTAAGATGAACCCACATTGGCCAGAAGAACAGCATACAAGATCAGACTCGAAAAACCAAAAGGCAAAGGAAGACCATGAACAAGATGGATTGAAGGAGTTACGGACATCCTAAGATGTTACAATAGTATTGTAGATTAAGCGATTATACGTGCATTAGCTTGAAACCCGATCGTCAATCCCTGTGATTCCTAACAGCACAATCATAGAACAGACAATAAATAGATAGACATGCAGATAGATAAATGAATTGAAAAATAATGGATAGATAGATAGATCATAATCACATGCCGTCTCCATAACGGAAGTTGGCTGCATCGGACCTCAAGAATCCGTCTCTTGCTTTGGTAGGGCACTCTGATAAATTATAATTTGTCATCATATGATATGATATGATAGGTAGATAGATTAGATGGATGGATCGATATATAGATAGATAGATGGATAGATAGATAAATTAGATGGATAGATAGATTGATAGATAGATAGATAGATAGATAAATAGATATATAGATAGATAGATAGATAGATAGATAGATAGATAGATAGATAGATAGATAGATAGATATATAGATAGATAGATAGATAAAATGCTGCCTACATAAATATTAATAACAGTTTAATATAGAAATAACTATATATTTTCCGTAATAACATTCTCTTTACATCTCCTGGTCGTACTGGATTCTGAAATCAGGCAGCCATCTTTGATGTGATCAATCATCCAGTAATATTCCGTGGGCTTAAGAAAACATACTTCTAAAGTCATTTTACTTTTCCCGCGAGTGTCATTGTTTGTCGACATATATTGAACGAAAAGTACACAGTTGAAATACGGATAATGTCAGATGAGTCTCTTTGAAAGGCTGCATTACAATGATCCAGCAGGTCTTATATTGTAAAAAAAAGTGGTCAAAGACGTAGAGCATTGATTTCATTGTACTCGGTTTCCCATATGTACTCCGTCACTTTCAACAAAGCAACAAGTTGTCTGCCGAGAGTACTACTCATAGCACGTAACTCCGTAGCTTCAAGTGATAATCCACAGGGATCTCTGAAAAAAATCACCTTGTAGACATGACGACACGAGTCAGATTCGAACCCATGACCCCTTGAACACAAGACGAACAGCTTAACCACTACGCTAGCGTGATCCCCAAATATTATATTATATATTGTTATTGGTCCCAAATGTGCTGCGTGGTCAAAAGTAACAAATCAGTCGTACCGCACAATAATTTGTATGCATTTCTGCGATTTGTTGTTCGGCTACAACATTGTGCATCATGCTCTATACGTGACCACCGACTCTACTATAAGACATCTGAACAGACGGTCAACATGAACTTCAACGTTGATTTTTCATTATTTCCGTGAATTTCGTTGCTCGGCCATTGCTTTTTTGGCATGCAACTCCAAGTATATAAATAGTGACGAAAGAAAATCACGACAATAATCGAAAAAGTGACTAATCAAGTCTGATTTCTGTTCAGAGGTCTAAACCGGAGCCCGGTCTTGCTTTATACGTGAATACATAGTCGCCATCCCTCAGACATCTATTGTATATAGACAGAGCTTTCTTTGAAGTACAATAACCATGACTAAGTCTCCAATATAATGACATGTGTACAGTAACGCGACCAAGTCTCCAATATAATGACATGTGTACAGTAACGCGACCAAGTCTCCAATATAATGACATGTGTACAGTAACGTGACCAAGTCTCCAATATAATGACATGTGTACAGTAACGTGACCAAGTCTCCAATATAATGACATGTGTACAGAAACGTGACCAAGTCTCCAATATAATGACATGTGTACAGAAACGTGACCATGTCTCCAATATAATGACATGTGTACACATACGTGACCAAGTCTCCAATATAAAGACGTGTACAGAAACGTGACCAAGTCTCCAATATAAAAACATGTGTACACATACGTGACCAAGTCTGAAATATAAAGACATGTGTACAGAAACGTGACCAAGTCTCCAATATAAAAACATGTGTACAGAAACGTGACCAAGTCTCCAATATAAAGACGTGTACAGAAACGTGACCAAGTCTCCAATATAAAGACGTGTACAGAAACGTGACCAAGTCTCCAATATAAAGACGTGTACAGAAACGTAAACATCACCTGGTTAGCCCAACTTCATTATTTCCGTACAATTTGATTATTTCCGTGCATTTTGTTTGTTAGCGATTAGCTATATTTGGCATGCTACTTCAAGTATATAAATATTGATCAACGAAATTCGCGGAAATAATAAAAAAACGTACCATTCATCATCACGTGCACAGGAGGAACAACATCATCACATACTGTAGTATATGACATTTCTATCACTTATCGTTTCATATGTTTAACAAGATTAAAGAGTTTACCGTATTGCACATTGGAATTAATGTTACCTGTGAACTTACGAACAAAATTCGTTGTTAAGTGAACGTAATGTGTGGCTAGAACATCTCTTCAGCCAGAAAATATGGGTTGTATATTCGTCCAATTTTATTTCTTTATTTTAATCAAAGACTTACGACGAAAACATATGTGTCGGGCCACTGGTGCAAATAAAACGGAGACACAATGCATTTCCCTTCTCTGGACTACACCCTGCAGGAGATCTAGTATGACAAATTGTCCTACTACGAGATGCAGCGGGAGTTTGAGAATGAACGATAAAGAAGAATAATCAAAGACTGAGTGTAAAAAATGAGTAGAATAAATGAAATAATTTGAAAGAATATTTCAAGAGACTCAAACCTGATTCTCTTCTCGAACAATATTTTACTGGGTGGTCATCTTCGCTTTCATATACTCAGTTGATTTCTGGGTATATTTGATTTCCAGTTTACTAGCAAATCTTGGTTAATTTGACAGTTCCGTTGTCTGGCTGGTCCTAATTGGTTTCATTGATTTATCTGTCGTAGACATCACGTTAATTATACGCTGATGCAGTCGTGCGATCAGATGTACAAGTCTTAGATGTGAAAGTCTTTGATGTATAGAAAACTGTACTGTTTATTAGCAGATACAGTCGGTTGTGCCTAGACCTGTTACCAAGATGAACAGGATTAATAAGAAATATGACAATCATATTTATGAAATGTTACGGAAGTGGAACACAGGAACCTAATTCTATATTAGTTTTATTCTGAAAAGTGTTACATGTCAACGGAAGTGGTACAATCCATACATATCAACGGAAGTGGTAAAATCCATACATATCAACGGAAGTGGTATAATTCACAATTATCAGCGGAAGTGGTACAATCCATACATGTCAACGGAAGTGGTATAATCCAACATGTCAATGGGAGTGGTATAATTCACAATTATTAGCGGAAGTGGTACAATCCATACATATCAACGGAAGTGGTACAATCCATACATATCAACGGAAGTGGTACAATCCATACATATCAACGGAAGTGGTACAATCCATACATGTCAACGGAAGTGGTATAATCCAACATGTCAACGGGAGTGTTATAATTCACAATTATCAGCGGACGTGATCCACAATTATCAGCGGGTCTAGTATAATCCAGACATTTTAGCGGACGTGGTATAATCAACACATACTAGGTGCAGTGCTTGGTTCAGTGCTTGATTCAGTACTTGGCTCATTGTTTGATTCAGTACTTGGCTTAATGCTTGGCTCAATGCGTAGTACTTGGTTCAGTGCTTTGATCAGTACTTGGTTCAGTGCTTGGTTCAGTGCTTAGATCAGTACTTTTTCAGTGCTTTGTTCAGTACTTGACTCAGTTTTTGATTCAGTGCTTGGTTCAGTGCTTGGCTCAGTGTTTGATTCAGTACTTGGTTCATTGCTTGTTTCAGTGCTTGGTTCAGTGCTTGTTTCAGTGCTTGGTTCATTGCTTGTTTCAGTGCTTGGTTCAGTGCTTGTTTCAGTGCTTGATTCAGTGCATGGGTTAGTGCTTGTTTCAGTGCTTGTTTCAGTACTTGGTTCAGTGCTTGTTTCAGTGCTTGGTTCAGTGCTTTATTCAGTGCTTGTTTCAGTGCTTGGTTCAGTGCATGGTTTAGTATTTGTTTCAGTGCTTGTTTCAGTGCTTGGTTCAGTGCTTTATTTAGTACTTGTTTCAGTGCTTGTTTCAGTGCTTTATTCAGTACTTGTATCAGTGCTTGTTTCAGTGCTTTATTCAGTACTTGTTTCAGTGCTTGTTTCAGTGCTTTATTCAGTGCTTGTTTCAGAGTCTGGTTCAGTGCATGGTTTAGTATTTGTTTCAGTGCTTGTTTCAGTGCATGGTTTAGTACTTGGTTCAGTGCTTGGTTCAGTGCTTTATTCAGTACTTGTTTCAGTGCTTGTTTCAGTGCTTTATTCAGTACTTGTTTCAGAGTCTGGTTCAGTGCATGGTTTAGTACTTGTTTCAGTGCTTGTTTCAGTGCTTGTTTCAGTGCTTGTTTCAGTGCTTGTTTCAGTGCTTGTTTCAGTGCTTTATTCAGTACTTGTTTCAGTGCTTTATTCAGTACTTGTTTCAGTGCTTGTTTCAGTGCTTGTTTCAGTGCTTTATTCAGTACTTGTTTCAGTGCTTGTTTCAGTGCTTTTTCAGTACTTGTTTCAGAGTCTGGTTCAGTGCATGGTTTAGTACTTGTTTCAGTGCTTGTTTCAGTGCTTGTTTCAGTGCTTTATTCAGTGCTTGTTTCAGTGCTTGTTTCAGTGCTTTATTCAGTGCTTGTTTCAGTGCTTGTTTCAGTACTTGTTTCAGTGCTTTATTCAGTGCTTGTTTCAGTACTTGTTTCAGTGCATGGTTTAGTACTTGGTTCAGTACTTGTTTCAGTGCTTTATTCAGTGCTTGTTTCAGTACTTGTTTCAGTGCTTGTTTCAGTACTTGTTTCAGTGCTTTATTCAGTGCTTGTTTCAGTGCTTGTTTCAGTGCTTGTTTCAGTGCTTGTTTCAGTGCTTGTTTCAGTGCTTTATTCAGTACTTGTTTCAGTGCTTTATTCAGTACTTGTTTCAGTGCTTGTTTCAGTGCTTGTTTCAGTGCTTTATTCAGTACTTGTTTCAGTGCTTGTTTCAGTGCTTTTTCAGTACTTGTTTCAGAGTCTGGTTCAGTGCATGGTTTAGTACTTGTTTCAGTGCTTGTTTCAGTGCTTGTTTCAGTGCTTTATTCAGTGCTTGTTTCAGTGCTTGTTTCAGTGCTTTATTCAGTGCTTGTTTCAGTGCTTGTTTCAGTACTTGTTTCAGTGCTTTATTCAGTGCTTGTTTCAGTACTTGTTTCAGTGCTTGTTTCAGTACTTGTTTCAGTGCTTTATTCAGTGCTTGTTTCAGTGCTTATTTCAGTACTTGTTTCAGTGCTTTATTCAGTACTTGTTTCAGTACTTGTTTCAGTACTTGTTTCAGTGCTTGTTTCAGTGCTTGTTTCAGTACTTGTTTCAGTGCTTTATTCAGTACTTGTTTCGGTACTTGTTTCAGTGCTTGTTTCAGTACTTGGTTCAGTGCTTGTTTCAGTGCTTGGTTCAGTGCTTTATTCAGTGCTTGTTTCAGTGCTTGGTTCAGTGCATGGTTTAGTATTTGTTTCAGTGCTTGTTTCAGTGCTTGGTTCAGTGCTTTATTTAGTACTTGTTTCAGTGCTTGTTTCAGTGCTTTATTCAGTACTTGTATCAGTGCTTGTTTCAGTGCTTTATTCAGTACTTGTTTCAGTGCTTGTTTCAGTGCTTTATTCAGTGCTTGTTTCAGAGTCTGGTTCAGTGCATGGTTTAGTATTTGTTTCAGTGCTTGTTTCAGTGCATGGTTTAGTACTTGGTTCAGTGCTTGGTTCAGTGCTTTATTCAGTACTTGTTTCAGTGCTTGTTTCAGTGCTTTATTCAGTACTTGTTTCAGAGTCTGGTTCAGTGCATGGTTTAGTACTTGTTTCAGTGCTTGTTTCAGTGCTTGTTTCAGTGCTTGTTTCAGTGCTTGTTTCAGTGCTTGTTTCAGTGCTTTATTCAGTACTTGTTTCAGTGCTTTATTCAGTACTTGTTTCAGTGCTTGTTTCAGTGCTTGTTTCAGTGCTTTATTCAGTACTTGTTTCAGTGCTTGTTTCAGTGCTTTTTCAGTACTTGTTTCAGAGTCTGGTTCAGTGCATGGTTTAGTACTTGTTTCAGTGCTTGTTTCAGTGCTTGTTTCAGTGCTTTATTCAGTGCTTGTTTCAGTGCTTGTTTCAGTGCTTTATTCAGTGCTTGTTTCAGTGCTTGTTTCAGTACTTGTTTCAGTGCTTTATTCAGTGCTTGTTTCAGTACTTGTTTCAGTGCATGGTTTAGTACTTGGTTCAGTACTTGTTTCAGTGCTTTTTTCAGTGCTTGTTTCAGTACTTGTTTCAGTGCTTGTTTCAGTACTTGTTTCAGTGCTTTATTCAGTGCTTGTTTCAGTGCTTGTTTCAGTGCTTGTTTCAGTGCTTGTTTCAGTGCTTGTTTCAGTGCTTTATTCAGTACTTGTTTCAGTGCTTTATTCAGTACTTGTTTCAGTGCTTGTTTCAGTGCTTGTTTCAGTGCTTTATTCAGTACTTGTTTCAGTGCTTGTTTCAGTGCTTTTTCAGTACTTGTTTCAGAGTCTGGTTCAGTGCATGGTTTAGTACTTGTTTCAGTGCTTGTTTCAGTGCTTGTTTCAGTGCTTTATTCAGTGCTTGTTTCAGTGCTTGTTTCAGTGCTTTATTCAGTGCTTGTTTCAGTGCTTGTTTCAGTACTTGTTTCAGTGCTTTATTCAGTGCTTGTTTCAGTACTTGTTTCAGTGCTTGTTTCAGTACTTGTTTCAGTGCTTTATTCAGTGCTTGTTTCAGTGCTTATTTCAGTACTTGTTTCAGTGCTTTATTCAGTACTTGTTTCAGTACTTGTTTCAGTACTTGTTTCAGTGCTTGTTTCAGTGCTTGTTTCAGTACTTGTTTCAGTGCTTTATTCAGTACTTGTTTCGGTACTTGTTTCAGTGCTTGTTTCAGTGCTTGTTTCAGTGCTTTATTCAGTGCTTGTTTCAGTACTTGTTTCAGTGCTTGTTTCCGTGCTTTATTCAGTACTTGTTTCAGTACTTGTTTCAGTGCTTGTTTCAGTGCTTGTTTCAGTACTTGTTTCAGTGCTTTATTCAGTGATTGTTTCAGTACTTGTATCAGTGCTTGTTTCAGTACTTGTTTCAGTGCTTTATTCAGTGCTTGTTTCAGTACTTGTTTCAGTACTTGTTTCAGTGCTTGTTTCAGTGCATGGTTTAGTACTTGGTTCAGTGCTTGGTTCAGTGCTTTATTCAGTACTTGTTTCAGTGCTTGTTTCAGTGCTTTATTCAGTGCTTGTTTCAGTGCTTGTTTCAGTGCTTGTTTCAGTGCATGGTTTAGTACTTGTTTCAGTACTTATTTCAGTGCTTTATTCAGTGCTTGTTTCAGTGCTTGTTTCAGTGCTTTATTCAGTGCTTGTTTCCGTGCGTGTTTCAGTACTTGTTTCAGTGCTTTATTCAGTGCTTGTTTCAGTACTTGTTTCAGTGCTTGTTTCAGTACTTGTTTCAGTGCTTTATTCAGTACTTGTTTCAGTACTTGTTTCAGTGCTTGTTTCAGTGCTTGTTTCAGTGCTTGTTTCAGTGCTTTATTCAGTACTTGTTTCAGTACTTGTTTCAGTGCTTGTTTCAGTGCTTGTTTCAATACTTGTTTCAGTGCTTTATTCAGTGCTTGTTTCAGTACTTGTTTCAGTGCTTGTTTCAGTGCTTGTTTCAGTGCTTTATTCAGTACTTGTTTCAGTACTTGTTTCAGCATTTCCCTTCTCTGGACTACACCCTGCAGGAGATCTAGTATGACAAATTATCCTACTACGAGATGCAGCGGGAGTTTGAGAATGAACGATAAAGAAGAATAATCAAAGACTGAGTGTAAAAAATGAGTAGAATAAATGAAATAATTTGAAAGAATATTTCAAGAGACTCAAACCTGATTCTCTTCTCGAACAATATTTTACTGGGTGGTCATCTTCGCTTGCATATACTCAGTTGATTTCTGGGTATATTTGATTTCCAGTTTACTAGCAAATCTTGGTTAATTTGACAGTTCCGTTGTCTGGCTGGTCCTAATTGGTTTCATTGATTTATCTGTCGTAGACATCACGTTAATTATACGCTGATGCAGTCGTGCGATCAGATGTACAAGTCTTAGATGTGAAAGTCTTTGATGTATAGAAAACTGTACTGTTTATTAGCAGATACAGTCGGTTGTGCCTAGACCTGTTACCAAGATGAACAGGATTAATAAGAAATATGACAATCATATTTATGAAATGTTACGGAAGTGGAACACAGGAACCTAATTCTATATTAGTTTTATTCTGAAAAGTGTTACATGTCAACGGAAGTGGTACAATCCATACATATCAACGGAAGTGGTAAAATCCATACATATCAACGGAAGTGGTATAATTCACAATTATCAGCGGAAGTGGTACAATCCATACATGTCAACGGAAGTGGTATAATCCAACATGTCAATGGGAGTGGTATAATTCACAATTATTAGCGGAAGTGGTACAATCCATACATATCAACGGAAGTGGTACAATCCATACATATCAACGGAAGTGGTACAATCCATACATATCAACGGAAGTGGTACAATCCATACATGTCAACGGAAGTGGTATAATCCAACATGTCAACGGGAGTGTTATAATTCACAATTATCAGCGGACGTGATCCACAATTATCAGCGGGTCTAGTATAATCCAGACATTTTAGCGGACGTGGTATAATCAACACATACTAGGTGCAGTGCTTGGTTCAGTGCTTGATTCAGTACTTGGCTCATTGTTTGATTCAGTACTTGGCTTAATGCTTGGCTCAATGCGTAGTACTTGGTTCAGTGCTTTGATCAGTACTTGGTTCAGTGCTTGGTTCAGTGCTTAGATCAGTACTTTTTCAGTGCTTTGTTCAGTACTTGGCTCAGTGTTTGATTCAGTGCTTGGTTCAGTGCTTGGCTCAGTGTTTGATTCAGTACTTGGTTCATTGCTTGTTTCAGTGCTTGGTTCAGTGCTTGTTTCAGTGCTTGATTCAGTGCATGGGTTAGTGCTTGTTTCAGTGCTTGTTTCAGTACTTGGTTCAGTGCTTGTTTCAGTGCTTGGTTCAGTGCTTTATTCAGTGCTTGTTTCAGTGCTTGGTTCAGTGCATGGTTTAGTATTTGTTTCAGTGCTTGTTTCAGTGCTTGGTTCAGTGCTTTATTTAGTACTTGTTTCAGTGCTTGTTTCAGTGCTTTATTCAGTACTTGTTTCAGTGCTTGTTTCAGTGCTTTATTCAGTGCTTGTTTCAGAGTCTGGTTCAGTGCATGGTTTTGTATTTGTTTCAGTGCTTGTTTCAGTGCATGGTTTAGTACTTGGTTCAGTGCTTGGTTCAGTGCTTTATTCAGTACTTGTTTCAGTGCTTGTTTCCGTGCTTTATTCAGTACTTGTTTCAGTACTTGTTTCAGTGCTTGTTTCAGTGCTTGTTTCAGTACTTGTTTCAGTGCTTTATTCAGTGATTGTTTCAGTACTTGTTTCAGTGCTTGTTTCAGTACTTGTTTCAGTGCTTTATTCAGTGCTTGTTTCAGTACTTGTTTCAGTACTTGTTTCAGTGCTTGTTTCAGTGCATGGTTTAGTACTTGGTTCAGTGCTTGGTTCAGTGCTTTATTCAGTACTTGTTTCAGTGCTTGTTTCAGTGCTTTATTCAGTGCTTGTTTCAGTGCTTGTTTCAGTGCTTGTTTCAGTGCATGGTTTAGTACTTGTTTCAGTACTTATTTCAGTGCTTTATTCAGTGCTTGTTTCAGTGCTTGTTTCAGTGCTTTATTCAGTGCTTGTTTCAGTGCGTGTTTCAGTACTTGTTTCAGTGCTTTATTCAGTGCTTGTTTCAGTACTTGTTTTAGTGCTTGTTTCAGTACTTGTTTCAGTACTTGTTTCAGTACTTGTTTCAGTGCTTTATTCAGTACTTGTTTCAGTACTTGTTTCAGTACTTGTTTCAGTGCTTGTTTCAGTGCTTGTTTCAGTACTTGTTTCAGTGCTTTATTCAGTACTTGTTTCAGTACTTGTTTTAGTGCTTGTTTCAGTGCTTGTTTCAGTGCTTTATTCAGTGCTTGTTTCAGTACTTGTTTCAGTGCTTGTTTCAGTGCTTTATTCAGTACTTGTTTCAGTACTTGTTTCAGTGCTTGTTTCAGTACTTGTTTCAGTGCTCTATTCAGTGCTTGTTTCAGTACTTGTTTCAGTGCTTGTTTCAGTACTTGTTTCAGTGCTTTATTCAGTGCTTGTTTCAGTACTTATTTCAGTGCTTGTTTCAGTACTTGTTTCAGTGCTTTATTCAGTGCTTTATTCAGTGCTTGTTTCAGTGCTTGTTTCAGTACTTGTTTCAGTGCTTGTTTCAGTACTTGTTTCAGTGCTTTATTCAGTGCTTGTTTCAGTGCTTGTTTCAGTGCTTGTTTCAGTGCTTGTTTCAGTGCTTGTTTCAGTGCTTTATTCAGTACTTGTTTCAGTGCTTTATTCAGTACTTGTTTCAGTGCTTGTTTCAGTGCTTGTTTCAGTGCTTTATTCAGTACTTGTTTCAGTGCTTGTTTCAGTGCTTTTTCAGTACTTGTTTCAGAGTCTGGTTCAGTGCATGGTTTAGTACTTGTTTCAGTGCTTGTTTCAGTGCTTGTTTCAGTGCTTTATTCAGTGCTTGTTTCAGTGCTTGTTTCAGTGCTTTATTCAGTGCTTGTTTCAGTGCTTGTTTCAGTACTTGTTTCAGTGCTTTATTCAGTGCTTGTTTCAGTACTTGTTTCAGTGCTTGTTTCAGTACTTGTTTCAGTGCTTTATTCAGTGCTTGTTTCAGTGCTTATTTCAGTACTTGTTTCAGTGCTTTATTCAGTACTTGTTTCAGTACTTGTTTCAGTACTTGTTTCAGTGCTTGTTTCAGTGCTTGTTTCAGTACTTGTTTCAGTGCTTTATTCAGTACTTGTTTCGGTACTTGTTTCAGTGCTTGTTTCAGTGCTTGTTTCAGTGCTTTATTCAGTGCTTGTTTCAGTACTTGTTTCAGTGCTTGTTTCCGTGCTTTATTCAGTACTTGTTTCAGTACTTGTTTCAGTGCTTGTTTCAGTGCTTGTTTCAGTACTTGTTTCAGTGCTTTATTCAGTGATTGTTTCAGTACTTGTATCAGTGCTTGTTTCAGTACTTGTTTCAGTGCTTTATTCAGTGCTTGTTTCAGTACTTGTTTCAGTACTTGTTTCAGTGCTTGTTTCAGTGCATGGTTTAGTACTTGGTTCAGTGCTTGGTTCAGTGCTTTATTCAGTACTTGTTTCAGTGCTTGTTTCAGTGCTTTATTCAGTGCTTGTTTCAGTGCTTGTTTCAGTGCTTGTTTCAGTGCATGGTTTAGTACTTGTTTCAGTACTTATTTCAGTGCTTTATTCAGTGCTTGTTTCAGTGCTTGTTTCAGTGCTTTATTCAGTGCTTGTTTCCGTGCGTGTTTCAGTACTTGTTTCAGTGCTTTATTCAGTGCTTGTTTCAGTACTTGTTTCAGTGCTTGTTTCAGTACTTGTTTCAGTGCTTTATTCAGTACTTGTTTCAGTACTTGTTTCAGTGCTTGTTTCAGTGCTTGTTTCAGTGCTTTATTCAGTGCTTTATTCAGTACTTGTTTCAGTACTTGTTTCAGTGCTTGTTTCAGTGCTTGTTTCAATACTTGTTTCAGTGCTTTATTCAGTGCTTGTTTCAGTACTTGTTTCAGTGCTTGTTTCAGTGCTTGTTTCAGTGCTTTATTCAGTACTTGTTTCAGTACTTGTTTCAGCATTTCCCTTCTCTGGACTACACCCTGCAGGAGATCTAGTATGACAAATTATCCTACTACGAGATGCAGCGGGAGTTTGAGAATGAACGATAAAGAAGAATAATCAAAGACTGAGTGTAAAAAATGAGTAGAATAAATGAAATAATTTGAAAGAATATTTCAAGAGACTCAAACCTGATTCTCTTCTCGAACAATATTTTACTGGGTGGTCATCTTCGCTTGCATATACTCAGTTGATTTCTGGGTATATTTGATTTCCAGTTTACTAGCAAATCTTGGTTAATTTGACAGTTCCGTTGTCTGGCTGGTCCTAATTGGTTTCATTGATTTATCTGTCGTAGACATCACGTTAATTATACGCTGATGCAGTCGTGCGATCAGATGTACAAGTCTTAGATGTGAAAGTCTTTGATGTATAGAAAACTGTACTGTTTATTAGCAGATACAGTCGGTTGTGCCTAGACCTGTTACCAAGATGAACAGGATTAATAAGAAATATGACAATCATATTTATGAAATGTTACGGAAGTGGAACACAGGAACCTAATTCTATATTAGTTTTATTCTGAAAAGTGTTACATGTCAACGGAAGTGGTACAATCCATACATATCAACGGAAGTGGTAAAATCCATACATATCAACGGAAGTGGTATAATTCACAATTATCAGCGGAAGTGGTACAATCCATACATGTCAACGGAAGTGGTATAATCCAACATGTCAATGGGAGTGGTATAATTCACAATTATTAGCGGAAGTGGTACAATCCATACATATCAACGGAAGTGGTACAATCCATACATATCAACGGAAGTGGTACAATCCATACATATCAACGGAAGTGGTACAATCCATACATGTCAACGGAAGTGGTATAATCCAACATGTCAACGGGAGTGTTATAATTCACAATTATCAGCGGACGTGATCCACAATTATCAGCGGGTCTAGTATAATCCAGACATTTTAGCGGACGTGGTATAATCAACACATACTAGGTGCAGTGCTTGGTTCAGTGCTTGATTCAGTACTTGGCTCATTGTTTGATTCAGTACTTGGCTTAATGCTTGGCTCAATGCGTAGTACTTGGTTCAGTGCTTTGATCAGTACTTGGTTCAGTGCTTGGTTCAGTGCTTAGATCAGTACTTTTTCAGTGCTTTGTTCAGTACTTGGCTCAGTGTTTGATTCAGTGCTTGGTTCAGTGCTTGGCTCAGTGTTTGATTCAGTACTTGGTTCATTGCTTGTTTCAGTGCTTGGTTCAGTGCTTGTTTCAGTGCTTGATTCAGTGCATGGGTTAGTGCTTGTTTCAGTGCTTGTTTCAGTACTTGGTTCAGTGCTTGTTTCAGTGCTTGGTTCAGTGCTTTATTCAGTGCTTGTTTCAGTGCTTGGTTCAGTGCATGGTTTAGTATTTGTTTCAGTGCTTGTTTCAGTGCTTGGTTCAGTGCTTTATTTAGTACTTGTTTCAGTGCTTGTTTCAGTGCTTTATTCAGTACTTGTTTCAGTGCTTGTTTCAGTGCTTTATTCAGTGCTTGTTTCAGAGTCTGGTTCAGTGCATGGTTTTGTATTTGTTTCAGTGCTTGTTTCAGTGCATGGTTTAGTACTTGGTTCAGTGCTTGGTTCAGTGCTTTATTCAGTACTTGTTTCAGTGCTTGTTTCCGTGCTTTATTCAGTACTTGTTTCAGTACTTGTTTCAGTGCTTGTTTCAGTGCTTGTTTCAGTACTTGTTTCAGTGCTTTATTCAGTGATTGTTTCAGTACTTGTTTCAGTGCTTGTTTCAGTACTTGTTTCAGTGCTTTATTCAGTGCTTGTTTCAGTACTTGTTTCAGTACTTGTTTCAGTGCTTGTTTCAGTGCATGGTTTAGTACTTGGTTCAGTGCTTGGTTCAGTGCTTTATTCAGTACTTGTTTCAGTGCTTGTTTCAGTGCTTTATTCAGTGCTTGTTTCAGTGCTTGTTTCAGTGCTTGTTTCAGTGCATGGTTTAGTACTTGTTTCAGTACTTATTTCAGTGCTTTATTCAGTGCTTGTTTCAGTGCTTGTTTCAGTGCTTTATTCAGTGCTTGTTTCAGTGCGTGTTTCAGTACTTGTTTCAGTGCTTTATTCAGTGCTTGTTTCAGTACTTGTTTTAGTGCTTGTTTCAGTACTTGTTTCAGTACTTGTTTCAGTACTTGTTTCAGTGCTTTATTCAGTACTTGTTTCAGTACTTGTTTCAGTACTTGTTTCAGTGCTTGTTTCAGTGCTTGTTTCAGTACTTGTTTCAGTGCTTTATTCAGTACTTGTTTCAGTACTTGTTTTAGTGCTTGTTTCAGTGCTTGTTTCAGTGCTTTATTCAGTGCTTGTTTCAGTACTTGTTTCAGTGCTTGTTTCAGTGCTTTATTCAGTACTTGTTTCAGTACTTGTTTCAGTGCTTGTTTCAGTACTTGTTTCAGTGCTCTATTCAGTGCTTGTTTCAGTACTTGTTTCAGTGCTTGTTTCAGTACTTGTTTCAGTGCTTTATTCAGTGCTTGTTTCAGTACTTATTTCAGTGCTTGTTTCAGTACTTGTTTCAGTGCTTTATTCAGTGCTTTATTCAGTGCTTGTTTCAGTGCTTTTTCAGTACTTGTTTCAGTGCTTGTTTCAGTACTTGTTTCAGTGCTTTATTCAGTACTTGTTTCAGTACTTGTTTCAGTGCTTGTTTCAGTGCTTGTTTCAGTGCTTTATTCAGTGCTGTATTCAGTACTTGTTTCAGTACTTGTTTCACTGCTTGTTTCAGTGCTTGTTTAAGTACTTGTTTCAGTGCTTTATTCAGTGCTTGTTTCAGTACTTGTTTCAGTGCTTGTTTCAGTGCTTGTTTCAGTGCTTTATTCAGTACTTGTTTCAGTACTTGTTTTAGTGCTTGTTTCAGTACTTGTTTCAGTACTTGTTTCAGTGTTTGTTTCAGTACTTGTTTCAGTACCTGTTTCAGTGCTTTATTCAGTACTTGTTTCAGTACTTGTTTCAGTACTTGTTTCAGTGCTTGTTTCAGTACTTGTTTGAGTACTTGTTTCAGTGCTTTATTCAGTACTTGTTTCAGTACTTGTTTCAGTACTTGTTTCAGTGCTTGTTTCAGTGCTTGTTTCAGTGCTTGTTTCAGTGCTTTATTCAGTGCTTTATTCAGTACTTGTTTCAGTACTTGTTTCAGTACTTGTTTCAGTACTTGTTTCAGTGCTTGTTTCAGTGCTTGTTTCAGTACTTGTTTCAGTGCTTTATTCAGTACTTGTTTCAGTACTTGTTTCAGTGCTTGTTTCAGTGCTTGTTTCAGTACTTGTTTCAGTGCTTTATTCAGTGCTTGTTTCAGTACTTGTTTCAGTACTTGTTTCAGTGCTTGTTTTAGTGCTTGTTTCAGTGCTTGTTTCAGTGCTTTATTCAGTACTTGTTTCAGTGCTTGTTTCAGTGCTTGTTTCAGTGCTTTATTCAGTGCTTGTTTCAGTACTTGTTTCAGTGCTTTATTCAGTACTTGTTTCAGTACTTGTTTCAGTGCTTGTTTCAGTGATTGTTTCAGTACTTGTTTCAGTGCTTTATTCAGTGCTTGTTTCAGTACTTGTTTCAGTACTTGTTTCAGTGCTTGTTTTAGTGCTTGTTTCAGTGCTTGTTTCAGTGCTTTATTCAGTACTTGTTTCAGTGCTTGTTTCAGTGTTTTATTCAGTGCTTTATTCAGTACTTGTTTCAGTACTTGTTTCAGTACTTGTTTCAGTACTTGTTTCAGTGCTTGTTTCAGTGCTTTATTCAGTGCTTTATTCAGTACTTGTTTCAGTACTTGTTTCAGTGCTTGTTTCAGTGCTTTATTCAGTACTTGTTTCAGTGCTTGTTTCCGTGCTTTATTCAGTGCTTTATTCAGTACTTGTTTCAGTACTTGTTTCAGTGCTTTATTCAGTACTTGTTTCAGTGCTTAATTCAGTACTTGTTTCAGTGCTTTATTCAGTACTTGTTTCAGTTCTTGTTTCAGTGCTTTATTCAGTACTTGTTTCAGTGCTTGTTTCAGTGCTTTATTCAGTACTTGTTTCAGTGCTTTATTCAGTACTTGTTTCAGTACTTGTTTCAGTGCTTTATTCAGTACTTGTTTCAGTGCTTGTTTCAGTGCTTTATTCAGTACTTGTTTCAGTGCTTGTTTCAGTGCTTTATTCAGTGCTTTATTCAGTACTTGTTTCAGTACTTGTTTCAGTGCTTGTTTCAGTGCTTTATTCAGTACTTGTTTCAGTACTTGTTTCAGTACTTGTTTCAGTGCTTGTTTCAGTGCTTGTTTCAGTGCTTGTTTCAGTGCTTGTTTCAGTACTTGTTTCAGTACCTGTTTCAGTGCTTGTTTCAGTGCTTTATTCAGTACTTGTTTCAGTACTTGTTTCAGTGCTTGTTTCAGTGCTTGTTTCAGTGCTTGTTTCAGTGCTTTATTTAGTGCTTTATTCAGTACTTGTTTCAGTACTTGTTTCAGTACTTGTTTCAGTACTTGTTTCAGTGCTTTATTCAGTGCTTTATTCAGTGCTTGTTTCAGTGCTTGTTTCAGTACTTTTTTCAGTGCTTTATTCAGTGCTTGTTTCAGTGCTTGGTTCAGTGCATGGTGTTGTGCTTGTTTCAGTGCATGGTGTAGATCTTGTTTCAGGAGTTGGTTCAGTTTAGTAGATTTCATGCCGCTATTTTTTTTGACTCTCTAATGGAAGCCTTGAAGCACATCACGTCATCTATACAATATACAAACCCTCTGTGTAGAAGGCTCGTTGAAAAAGCATTTCACGAAACCAAAAGCTGAAGTCTCCTGGATATGAAATAGAGCTCAGAAAAACCCCGCCACTGAACATAGGAAGTAAGAGCTAATCGCTTGCAATTCCTGGAGTTCTCAGACAAACAAACAACAATAGAAACAGTCGTTTGTCTGTATATCACACAATGTTGGTTATGTATGTTGTAAGAAGGCATAAATGTTCGTGTAACAGGAATGCCTGATGGTAGGTACTTGTGTTAAATGGTTGTGGTCTTCTAGAAATGTACATACCCGTGCACTGAGTGTTGGTTTTGTTGTCTGCGTCTCAATCGACCAAGCCTATTAACTTCATAATAAATACGTTGGATGATTTGAGGAATTCAGAAACCGAGATGACTCAACTTGTGAGGCGAATAGGTGTTGTCAGATCGAACCTGGTTAAAATCCCGTTTTCTACTTTCAAATATTTAAAATTAAAGATTATATAAATATGTGTGAGGTCAGTGAGCAATTCTATAACATATTTATTTGAATATCCACAGAAGCATCGGAAAATGTATGTGAGTGGCAACCTCAGAAACGCAACACTGAACAACAAGCCTGAACAAATCCCACATATTGTGTTGAAGATTATCAATGATGAACAAAGAGAAATTGTAGAAGTAGTTAATTATGTTTTTTTATGTGGGATAGTCAGCTTATTCGGAACAGTAGCTAATGTTATCAACCTTGTTGTGTTCTATAAACAGGGTCTGAGTTCGAGCATAAACATTAGCTTCTTCGCCATGGCCATCTCTGATCTCTGCAGCCTGATAATGCAGCAGTGGTTTAATGTCTGTGTCAATCCTTTGTTTAAGAGCTCAGATGTGCCTATGGTACCCTCAGAGTTTCAATACATGACTGGAGGTGTTCCACGCGAGGTATTTGCTAAAATTACTTGCCTCATTACAGTTTACGTCACGGCGGAGAGATGCTTGTGTATAGCTTTTCCTCTTAAAATCAAGCAGATGATCACTGCTAGAAGAACAGCTATAGCAATAATTTTTATCTACAGCCTGGCTCTACTCTCTGTAGCTCCCTTGTACTGGACAACTTCCATCGACTGGAAGTTCTACCCCGACAGGAACAGAACACTTCTTGGGCTGGTGTTTGCGAGTGACAGCAAGATACTTGAAGATGTTGTATACATCCTGCAAGCTCTGACCGGTTCTTGCTCCTTCGTAGCCGTTGTGATATTTACTACGATTTTAATCAGGAAACTAAGAGAAAAACGAACGTGGAGAAAAACAGCAATTGTGGATTTAGGCAAGACCGAATCCATGTCGAACAAAGATAGGAAAACAATGGGTATGATTACACTGATCGCTAGCATTCTTATTCTGTGTTACACCCCTAGCGTTCTTATATTTGTAGGAACCTTCTTCGATACCGAGTTCAGCATTGTTGGTCGCTACACAAATTTATTTTTTGTTACGTGGTCATTTGCATTTCTTTGTGAAGCTATCAACTCAAGTGTTAATATATTTTTATATTATAGAATGAGTTCGAAATATAGAGACACATTTCGTGCATTGTTTTGTACTTTTAAGATACCAACAGAGCAAATAAAGTGAGTAACTAAGTAATAATACATATTATGTGCATCGATAACAGGTAATCGCTGCAGCAAAAAGTATGAAAGGTATATCATCCTATTTGCAAAAATTCATCCATTGGAGATTAACGTCTGTCATTCATATATGCCATATATGTTTGTTATGTTCTGTTTTCTATACTGCGCGATTCTTTCATTTACCAACTATCATTCTCTGTTTTGCCCCTTAATTATCCCAGCACGACTCCAAGACTACAAGACTCCAAGAGTCCAAGAGTCAAAGAGTGTGTTTTTGTAATATACAATGTGTGTACCACCATTAATCCCATCTCATATGTGAAACTGAAATTTCGTATAAAATGAACATCTTGTTGAATAAACTCTTAAATGAACATCTTGTTCAATAAATTCTGAAATTGAGTGTACACGAGTATTTTAGTATTAACTTCTTCTAGGAGGTAAAAACTACAAAGATTGGAATAATTGAGAATAACATCATCCAATCAAGGTTCTACAACAAAGAAAAGAATGCATGTCAGACTGAAAGACATGAATGTCTGTACCAGAACAAATGACAAATTAAAGCCATCTACATGTTGATATATGTATGAACTCCAAGATGGCTATTTGTTTATCACATACATTTGAATCACTATTACACGAATAGTTTCAACATATATAGGAATGTGTTATGTATAACATTAGTACATCTAGTATCCCGTTAACATAGTAAGTCAATATAAATATTATAAATACAGCGGACACTTTTCGACAAATAATAATCTTTGTAAAAAAAAAATTAAGAAAAAAATAGCAGACATTTTTAATTCATCAGCTGGAAATCATCAAAAACATAACCGCTAATGTATTGATAAAAACGTCAGTATAACAAAGGCTTGACTTGAAATAAAGAAGGATACATTTTGTCTGCGATATCTTTGCCTTTGACCTGATTGTCAGACTGCAGAATTGATTATTGGTCATTTTGATGGTCAGTGGGACAAGGCAGTCATCTCCAGTAAAATCTATATTACACATGTCAATGTGACGTGACCGTCCATATCCTTACTGTTTGTTTTCTGTTGTATATGTTAATTTTGTTTCAATTTTTGTCTTGATAAAGGCCTTGTGGTGGAAACGTCGATTTGTGTGTATTACTATGTGTGTCTTTAGTTATTAGAAAAACTTCATTACACTTTTCCTGGATTTGCCTGTTGGATTTCAGTGTTACCCAGTAAGTACATATTGATTCTCCTATAAGCCAAGTTCATCTATTATTCAGATCTTGTTTGGAAGAATTTCTCCGAAGTGTTGCCACTTCTGACTGACAGCAGACAAAAGTTAGCACGTATTTTGTCGTCAGACGAACACCTATTCGTTATTCATTGAATCAACTGCTTTCAGTAGACAATAACATTTGCGAATATGCTTTGCTAATTATAACACTTGTCCGAGTATTTTAAGTCACTTTTTCTCACTTTAAGGATAATTGTTGTTGCATACTTTACTGTTCCCTTTACATAACTGTCATTGCCTGGACACCTTTGACTGTGTGTCTGCTAAATTGTTCACATGATGTCAATCTCTGGTCACGATTAACTTTGCCTCGGATAAATTGTTCACAAGATGTCACTCTCCGGTCACGACTGACTGCGTTTCTTCTAATTTTTATATGATGTCACTCTCTGGTCACGATTGACTTTGCCTCTGATAAATTGTTCACATGATGTCACTTTCTGGTCACGACTGACTTTGTGGCTGCGAAATTGTTCACAAGATTTATAATGTATAAATTATGTCATTTATAAATGATGCGAGATTTTTGTTTCTTCTTATTTTACAGAAATAAATATCTATCAAGCCACATGTTTTGTCCAGAAGGTTTTCATCCCGGATACTATGAACGCCTATCTGTCTTTGGCCTGTACTTATGGCATGTACTGAAATTCTAGCAATCAACACAATATATTACCGATTCCCACGGTATTCTTATATCCTCACCATATTTTACCATTTCCAAGGATATTTTACCAATCCCTCTATATTCTACCAATTGGCACGTAATTCTACCAATTGCAACCAAATTTTACCATTCCCACGATATTCTACTTTTTTCCATGACATTCTTCCAATCCCCATAAAATTACCAATTACCACGATATGTTACCAGCTCCAGCGATATTCTACGACGACATCTTACCAATTTCCACCATATTTTACCGAATACCACGTCATTCAACCAATTCCCACGGATTTCTACCAGCCTCCACGATGTTCTATGAATTTCCATGAATCTACCGATCCCAACTAAACCTAGCTAACCTCACGACATCTATCAATCTTCACGATACCAATCCCCACGATACTAATTGCAGCGATATCTACCAATCCTCAAGATATCTACCAATTCCCACGATTTTCTATAAATCCCCACCTTATTCTACCAATTCCAACCAAAGTTTACCAATTCCCAAGATATTCTACCAATCATTACCATATTCTACTTATCCACACTATATATTCCAATCCCTTCAATATTCTACCAATTCCCACCTAATTTTACCAATCCCCAAAATAGTATACAATTTCTCACGATATTTTACCAAATTGCCACGATATCAATCAATCCATATCATATACTACCAATTACCACCGAATTTTACCCATTCCAACGAAGTCTACCAATCCCCAAGATATTCTACCAATCCTCACAATTATTTACCAATACCCACGACATTCTACAAATCCCCACGATATTCTACCAATTCACACGATATTCTACCAATACCCACGATATTCTACCAATTCCAACGATATCTACTTGGATAAGTCTACACGGACATGCTTCGAGTTTGTAATAAAGTTAAAAGACCATTCCAATGTAGAGGGTTTGCTCAGGATAACGTATCCATCAATTTACATTGAGCAGAACATATATCTGGAACGTAAAACAGCTCTGGAAAAAGTAAGTGGCAGGTAAACACTATTCTACACGTCAGAGTAAATCTGAGGGGAAATATGGAAGTAAATCTAATACATCTGAGAGTAAGTCTGTGAGTGAGTCTGTGAGTGAATCTGAGAATAGCTCTTAGAATAAATCTGAGAGAAAATCTGAGAGTTAATCTGCCACAATTCTGAGAGTAAATGTGAAAGTAAAACTGAGAGTAAACCTGAGAGTAAGTATGAAAGTAAATATGTGAATAAATCTATGATTAAATCTGAAAGAATCTGAGAGTAAAGCTGAGAGTAAACATGAGGTTAAATATGCGATCAAATCTGAAAGTAATACTAAGAGAAAACACGAAAGTAAATCTGAGAATCAATTTGAGAGTAAACATAAACATTTATCTAAAAGTAAACATGAGAGTAAATCTGAGAGTAAAAATTATTGTAAGTCTGAGAGTGAGAGTAAGCATGGGAGTAAATCGGAGAGTAAACATTATTGTTAGTCTGAGATTAAATCTGTGAGTAAATCTGAGAGTAAATCTGAGAGTAAATCTGAGAGTAAACGAACATATCTCATTTGGAACTGCCTTTTCTCCGTCCACCGGATGAGAACCCAACTAATAGAGAGTTTACTTGGAAATATATATATATATATATATATATCATATAAGATATTCTTTCCAGAACTTTTCTACATCGTGGATACTCTGAACGCCTCTATGTCCTATGCAAACTGGCTTGCATTGGCCGGAGACATGTTCGTAAATTCTTCTGTGTCACTGGTCCATTGTCTTCTTAGTTTTCCTATTCTTCTCTATTCTGACATTTTGCTTTTCAGAATCCGCCTTTCGATATCATCATGTCGCTTTAAGTGTGAGAAATACTGTAGCTTCCTTCTTATTATGGTGTTTAGATGCCACCCTTCATTTAGTTTCTGTAATTTCAAAATATCAATGCTCTTCTTTGTCCCTGTCCTAGGGTCTGATATATATATGTATGTATGTGTGTGTGTGTGTTTGTCTTGAGAAATGACAAAAGGTTGATTGCAAGCTTGCTAACTTAATAATATACAATAATTTTGTCAGATGTAATCTAGATATCGCTTGTGATATGAGTACTGATTGTGGCCCTCGAGTCACGAAAATTACTACCAGCCTCATCCTACTGTTGTCATACTTTGGGAAAATGTGACATAATGACAGAAATATATATCAGATTTAGGAAGCAGAAAGCTACCAGTAAATAGCCCGTATTGAATCACAGACGGTCATTAGTCATTAATATTCTATGTCAGAAATAGTCGGTTTGCGAATAATAACGTAAGAAATAGTGTGAGACCTATTAAGAAATGATTAACCAATGTTAGAATACAAACCGTTCTTAGATTGCAGTGTTTCTAAAATTGCAATAACAAAATTACACAGTATTACAAGATATTGTTCAATAGTCTTTTATTACGTACGATCTTGATATATTTTTAATGTGGCCTAACATGTTACTTGTGCTTAAAATGTAGCTTTACTGAACGTGTTTTGTTTCTTCTTCTACTTCTTCTTTCGTTCGTCTGTAACGTGCTTATATCTGAACTTAAGTCAGATTTAAAATATTTCTATTGGGTGTTTTGGTGCTCGGTATCATCTGTGGTGCCCATCTTGGCTGGTTACCTCCGTCTTCAGCACTTGTAACGGCTGTATTTGTGTTAATTTTCAGCTTCTATTTATTAAAGTTAGCCTCATCTCCGCAGCAGGCTCTGGTCTCGATAGGAATTTATTTGTTAATATTGGCAGATTGTACCTACCAGAACACATATGATCATATCATGGATTATAGACTGTGGTAACCATATGCTTACCATATGGTTAACATATATAATTCACATATAGGACATGAGGTAAATAACGGTTTTATATGAAACATATACAAAATGGAGCACATCGACGTTACGACCAAATATCTTTATTAATAAACAAACAAACAAACAAATAATGAAAGAATAGTTTTATCTGCGCAAATAGCCGATACATCAAAATGTTTCTACAAAGATACTCGGAATGTCAATAAGAGATAGAATTAGAAACTATAACATCAGACAAATAACCAAAACAATACCAGTATTGGAACACATCAAAAGACAACAGATCAAGTGGTTTTCACACGCTTCCAGATCACCGACAGATAGCATGCCACAAATTGCCATGACATATAGACATAACGGTTATAAAGCCATAGGCAGACCATGTAAAAGATGGATCACAGAAATCAAAGAAGCCATAGGAATAAGCTTACAAACAGCGCACTAGAAAGCCATCTCCAGAGAACTCTTCCACCGCTGACGCAGCAAGGTAAACAAGGGCCACAGAGTATACATAATAGATCAAAATTTGACGGGACATTTGAAATGAAAATGAGTACAAATTATAAACGAGTACTTATCCGTAAAACCCATAGAAAATAGAAGCTGTTTCCACATAGGAAAAATAAGCTATTTCAAATAGGTAATAAAAGGTTTCACACAAGATAGATAATCTATGTCTCATAGGAAATATAAGCTATTTAACATAAATAATATAAGCTAAATTACTTTGATGATATAAGTTATTTCAAACAACCAATATAAGCTATTTCACATATGAAATATAAGCAATATCTCATCGACAATATAAGCTATTTCAAATAGGAAATTTATGTTATTTCATAAAGAAAATATAAGCTATTTCACGTGATATATTCACGTTTTCACATAAGAAATATAATCTATTTCAGAATATCAACTTGATATTGGTGGAAATAAACATTAGGTAAATATGATCTTTAATGTAGAATGTTGGAAGTGCCAGTTAATTCATTAAATGTAACACACAGAGATGAGACGGACACAAACTAATATTGTGAATCTTGTATCCTGTTGTATTTCCTGTTTTACGTTTCATACTGATTGTAGACAATGCTAAATTGTAATCAATGATATATCCTGCTTTACAATCCATACTGATTGTGTTAATGATAAATTGTAGTCTATGGTATATCCTGTTTTACGTTTCATACTGATTGTGTCCATGATAAATTGTAGTCCATGATATTTTCTGTTTACGTTTCAAATCGTTTGTATCAATGATAAACTGCAGTCCATGAAGTAGTTGAACTAACTCTAGGTATAGGCAACATTGTCTTTCCCTGCTTCCCAGCAGATATTGGCAAGATGTTTACCTACGATCGTGTGTCTATTAGCCTTGTCATGCACTTTGTGTACACAATTGTTTACAATTTGTTGCCTGTCCAACTATGAGAGGATAATATAGACTTGTCAACTGAACGTAAACAATACTTCATTCGTGACGTTTCGATTATTGTTGTGTTTTCATTGCTCACTATTTATATACTTGAAGTCGCATGCCACAAAAAGCCAACGACCGACCAACGAAATTCACGGAAATAATAAAAATCAGTGTTTCAGATCATGTTTACTTCTGTACAGAGGTCTTTACCCGGCGACTGTCTCTATCCATCAGTAATAATGAGTTTACCGGGTTTTCTATCCAGTGAAGTTGTTGTCCACCACATTTGAGATGCTATACTTTCTTGTGATTCTCGTGAAGACATTTGTATATTGATTACTGGTGCTTTACTGGCTTATTTTAGGTTTCGAAACCTGTCATTTGTAAGTCGTCATTCGAGATGGTCTGCATTTGTGTAATATGGAAGTCAACTCTCCCATCACTAGAAATGATCTGCACATCAGCTGATATTTAAAAAAATATTTAAGTGAACTCTCCTATCACTGGATATGGCCTCTGCATAGATGTCTATAATATAAAAGTCAACCCTTCTGTCACTGGAGATGCTATGCACTTCTGCATGGATTTCGTTTCTTATGATTGTTATAAGTCATTGACATTTGATACACCTTCAACGATATTGTTTTTCCTTGACAAAAACCGGTCAAATACTGCATGTTTCCCATTAGAGTGTTGCAGGAAGGGATTTTGTAGCAGTGTGATAAAGGCCGCATGCTCTTGCTGTCGCCACGTCATGTACAGGGTGGGGTTCTGTTTCTGAAATGTTTATCTGTAGTATTATCATTTTGTTAGTAGTCAATCTTTCTCTAGCAATCACTGCATTCACTGACATTTCTAGCCGAGGGTTGTCGGAATATCACTCTGAAAACATTACAAAAATAAACCTACTATCACTCTCTTCTCTGTTCCTTAAGTGCAAGGAATCTCAATTATGTCCAGTCCTTAATTAGAATATTATCGTATTATCAATCCACACTTTTCTTCTCTCACTCCCTATAGCACATTCCTTGAAAAGTTATCATGCATCATCATTAGACCAAACCATGCAAGTTTGCGATATTAGACCAAATCATGCACGTTTGCGATATTAGACCAAACCATGCAAGTTTGCGATATTAGACAGAACCATGCAAGTTTCCGATATTAGACCAAACCATGCAAGTTTGCAATATTAGACCAAACCATGCAAGTTTCCATATTAGACCACACCATGCAAGTTTGCAATATTAGACCACACCATGCAAGTTTGCGATATTAGAACAAACCATGCAAGTTTGCGATATTAGAACAAACCATGCAAGTTTGCGACATAGGACCAAACCATGCAAGTTTGCGACATAGCACCAAACCATGCACGTTTGCGACATAGGACCATAGCCAGGAAAACTGACCTTGTTGACCCATAAGAGCATGTATTATGTTTCTTTAGTATTGAAGATCTAAAGTTCTGTGTATGTGCAACACGTGTCTGTAACATTTGTTTTCAAAAACTTGTATTATTCTCTCAATGTCCCACAGCTAGTATCCAATTTCACACAAAAACTTGTATTATTCTCTCAAAGTCCCACTGCTAGTATCCAATTTCACAAAAAAACGTGTATTATTCTCTCAAAGTCCCACTGCTAGTATCCAATTTCAAACAAAAAACTTGTTTTATTCTCTCAAAGTCCCACTGCTAGTATCCAATTTCAAACAAAAAACTTGTTTTATTCTCACAAAGTCCCACTGCTAGTATCCAACTTTACACAAAAGCTTGTATTATTCTCGCAAAGTCCCACAGCTAGTATCCAATTTCACACAAAAGGTTGTTTTATTCTCTCAAAGTCCCACTGCTAGTATCCAACTTTACACAAAAAATGTATACGCATTAGATGGTAATAATTTCTTGTTTCTGTGTATTCACCAATATATTAATAGGAGTAATTACCATTTCTTTTTGTCACTATTTTGCTTTTCTTAATGTTTATCTCCATTCCATAATTATTTGTAAAAGTTTAGAAGTAAGTTCTTTAAGTTCTTTCTCACTGCCAGCCATAAGATCACTGTCATCTGCAAACCACAGGTCGCGCAGAGTGCGGCCACTCATTGAAATTGTTGTATGATAGTTCTGTACTGTCTCTTACAAGATTTGCTTCCACAAAATATTGAATAACTCTGGAAATAATATGCATCTCTATCAATCCCCTGCAGTTGTTCCCCATACTCAGTCATGATCTTGCAAATATCTGCAGTTGTTCGCCATACTCAGTCATGATCGTTGCCAATATCTACTCCAGAAAAATTCCTGGTTTTTTTCTTGAATAATACTTAATTTAATTCGTCTCGTCCGAAGAATATAATCAATTTGATTATTTGTCTCTGTGGATGGTGAATGCCATGTTATCCTTCTTGATGGTATATAGAAACACATTGCTTGCTCTAGTTATTTTGTAATTACTGACACATTTCAATGCCATTTGTCCACGTTTATGTGTCCCATCTAACCCGTTTTCCCTAATGTGCAGTATGTACCATGTTAAACAGGTGTGCGTTGAAGTTGATGAGGCAAAGTTGATATTTCTTGAGAAGATATCTTTCAGTTGATTCTAAATATTAGTACCTCTGTCGGATATCTTATTGTGAAATCATTCGATTTCTGCTACAACTAACTATTTCATAATCTTTCAAAATTTAATATCATGTTTGTTTCTTGCTGTGTCTCACATATTCCATTGTCTTGAAGGAATGTGTTGCATTATTCTTTTGTATTGTCATTATTTCCCCTTTTTTCCGATCTATGGTTCATAATTGCGTCAACACTTTTTTGACAAGTATTTCTCCCACTCCCCTCACATGTGTCAACTACTCGTCAAGAATTCAGGTCCTCCACAGTCCACTCAATTCAAACAATTCGTCGGATTTGATATCAAGATCAAACGGTCAGGAGCTGGCTGCACAAAGCTGGTCTTTAGGCTAGAATACCCTGCAATTCTGATTTTACTGACCAGTATCCCCAGAACCGACTGCAGTGGACGAACCAGCATCGTCAATGAACCGATGGGAATGACTGGGGACGGGGATTTGGTGTAGTAATGAAATAGTTTGTGTGCTCCAGTGACACGATAGACGGAGAAGAGTTTACGGCAGAGTAGATGATCGTTACGCCTAAAAAAGCGTTAATGAATCTCCTCCACATGGTGGTGGAAGTATACTGATGTGGGGGGGGGGGATGGAATAGCAACTTCATGGGAATAAGTGATCTGGTGATAATTGAAGCATTCCTAAATGCCGAATGATACGTCGCTGAAATTGTTCGTCCTCACGTCCCTACAATTATGGCTACACGAGTCGATTTTACAGCAAGATAACTCGATCTTATGTAGAACAACTCACCGCTCAGTTCCTCGCTCGCAGGAACGTCCAGTTCATTCTGTAGCCAGTCGTGCCATCAGTCATGAACCGCGTGGAACACTTTTGTGCTAAACTGGACAGACGAATTCACTAGCGAGACGTGTCTCCGGTTGTCTCTTGCACAACAAGAAGAGTGGGCAGCTATCCCATAACACCAGATTCAACAGTTAATATGATCCATGTCACGGAAAGTAGTTCTCTCATGATAGACATTACAGATGAGGTCATACGGCATTGAAACATAGTCGCAAAGAATAAAAGTTCAAACGAAATTTATAAACATCATTTGATTGTTAAAGTCCGAAAGGTTCTTGATGCCAAGGTTGAAATATTAATACCGTAAAATAACATTTTGGTACACGTTTGAAATTTGGTGTCCATTAGTACATCAATAATGTTGCGTTTCTTTTTTCTAAAAACAGTATATATTGAATGATTAAATAAGTTTCTGCTCCCATTTTCTGTTTGTACTTGTTTCGTGAAAAAAAATTTCCCCGTGGGCAATAACGTAGAAAAAATGTTCATGTTCCTTTGTTTATTCTCTACACTAGTTTTTATATTTACTAGTTATTAAAGTCTATATCAGTAATATTATTACTTTATATATTATTAAAGTCTATATCAGTAATATTATTACTTTATATATTATTTATCGCTCACAGTTAGATGTATACGTTACTTCATCAAAAATAACCAACGCACAAAAGTATGCTTCAGCCTCGTAAACTGAATGTTTCTCACAACAATATGCCTCAGAAGCGTAAACTTAATTTTTTTGAAAAATTGCATAACCATTGCGTGGTTGCAAGTTGCGTTATCAAAGCTAGTGACATGAAATATAGTGTTATAAGTTGGATTAAACATATTGTTGCTTGTAACCGCTAGCTTGTTATGCTATAATTTGAAATATTGCTCTGTAATTTGTTTGTTCATGTGACTTTAGCGCCCTTGCAAATAGTGGTCCTTTATTTTTTAGAGGATATATGAACATGATCAATATTGTATAAATACAGTCATGTTTCTATATTCATTTAAAGAATCATCTGCAAATATCTATTCTTGAAGTTGTGTTGGTTGGTTGCTAATCCAGCGGTAAATGGGCTCATGCCCTTTGACCCAATGCCATTAAATGGCATTGTATTGCTGGGAAGCCTGTGGATTTTCGGCCCACCCCGGGGCAGAGCCAGAGAATAACTATCACACCGCCAGGAAGGTAGGTTTCAACCTATGCACTGCTCCTAGCCACTGTAGCCAAGATAGGGTTCACTGTGCTCATTTCCCGCCATCAATTGACTACTGGTTATGCCGAACTTCTCTATTGCTCTAGGCATACAACCAAATGTTCAAGTCAAAAGGATTGTCACGTCTTGAGTCACTGTGCCTCTGATGGATCTCAGCCATAGGAAAAAACAGTGCTGTCAGTTTCCTCCTCCCCAGTGCTGCACACTACATCTCTGGCTCCCTCCCAACGACAGAGAGTGCATACATATATTCAAGTAATTATGAAACACATTTCAACAACAAAATAAAAGCAATAAGCATAATTGTATAGATGATGTGCCATGAAACTTCTACAAGAAGATAACCTCAATATAACGGCATGTCATCCACTAAGGTTTTTTGTTGCATGGGTGGTTTGTCTAGTGGGCCATTGGTGAGACCCACAGACGCAACCACATGCATTTGAAGTTGTGTAGAAAATAGTCTTAAACAGCCTTGCTGCAGAGGAAACTCGTTACATGTGAAATAAAGCGTCTGAAAAAAGCTGCAATGGTTACTAAACTAGATAAAATATGAAATTAGGAAAACGAGTAGGTATATTATCGTCTATTGAACATATCGAACAGCACCAACCAACCAACCAATCAACATATCGAACAGCACCAACCAACCAACCAACCAACATATCGAACAGCACCAACCAACCAACCAACCAACATATCGAACAGCACCAACCAACCAACCAACCAACATATCGAACAGCACCAACCAACCAACCAACCAACATATCGAACGACAGAAAGTAAAATCGGTCGGTCACATTATGAGAATTAACCTAAACCAAATAACAATAAGAGCATATAACAAAAGAATATCAGAACATAAAGAAAAAGGTAGACAAAGAAAATGGTGGATAGAAAACGTCAAAATAACTTTGAACAAACATGAACTTAATGCAATATCGGCGAAACACCCAGCCTTGGAACGACAGCTGAAACACCCACCCCTACGCTTAACGGCACGTGGGATACTGCCAATCATAATTTACCTGGGACAGACAATAAACAATATCAATCTAGTTTCTTGTTTAGTGTCATTGAATATAGCACATATTATCTTGTCCACACATGCACTCGTTCTTTTTCTTTTCCTTTTACTCTTTCTTTTTATCTTGTTGTATTTGTTTCCTGTATACTTTTTTTTCTATCATTTTCTCTCCTATATTATCAACCTTTGCTCCTCTCTTCCTAGTATACTACGTGTCTATTTTGTTTGTGTATAGTTTTTATTATGAAGACTTGTACGTCGAAACGTCTTCTGTTTTAGTGAATGTTGTTAGTGTATCATGTACTTTGATATTGGCAACACTCGTTACATATTTCTGTTTATTCTTTATTGCGCTGTGTTGCCCCAGTCCACACTATCTAGGATGTTCCCATACACTGAAGATATATCACTGTACCTTCACCTTACAATTTCAGCCTTACATAATGACCATGAATATATGTCTCTGAACAAAGCCACGTTAATGAATCTCATTGACTATGGAATACTAGAAAAAATGTGTCCATGTCAATCTCACAAATGCACATTGAACATAAAATAAGTTTCACTCACTCATCAAGCCTGACAGTCCGCTGCAAACGTTTCGACCAGATACTGACGAGGGTCTTTGTGCTTTCATAAAGACTAGTGTTCGCTTCATGTGAGTTTTACAACAAACTACTGACACGCATTAATTATTACATGAGGGTGATTCTCTCCATCAGAGAACTTTGAGAACTAAGTGACCTACTGACTAATGGGGAAACAGCCATCTAAAAATGATACAATTGGCAATTATCTTGATTTTCATAGGCTGTCACAGAAAATATAAACCTAGTGACCAACGAAAATCACGGAAACAGTCATATGAGTCATAGAGATATCTTGATATCGATTTAGCAAGTCGGTCTTATATAGAAGTTCATGCATCAAATCAAAATTGAAAATTTTCGTTCAGGAGCCAATTCTTCATGATACTCGTTTATGACATTGACTCAAAGTTCAACTGTCGTAGAGAACTAACTTTATGATACACGTTTATGACATTGACTCAAAGTTCAACTGTCGTAGAGAACTAACTTTATGATACACGTTTATGACATTGACTCAAAGTTCAACTGTCGTAGAGAACTAACTTTATGATACACGTTTATGACATTGATTCAAATAGTGGTTCAACTGTCGTTGAGGATTGACTTTTTGATATTCTGGCTACCCCATATTCATTCATTCATTTTCCTTTTGCGCTGAAGTTAGCGCATAGGGCAGAGGTCAGATCTCTCCAATTCTGTCTGTTCAAAGCTATTCTGTGCAGTTCTTGAATAGTATGAATATTGGTTGTTTTACTTTCTCTAAGTATTGTTCTTCTGAGTGTTTCTTTTGGTCTACCCCTTGCTCTTTTGCCTGTAGGTATCCATTCAAGAGATTGGTGGTGTATTCTGTTGGTGTCTGCGCGTAGGACATGCCCGATATAGGACCAACGGCGTTTTCTAATAACATCTGTGATGAAATTTTGATGTGTCTCTTCTCTTATTTTATCATTCGATTTGAATTCACTCCAATGGGTGTTAGTTATCCTACGAAGTCATTTGTTCTCGAAACTCAGTAATTTCTTTTCTGAAGATAAAGAGCTTTTCCAGCTCTCACATCCATATGATAGCACCGGAATAACGCAGGAATTAAATTACCTCTTAAGCGTGTTACATAATATACATAACCAGTCAGTGTTTAAGTGTTCGGGTGCTTTTCGTCTACGTCGCTTTCCTTCCTCATGTCTACATGAGACGATACGATTCTTCAACGTAGCTCTGTACAGTTTACTTCAGCCAATTGTATCTAAGAATTTGGGTTTTGATAAAATCATTAAAGAAGATATTTTGCAGTTTTTCTTATATCTCAGCATTGAACTGTGGCTTTGCGCCCACTAGATGCGAGCTCAACTAAGGGAATTTCATTAGGTTTATATATATATATATATTTATCTTGTGAAATGAAATTTAAATGCAAGTTAACTAACCTAATAATGTACAATTATTGTGCTAGATGCAATCTAGATATGGCTTGTCATATCAGTACTGATTGCTGCACTCATGTCACTGAAATTACTACCAGTCACATCCTTCTGGTGTCATACCATGAGGTAATTTGACAAAACACGCAAATAATGAGTCTCAGCAGTAGAGATCTACCATTACATGGCACTTATGAAATGACAGACCGTCATTAGTTATCAATATCACATGACAGAAATAAACGGTTTGCAAATTATAACTTAAGTAATAGTATTAGACATGTTAAAAATGATTAACCAATGTTAGAATACAAACCGTTCTTAGATTGCAGTGTTTCTAAAATTGTAATAACAACATCACAAATTATCACAAGATATTGTACACTAGAAAGAACACGAAATTCGTACAATTGTCTTTAATAAACTACGATCTTGATATATTTGAATGTGGCCTTGTATGTTACTTGTGTTTAAAATGTAGCTCTACTGAACGTGTTTTATTTGTTACTACTGACAGTATGTCTCATACCAGAGCCCATATTATTATAGCATTTATTATAGAATGCTGAGCAACTGTTTACCGTATGGTAAACAAATATAATTAACAAATATACCATGAGTTATATGACCGTTTTATTTAGACCAAATACAAAATAGAATACATCGACGTTTCGACCATACGATCTTTATTAATATATGATGAACACACAATGGAACAATAGTGTCTGGAATATTGTACTAGAATAGAGTAACATGTGAATATTTGTTGTTTTTAAACTTCCACTGGATCTCTCTTGTAGCAGGACAATGGTGCTACTATATTTCTATCAAGATTGGGATAAGTTGTCTAAGGAACGGAAACTTGCTGTACCACCATTTATTTGTTAAAATAGCCGGATACATCGGAATTTTAAGTGAACTTTGAAATGAAAGTGAGTCAAGATAGAATCGAGGACTTATCCGTAAAAATAACAGAAAATTGGAATTATTTCACATAAGAATTATAAGTTATTTAGTATAGGTTTAGTATAAGTTATTTTATATAGGAAAAATAAGCTATTGAACATAAGAAATAAATATATAAACATATAAATAAAACGGCGATACAACGCATTTCCATTCCATGGACTACATCCTGCTGGAAATCTAGTAGGAACATTGCCCTACTACAAGGGAGATCCAGTGAGAGTTTGAGAACGAATGCTGAAGAAGTTATTCCACGTAGAAAATATAAGCTTATCACGTAAATACAATAAGATATCTGACATAGGAAAAGAAGCTATTTCACATAGAAAATATATGGCACGCATGTGGTTGCGTATGTGTGTCTCACCAATGGCTCATTAGACAAACCAACCTTGCAACAGAAAATCTTAGTAGATGACATGCCGTTTTATTGAGATTATCTTTTTATAGAGCTTCATGGCACGTCCTCTATACAAGTATGCTTCTCATGCTTTTATTCTGTTATTGCATTGTATTTTTATGTATGCATGTATGCACCCGCCGTGTTTGGGAGAGGGCCAGATATGTACTTCACAGCATTGGGGAGGAGAAAATTGACAGCACTGTTTTTCCTATGGCTGAGGACCATCATAGACACACAGTGACTCAGGACGTGACAACCCTTTTGACTTGAACATTTGGTTGCATGCTTGGAGGAATAGAGAAGTTCGGCATAACCAGTAGTCAATTGGTGGCGGGGAATGAGCACAGTGACCCCTATTTTGGTTGCAGTGGCTCGGAGAAGTGCATAGGTTGAAACCTACCTTCTTGGTTGTGTGATAGTTATTCTCTGGCTCTGGCCCAGGGTGGGCCGACATTTCACAGAGTGCCCAGCAATATAATGGAAGTTTAGTGACATTAGGTCAAAGGGCATGAGCCTATGGACCGCTGGATCAGTAACCAACCAACCAACCAACACATAAAATATAAACTATTTCACATAGGAAATCGAAACTATTTCACATAGAAAATATACGTTTTTTTCACATAGACAATATAAGCTATTTCACTTAAGAAATATATTACACATAAAAAATATAGTATATATCGCACAGGAAATATAAGCTATTTCACAATATCTGTAATGTTGTTCGTCCATCACAAGTGATGATGACCATTTGTTACATCCACTTTTGAAAATTCAATTTTAGTTATGTCCTTGATTATGAGTTCGTAAATGGCTAATGAGCCCTATTCGAGCTGTAAATTTCCTTGGACAGTTTGGACATGGAATGACGACTGTAGACGGATCTTGGTCTATCCGTGACTTTCTAGCTGCTCTCCGCTGTTGAGCTGCTGCATTTCTCTTCTTTTCACAAGATGATGCGCTCTTTTTTATTTTAGAACGCCATGTAGATCTATTTTGCGCAAGTTCTTCCCATGTATCGTGGTCTATTTCAAAGGCTTTCAGTGAGTTCTTTAACGAGTCCTTGTAGCGCTTCCTTTGGCCACCTTGATATCGTATACACTTCTCTAGCTCACCATAGAGAAGTATCTTTGGCAGAAGATGGTCTGACATACGCACCAAATGACCTGCCCAACGAATCTGTGTCTGCATCAGGATCGTGTCAATGCTTGGGATACCAGCTCTATCAAGAACAGTGGTATCTGGAATCTTGTCTTGCCATCTGATGTTCATACGTATATCACAATATCTACTTGATATGACGCGGAATTAACCTTTATCAAATAATATCTATAATGTAGAATGTTGGAGACGGACTAGTTCATTATATATAACACACAAATATGAGGAAAACAAGGCTAATGTTGTGGACCTTGTATGATATATCCTTGTTTACATGTCATATTGTGGACCTTGTATGATATATGCGACGTTACATGTCATATTGTGGACCTTGTATGATATATACGTGTTTACATGTCATATTGTGGACCTTGTATGATATATACGTGTTTACATGTCAAATTGATTGCAACAACGATACATTTTAGTCCATAACCTAGTTAACTCATTGTAGGTATAAGGATACTATCTTACTCTGCTCCCAAGCAGGTAACTGCACAGATGTTTACTCTGCTCCCAAGCAGGTTACTGCACAGATGTTTAACATAAGCTCATGCGTCTGTTAGTTGTCCCTGTCACCTTCTGCACACAGTTCGTCAGAAGATATCTGTCCAGCAGTACTACTACTTATACCGGGTTCTACATCCAAGGCTGTTGTTGTCCACCATATTTGAGGTGGTATACTTTCTTGTGCTTCTCGTGAAAACATTTGTATATAGTTTACTGGATTTGTTTCTCGTTTATATTAGGTTTCCAATTCTGTCATCTGTAATGTATCATTCGATGTCATCTGTAAGCCATCAATAAATGTCATCTGTCATCTATACGTCATCGCATATGTCGTGTGTCATCAGTAAGTCATCCATCAAATGCATCTGTCATCTTATTCATCAATCAATGGCATCTGTGATCACTCAAAATGCTCTGCACCTCGATATATAAATCGACTCTCTCATCACACGAAATGACCTCGGCGTAGTGTTGTATAATATATAAGTCAACTCTCCTATCACTGGAGATGCTCTGCACCTCGGTATGGATTTCATTTCATATGAGTGTTATAAGTCCTTGGTATTTGTCACACCTTCAATGATATTTTGTTTTTCTTGTTGATCTGTAGTATTATCATGTTTTCAGTAGTCAATGTTTCACTAGCAATCAGTGATGTCACTGCATTGCACGGACCTTGCTAGCCGAGGGTTGTAGGAGTTCCACTCTGAAAACATCACAACAAAAATCCCACCATGTATCTCTTCTCTGTTCCTTATTTAAGTGTATGGAATCACAATTCCGTCCAGTCTTTAAAACAAATATGATCGCATTATCAATCCATACTTTTCTTTACCTCTAAATTCTCTCATTCCATACAGGACATTCCTGGAAAAGAAATCATGTCATCATTTGACCAAATCATGCAAATTTGCGAAGTTTCGTAGTTGCCATGAAAAATGTTTTTCTGGACCTGTAAGAGCAGTTTATATATCTCACGTATATATTGATTTTATGTTCTGTATAATAAATGTGCAATACTTGTCTGTAGCATTTGTTTTATAAAAACTTCTAGCATTTCACAATTGTCACTGGCATTGTCCAACTCTCAAATCTGTCCAAATAATGGGAGATATTAAAGAAGTACGTAGGTCAATCTTCAATTCATGTTTTAAGACTAGATGACAACAAAATAAAGCAACTAGCCTTTAGGTGGACACCTGAGGGTAAAAGAAAACGAGGAAGTCATATAGCAACCCTACAAAACACCATACTTAAAGAAGGGGAAATTATAGAATGCACGATCCTACAGGAACTAAAACTGCAGGCAGCGACTGCAACACATCGAGAATCAAAATATCTACTCTATGTGACGTCTGTGGCACGAAATGAACAAACTAACTAACTGAAATCCTCAGGTCCATCATGAATACATCATCATGAATACATCATGAATACATCATGAATACATCATGAATACATCATGAATACATCATGAATGAGGCACAGTTCACTTTCCAAAGCCATCCTGTAGGAAACAGTTGAGGGTGGAAGAAGAAGTGGGACACAAGAAAGTATGGATTTATAACATTAAACACTGAACAGTATTAAGCATCTCTACACTTCAGGGAGGAACTGAGAACAGAGAGATATTGCAGAATGTTTGTGTTGATGATTACAGAATATCACCCCCTACGACACTGAAGTTTATGTGTTTGAACATGATGATGATGACTAGAGGTAGACGTCTAAGGAGAAGTATGAGAAAAATATACAATCAGTGAAGTTACGGTAACTGCTAACATATACAAACGGTGAAGTTACGGTAACTGCTAACATATACAAACGGTGAAGTTACGGTAACTGCTGAAATATACAATCGGTGAAGTTACGGTAACTGCTGAAATATACAATCGGTGAAGTTACGGTAACTGCTAACATATACAAACGGTGAAGTTACGGTAACTGCTGAAATATACAATCGGTGAAGTTACGGTAACTGCTGAAATATACAATCGGTGAAGTTACGGTAACTGCTAACATATACAAACGGCGAAGTTACGGTAACTGCTGAAATATACAATCGGTGAAGTTACGGTAACTGCTGAAATATACAATCGGTGAAGTTACGGTAACTGCTAACATATACAAACGGTGAAGTTACGGTAACTGCTAACATATACAAACGGTGAAGTTACGGTAACTGCTGAAATATACAATCGGTGGAGTTACGGTAACTACTAAAATATATAATCGGTGAAGTTACCTGGATAACTTGAATAGATGATCTATACTTGAAACAAGACTTGACGGCATAACCTGGATATATGATCTATACTTGATACACATTTTGACGGCATAACCTGGATAGATGATCTATACTTGAAACAAGACTCGACGGTATAATATGGATAGAAGATCTATACTTGAAACAAGACTTGACGGTATAACCTGGATAGATGATCTATACTAGAAACAAGACTTGACGGTATAACCTGGATAGATGATCTATACTTGAAACAAGACTTGACGGCATAACCTGGATAGATGATCTATACTTGAAACAAGACTTGACGGCATAACCTGGATAGATGATCTATACTTGAAACAAGACTTGACGGTATAACCTGGATAGATGATCTATACTTGAAACAAGACTTGACGGTATAACCTGGATAGATGATCTATACTTGAAACAAGACTTGACGGCATAACCTGGATATATGATCTATACTTGATACACATTTTGACGGCATAACCTGGATAGATGATCTATACTTGAAACAAGACTTGACGGCATAACCTGGATAGATGATCTATACTTGAAACAAGACTTGACGGCATAACCTGGATAGATGATCTATACTTGAAACAAGACTTGACGGTATAACCTGGATAGATGATCTATACTAGAAACAAGACTTGACGGTATAACCTGGATAGATGATCTATACTTGAAACAAGACTTGACGGCATAACCTGGATAGATGATCTATACTTGAAACAAGACTTGACGGCATAACCTGGATAGATGATCTATACTTGAAACAAGACTTGACGGTATAAAATTATCACTGCTAAACCCATATTCATATTCTTCATCTTTTGTCAAGAATATTTTAAGCAAAAACAATTTTGTGGCTGCAGAAAGTTCCTACAGTCATGGCTTCAACAAGTTTGTGCGGAATGCATGCTGTGAAATGACAAATTTGAATGGATATACTTTCAATTTTGGCAAGATGATGCATGACTTAATTGCAGCATCATTATTGAAAATAAAGCTGTCTTTTTAAAAACATGAAATGATTCGTCCACTTGCTGAAGTAAATGTGTCATAACATAATGAAATGTAATATTGTTTATCGGTGGAAGTGTCCTAAGATTCTATAGAAAATACAATGGGGTTCCTTTGGACTACACTGATAACAAGTACTATAGGTTATGATATAAAATGTGTCATAAATTTCATCCCCACAGGTAACAAGTGATGTAGCTTATGGATGTCCATGGCGTAGTGGTTAAGCTGTTCGCCTTATGTTCAAGAGGTCACGGTTCGAATCCGGCTCGTGTCGTCTTGTTTATAAGGTGGATTTTTTTCGGAGATCCCTGTGGATTATCACTTGAAGCTACGTAGTTACGTGCTATGAGTGGTCCTCTCGGCAGGCGACGTGCCGGTTTGTTGAGAGGGACGGAGTACATATGGGAAACCTAGTACAGTGAAGTCAATCTTCTACGGCTTAACCCCTTAAACCATTTAAACATATAATTTACGGTAGATTTTAAAAATTAAATTTCATTTTGTTGTTCTAAAACATCTCTGTGACAAAATTAAAGAATTATAAACATATCCAAACAAATTTCACTAAACTGGAAAAAGTGACAGGTCCCTTTAGGACCCCAAGGTAGTTTAACCTTAAAACAATCAGTTAATTAGGCCCCTTTTGATAGCAAGCTGCTAAAACAATCAGTTAATTAGGCCCCTTCTGATAGTAAACTGCCAAAACCTCTATGTCTATATTTTCTTCGAAAAAGTTTACGGCAGAGTTGGATACAATTTTAAGCCAAACATTTAAATAATCACCATCTACACAGGACATCTTAAACACTGAATGATAGATAACAATGAACGATGAGTTCAAGAAACGCATAAATTATTCTTCATTTCTTATAAACATCAATCTAAAAAGTGTGAGTGAAATTGGGCAATGTTCTAGTTATAAGACAACCTAAGAACTCTGAACTCCATAACGTTGCAAGTTCAAAACTATTTGCTAAATTTTGGGAGCTTGCTATATTTACGAATATTATGTCTTTTATTAGTTGTGTGTCCCGACTTCATTAAAAATTTCGTTTTATTTTTGCATATGATCAGCTGAATGGCTGAGTTATGTGCATAATTTAATGGGCATAAATAATCCGGGGAAACTACAAGTAATCATTATGGATATAAATGGTGATGTAAAAAAAAGTAAAGTAACCCATAGCATTTATTAATGACGTAGCGGTGTGAGATGTTAGCGATCTCACATTTCACAGGCTCTGCAAATGAGGGCGGTAGCCATCTCCTCTCCCTCGCAGTCTTTACTTCCCGGATTAATCCGGTACCCAATTAAGGCTGGGTCGACCTGGGAGCCGTTGCGATCTGAAAACATTTCCGCCTCAGCTGGGGAATGAACAACAGGACCGCTCATATGCGAAGCCAGTGCGCTAACCACTACGCTAACGCGGCTCCAAATGGTGATGTAGAGTAATTATAAACTTTCAACAAATAAAACCGCGAAAGAAGATCCAACTATCGGGTATTGTCCATAGTAAAACATCAAAGTAAATCTCCCCTCCTATAATGTGCATTCCGTTATAATCCTTCTGTCCTTCGAAAGGAAGTTACACGAAAAGTTTAAAAAAATATATTTATATTTATATTTAATTTAATTTTTATAATTTAGCGATGCTATCTTATTATGACAAAATTATTCAGAAGAAGATCTAAGATCGAAACGTCATCTCCTGTCGTCCTTATTCATTTCATTATATTTGTTATTAGCATCTTTTTATTAGCAGCCGTTGGTATTTGTTACAAATATTTGCTTATTAAATATAACTGTTATTTTGAAGTATTTCTTTGTCTCTTAATACATAGGAAATGTGAAGAATGGATTCCAATTTTGATGGTATCACAATCTCTCTAGTCAGTGTAGACTGGAACATTCCAGACTCGATTATTACTGACCAGCAAACAGAGATTGTATATGTGGTCAACTACGTATTCTTATGTGGAATTGTCAGCTTATTCGGAACAGTAGCTAATGTTATCAACCTTACTGTGTTCTATAAACAGGGTCTGAGCTCCAGCATAAACATTAGCTTCTTCGCCATGGCCATCTCTGATCTCTGCAGCCTGATAATGCAACAGTGGTTTAACGTATGCGTCAATCCTTTGTTTTATAAAGCGGATGTTTCAATTGTACCTTTAGAATTTCAATACATCACAGGAAGTGTACCTCGTGAAGTGTTTGCTAAAATTACATGTCTGATCACCGTGTACATCACAGCAGAACGATGTCTCTGTATCATCTTCCCTCTACGTGTGAAACAGATGATCACGCCTACAAGAACAACCATCGCTATGATTATCATTTACAGCATCACGTTTATCTCCGTAGCTCCCATATACTTCCTTATGTCAATTAACTGGAAGTTCTACCCTGATAGAAACATAACTCGTTTGGGTTTAGTACTCGCTAGTAACAGTGAAAAAATACAGGAGATAGTGTATATCGTATATTCTATAATCAGTCTATTTGCCGTTGTGACTGTAGTTATATTTACAGCGATTCTAATACGGAAACTTGGACAGAAAAATACCTGGAGGAAAACAGCTAATGCAGATAAAAGTCAGACTGAAAGCATGTCCAACCGTGACATAAAAACGATGAAGATGGTCGTTCTTATCGCGAGCATTCTTATATTATGTTGCATACCTTGTGCGGTGTTGCTTCTGGTAACATTTTTTGAACCTGAGTTTAGCGTTGTTGGACGATACAGCCATCTGTTTCTGGCGTGCTGGTCAATCGGGTTCTTATTTGAATCGGTCAACTCCAGTGTTAATATTGTACTGTACTATCAAATGAGCACCAAGTATAGAAACACACTTCGTGAGATAATGTGTACATTCAGACAGTTGGATAACGACCAAGTATAGAAACACATTGTATGAGATAATGTGTACATTCAGAGAGTTGAACAGCGACCAGTCTCCAAAATAAACCATAACAATTGAATCAAAACATATCAAATTTAACAGATAAGTGATGTTTGCGATTATTGATGTGAATTTCTTTGGTCACTATTTTTATACTTTGTGTCGCCTTGGTATCACCTGCCATGATAATAATCAAAAACATAACCCAAAATTCTTGATTAAATTCTGTTGGTAAGTCTTCTATAAATTCACTGCTGGACAGAATCCCTCATGAAGAAACAGATTAAATTTCAAATGCATTGAAATCCTGGTATTATGAAATTTAATTTTAAATTCAGATCGGATTTGAAAAATGTATTAGATAGACCGTGAGAAACATTGACACTACCATGGACAACCTGTGTAAGAGATGCTGATCTGTGGGTGTCCATGTTTGAATTAAAATATTCACAAAGTTAGTGGTGACCACTGAAGTCGCTTCTTGGACAGTAGCTAAACAAACACGAACTTCTATATTATATATCCTAAACAAACAGAAACGTCTATTTTCTATATTCTAAATAAACAGACACTTCTATATTTTATATTCTACGTACAGAAACTTCTATATTCTAAATAAACTGAAAATTCCATATTCTATTTTATAAACAAATAGAAACGTCTATATTATGTATTGTATATTCTAAACAAACAGAAATTTCTATATTCTAAACAAACAGAAACGTTTATAATCTATATTCTAATCAAGTAGAAACTTCTATATTTAAACAAACAGAAACTTCTATTCGGTTAATTCTAAGCAAAAAAAAGCTTCTATATTTTAAACAAAAAGAAAATTATATATTCTATACAAACAAAATAGTATATATTCTTTATTGTATATTCTAAACAACCAGAAACGTATATATTCTAAACAAGCAGAAACAGACACTTCTATGCTCTAAACAAACAGAAACTTCTATATTATATATTATATATTCTAAACAAACAGAAACTTCTATATTTTATAATCACATCTTGTGTATGAGACCGCCATCTAACAAGTGTTTACGTGTTGAATGACCACCATTGCATCCAATTGTATCAAACGGACAATGCGGCTGACATGTATTCACACCCCGAGCAAGTTCGACTTAGTATTGTCTGTAGTTGATGCAGTAACCATACTGATAAATGTTCTATTGATGTACAAAATGTATAATTTGAAGAGTTCAAATGACGTAAATTATTGATTACTGTTCTTATATAGATAAATCACAACTTTCGGGAGACAATCAGATACACTGGGAATATGGCTACAGCGTGTGGGCTGGGGCAGAACAGAGCAAATGTTGGGATAGACGAGTATAAATATATTTTCTGAATTTATAGTCAAAACATGCTAGCAAAAAAGACACAGATACCGAAGACGTTTCGACTAGAGCTCCTTCATCAGGAAGAAGACACGAGTAGAAATAAAAAACTAACTATCTACAGTGTTCATCCCCTACCCGAACTGTCCAAGAAAATTTCCTACCAGAATATGGCTTATTAGTCATCTACGAACACCTTAAGTTTCATAAAGTACATGTAACAAATGGTCATTAAACATGTAATGGAAGAATAACAACATATTGTGTGATGTTAATTTTTGTCGTTGTTTCTTGTTACTACCAGTGTGTATTTCTGCGTTTGTTGTCTTATCTACCAAGAAAGGAGGATTCTCATGAAAGCTATCAGGAAAGTCGCCCACCCATCAGATGATCACGATGATGGTGTTCCTCGTTCGCAAGCGAAGATGAGCATGGCATGAAAAACAATAAATACGATGAAAAAAGTAAATAAATAAATAATAATTAAAATTGGTAATTATCTAATTTGGTTTGTGAGTTCGTAGAAGCCAGATGAGTCTGATTCGCGCACTGAAAGTTCTATTGCAGTGCATACAGAAGTCTGCCCAACAGATAGTTACCACTATCTAGACAGAGCTGTGCAGGTTATTATCTTCCGCCTCAGAACAGGACACAACAGTTGAACTAGCCACTAAATAGTCTAAGACTGGCCACATCACCACTGTGCCCTTGTGGATAGGCAGCACAGACCTCTTTACATATCCTGTTAGACTGCAATACACTAAACCAGTAAAATAAATGTAAATTTCCATATAATTTTAAAATAAATGTAAAATTTCACACCATCTGATATTTGAGATGTCTAGATCAGCCCCGTGGAATGTGCGTGCTATGATTTCTGTGACGTCATATCCTGGTCCAATTGTTCAGATCTGATCGTTCATTTGGACATAACGTTTAGATTTGAAACTAAAATATACGCTGGCAACACACGCTTTCTCTTCTACTAGTATCGAATATTATATTCGAGTGAAGTTTGTAAAGTGATGTGCTATATATACTTTATACAAGTAAAGTTATCCCACATCTTTTATTAAAACTGTAGGCGTGTGAGATGTTAGCGATCTCACATTTCAATGCCACTACTATATGAGGGCGGTAGCCATCTGATCACCCTCGCAGTCTTTACTTCTCGGATTAATCCGGTACCCATTTAATGCTGGGTCGACACAGGAACCATTGTATATTTACTTTATACTATTGTATGGTTCAGAAAATTGGATAATTAATAGATATAAGACTTCTTCTGCTGAATTAATTTTCAAACTGCTGTGCAGATTAGCTGCTGGATGTAGTCAGTAGAACTTTGTGACATTGTTTACAGCTTGTCTGTGCCTGTCGTTCCAACCCATCCGATTTCAACATAACTTCTGTGTCACATTTACTCTCTGTGGAATAGGACACCAACTTAACTTTGGAAACCTCATTACTCTTCTATTACCGCCTGCATGGCATGTATAATTCTTGCTATTCCTTTCTTTCCTTTGCGACACTGCATATACAAGTGATGATATAAAAAATAACTACTGTCTATGAGATGAGGACATATAGAAAAATAGGGAGAAATGTATAGAAAGAGAAGAAAACAATATCACAAAGTGAATCAGACAATACTGCGTATGAAATAAAGAACTATTATAGTAAACACAAATGAAACAATTAAAATATTTCTGATGTACAAGCCAATAAGTTGAGAGGATGTGTGTCTTCGATATGACATCGTGTTGAAGACCTTACTTGAAGATAGTTGAGTGGAGGCTAGTAAAAGGTAGACAGAGACACACATGAGAGGGAAAAATGTGATGGACAGGGTGCCGTTTAAGTGACATGCTAATATCTTTGACCAGGTGGAGAATACATGGTGTATTTTTCTTCGTTGTCCATATAAAAAATGCAGGATATCTGAGTGATCCATTTAGTTTATAGAAACAAGTGTTATAAAACAATCAAGAGAATAGTTTTCAACCAACACAGAACCGAAACAATCAATTACCACTTGTCAAAGGGAATAACAAATAGTCTTGTGGAGCACATGTGAATTTCTCTAGAATTCCGTGATGATGTTCTGACGTGTAATCAATCAACTATATAAAAGGCGCACTTTTACTGGAATGTTGATCAAAGGGTTAAACTGAGATTAAGATGAAAGTGATGATGATTGGGTGTGTCCTCGGGTGGCTAATTACTCATTCATATGTGTGGCTAATTACTCATTCATATGTGTGGCTAATTACTCATTCATATGTGTGACTAATTACTCATTCATATGTGTGGCTAATTACTCACATTCTGAAAATTTGTCGGAAGAGTCAATGGATAATTCAGTAGCTCTTGCCTTTCCTTTCCTGCAGTAGGTTTCTGTTGAGTATTAAAGTGTGGGAGAATAGTTGCAGTAGCTGCACCAATGAGGAGACTGTGAAGGTAATCAGATCTTGTGTCAATATAACCCACGAAATTATATTTACATTGAAGTTATTAAGTGATATCTTAAATATGTTCTTCAAACGTTTCTTCTGTCCTCGATAACCTCTCTATAAGCCGATCTAGACATCTCTATAAGCCGATCTAGAGTTCTCCATAAAGCCAATCTAGAGTTCTATATACAGGTAGCCTAGATAGAGGTCTCCTTGCAGCCAGTCTAGAGGTCTTCTTCCAGCCAGTCTAGAGGTCTTCTTCCAGCCAGTCTAGAGGTCTCCTTACAGCCAGTCTAGAGGTCTTCTTACAGCCAGTCTAGAGGTCTCCTTACAGCCAGTCTAGAGGTCTTCTTCCAGCCAGTCTAGAGGTCTCCTTACAGCCAGTCTAGAGGTCTTCTTCCAGCCAGTCTAGAGGTCTTCTTCCAGCCAGTCTAGAGGTCTTCTTCCAGCCAGTCTAGAGGTCTTCTTCCAGCCAGTCTAGAGGTCTTCTTCCAGCCAGTCTAGACGTCTCCTTGCAGCCAGTCTAGAGGTCTCCTTACAGCCAGTCTAGAGGTCTCCTTGCAGCCAGTCTAGAGGTCTTCTTCCAGCCAGTCTAGACGTCTCCTTGCAGCCAGTCTCGAGGTCTCCTTACAGCCAGTCTAGAGGTCTCCTTACAGCCAGTCTAGAGGTCTCCTTACAGCCAGTCTAGAGGTCTTCTTCCAGCCAGTCTAGAGGTCTCCTTACAGCCAGTCTAGAGGTCTTCTTCCAGCCAGTCTAGAGGTCTTCTTCCAGCCAGTCTAGAGGTCTTCTTCCAGCCAGTCTAGAGGTCTTCTTCCAGCCAGTCTAGAGGTCTTCTTCCAGCCAGTCTAGACGTCTCCTTGCAGCCAGTCTAGAGGTCTCCTTGCAGCCAGTCTAGAGGTCTTCTTCCAGCCAGTCTAGACGTCTCCTTGCAGCCAGTCTAGAGGTCTTCTTCCAGCCAGTCTAGACGTCTCCTTGCAGCCAGTCTAGAGGTCTTCTTCCAGCCAGTCTAGAGGTCTTCTTCCAGCCAGTCTAGAGGTCTTCTTCCAGCCAGTCTAGAGGTCTTCTTCCAGCCAGTCTAGAGGTCTTCTTCCAGCAAGAGGTCTTCTTCCAGCCAGTCTAGAGGTCTTCTTCCAGCCAGTCAAGAGGTCTTCTTCCAGCCAGTCTAGACGTCTCCTTGCAGCCAGTCTAGAGGTCTCCTTACAGCCAGTCTAGAGGTCTCCTTGCAGCCAGTCTAGAGGTCTTCTTCCAGCCAGTCTAGACGTCTCCTTGCAGCCAGTCTCGAGGTCTCCTTACAGCCAGTCTAGAGGTCTCCTTACAGCCAGTCTAGAGGTCTCCTTACAGCCAGTCTAGAGGTCTTCTTCCAGCCAGTCTAGAGGTCTCCTTGCAGCCAGTCTAGAGGTCTTCTTCCAGCCAGTCTGGACGTCTCCTTGCAGCCAGTCTAGAGGTCTTCTTCCAGCCAGTCTGGACGTCTCCTTGCAGCCAGTCTAGAGGTCTTCTTCCAGCCAGTCTAGAGGTCTTCTTTCAGCCAGTCTAGAGGTCTTCTTCCAGCCAGTCTAGAGGTCTTCTTCCAGCCAGTCTAGAGGTCTCCTTGCAGCCAGTCTAGAGGTCTTCTTCCAGCCAGTCTAGAGGTCTTCTTCCAGCCAGTCTAGAGGTCTTCTTCCAGCCAGTCTAGAGGTCTCTTTACAGCCAGTCTAGAGGTCTCCTTACAGCCAGTCTAGAGGTCTCTTTACAGCCAGTCTAGAGGTCTCCTTACAGCCAGTCTAGAGGTCTCCTTACAGCCAGTCTAGAGGTCTTCTCCAGCCAGTCTAGAGGACTCCTTACAGCCAGTCTAGAGGACTCCTTACAGCCAGTCTAGAGGACTCTTTACAGTCAGTCTAGAGGACTCCTTACAGCCAGTCTAGAGGACTCCTTACAGCCAGTCTAGAGGTCTTCTCCAGCCAGTCTAGAGGACTCCTTACAGCCAGTCTAGAGGACTCCTTACAGCCAGTCTAGAGGACTCCTTACAGCCAGTCTAGAGGTCTTCTTCAGCCAGTCTAGAGGACTCCTTACAGCCAGTCTAGAGGACTCCTTACAGCCAGTCTAGAGGACTCCTTACAGCCAGTCTAGAGGACTCTTTACAGTCATTCTAGTGGTCTCAGTACAGCCAGTCTAGTGTTCCCCATGCAGTCTACAGGGTAAATTTTCAGAAAATGTGGTTATCTACCTCTTGTTATGTTTAATGACAATGCTAACGACGTCACATTGTATGGGGAAAAAAATCACGCTAGTTTGTATTGTTTTATATAGCACGCAAAACATGTTGTCTCTATCATAAACACACAATGTGTTCTAACAAAACGGTAATATTAACATATAACACAAGTAGATATGTCACTGTGTACAGTTTCACTGCGGAACGTGTTATAGTTTTTAAGATTTTGTAATGAAAAGTTTGCTAACAAACTACGACTTGTGTAACTCTAGGATTCGATGTATGGTCTGTTTCTAATCTTGAGTACAGAAGGAAAATCTACCACGGAATTGCATGCATTTTTCTATAAATATATTCTATATATGAAACAGCAATAAAACAATGAGAAAAAGTGTCAGCTGAAGGATTTATAGAGAAATCTGACAGAAAGTCATACAGACATCACAAAACTGTGTTAGTTAATAGGGATGTATATATGATTACCTTAAGTTGTGTGTTTTAAGGTAATTGTTTTTAAAATGTTTTGTTTTCAGTAAATTACACTATATTACGGTAAATATGATGACATTTTTGAGATACATCGCTAAGGGAGGGGATTTTGTGAACATTTTCATTGGGTAAAAGCCATTTTCAGAGTTGCTAAGGGTGGGATTTGAACACCACAAACGGCTTCCTTGTCTCTGGGCCTGTGTGTTAATTGGAGTAATATGATTGATAATATCCAACAGTACCGGGTTTAATCCGGTCCTATAATATCCAACAGTACCGGGTATAATCCGGTCCTATAATATCCAACAGTACCGGGTATAATCCGGTCCTATAATATCCAACAGTACCGGGTATAATCCGGTCCTATAATATCCAACAGTACCGGGTATAATCCGGTCCTATTATTAAATATAGAAATGAAACCACAGCAGATTTGTTTTATTTATATGTGTACGTGACATGCTTTTGTAGATCGCTGCTCTATCACTATAAGTACATCAGTTCTATGTAAACAGTCAATTCTCCACTGTTGTCATACTTCGATATCTTGTGATCCAGCAAAGTATTCTTTGTGTTCATTTTCCTTGAACCTTATAGCATAGCCTCTTGTAGCATAACTTGCTGTGGTATGCTGTCTGATGGTAGTCTGCTGATGTGTGCAAACCAATTGATCTGTTGTCTGGTAATATATTCCAAAATTGGAGTTTTACCGGTTCTTTGTCTAATGTCCTCATCCCTCACTCTGTCTCTTAGCAATATTCCTAGGATTCTGCGTAAGCATGCCATTGCAGCTGTCACAAGTTTATGTTTGTCTTGTTGTTCATGTTTGGCAATGGTAGCACAGCGTTGGCATAATACTCGTTTTTAATAGTGTTATTTTGGTGTTTAAATGTACATTTATGTTTCTGAGGATTGGTGTCATTTTCCCTAGGACTTGGAATACTTTTCTACATCTATTGTGCATTTCATTGCTGCCTTTGCCGTTTGTTGTTATATTTCTTTCTAGGTATGTGAATTATATCACTTGTTTAATTCTTGTTTCTCCATATATATATATATATATATATATATATATATATATATATATATAGTTGTGTCTTCCTGTTCTTACTATCTTCATCACGTCAGTCTTTTCTATATTTACTTTCACGTGAAAGACTTGGCCTGTTTGATGTAATCTGTCAATTTGTCTATGTAGTTGCTCTTCTGATGATGCTACTAGTGCTAGGTCGTCTGCAAATAGCAATTCGTTTAAGTTATCCTTCAGATTGTTTTCTTCCGTTGTCTTTGCTATTTTGTAGATGTGATCTATTGTACGTTTTGAACAAAAGGGGGATAGTAAACATCCCTGTCTCACTCCCGAGTGAATTTGGAAATTATGGGATGCACTTGTGATCGTTCTATCTTCGCTTTGGCTATTGTCGTATATGCTCTGACATAGGCTTATCAGATATTGGGGAACTCCATATGTCTCTTCTGTAGTGTTATCCATATCTGTGCTCTATCCACTCTGTCAAAAGCGTTCGCTTGGTAAACGAAATCCAAATATAAGTCTTGGTTATGTTATGTCGCTCTTTCTGAAAGTTGTTTGAGGGCGAAGATTGCATCTGTACAGCTTTTATTTTTTCGAAAGCCGATTACTGTGTTATTGAGCCGTCGTTCTATTTGTGCGCGCACCCGTCTCTGTAGTATCTTGGCAAAGATTTTTCCTATGCGGCTTAAGAGTGATATGCTTGTATACTTAGTGAAGTCCCTTCTACTGCCTTTCTCATTAAGTTCTAGAACTATTTCAATCTCCGTTTTTCCTTATATTTGACCACAGCTGTTGTTACAACAGTTTTAATAATATCTGTATTCGTCACATGATCGATTGCTGTTCTGTTTTCCGCCTTTCTTAGACATCTCATTTCACGCTTGGTAAGTTTTTTTTTTTATATTGTTAATTACGTAGTTCCACGTCTGACATTGGAAACACAGTGTTGGTTAGTAGACTGAATTTACCATTTGCTTTTTGGCGTCTATCGGGATAGATGTGTGGTTCAAGGTTGGTGCTAGTTCAAGGTTGCTGTTAGTTAAAGGTTGGTGTTAGTTCAAGGTTGGTGTTAGTTCATAACTTATATAGTGAGCTTGAGGTTGGTATTTAAGTCTTCAAACGACTCTCTATTTCTCCATATATATTTTACTAAAGCAATCGCACTGTCAGTCTGCCAGTCCCTATTTCGGATGATCCTTTTTCTTCTTCTTCAGCGTTCATTCTCAAACTTCCATTGGAGCTCTCTTGTAGCAGGACAATTTACTAGATTTACAGTAGGATGTAGTCCAGAGAATGGAAATGTGTTGTGTCAACGTTTTATTTGCGCTAATTACTCGACACGTCCGTCTTCGGCGGAGGATGATACAAAATGACCGATTTCGTTACGAGTGGATAGCTTATACAAGTTCGTCAAATCTCCGATGTATCACATATACCTACTGCACATGTTGGTGTACGCGGCAGACAGGCTGTCATCCACGGCAGCGACAGAACAGGTAACTAACAGTGGATACTGGGACGAGCTGACAGAACAGGAAACTAAGTGGATAATGGGACGAGCTGACAGAACAGGATACTAACAGTGGATAATGGGACGAGCTGACAGAACAGGAAACTAACAGTGGATAATGGGACTAGCTGTCATAACAGGAAACTAACAGTGGATAGTGGGACGAGCTGACATAACAGGAAACTAACAGTGGATAATGGGACGAGCTGACATAACAGGAAACTAAATGGATAATGG